>OY282640.1:56543979-56581479 GCA_958299015.1 Tetanocera ferruginea | reverse complement strand
TCTCATCCTTTAGCTCTTTAAGTTTTGCTGGCTTATCGACGTAAACCTTTTCTTTCAAATAACTCCAAAGAAAGAAGTCCAACTGTGTCAAATCACATTATCTTGTCGGCCAATTGACATCGCCACCACTTGAGATAATACGGTCATTAAATTTGTCACGCAAAAGAGCCATTGTTTCGTTATCTGTTTTTCAAGTGACACCGTCCTGGTGAAACCACATATTGTCCACATCCATATCTACCGATTCGGGCCATAAAAAGCTCGTTAACATCTCACAATAGCGAACACCATTCACAGTAACTGGCTGGCCGGCCTCATATTGGAAAAAATACGACCCGATGATGCCGCCAGCAATATTTTCTACAGTACGAGCTGTACGAGCATGAGTGGTGTTTTCACATCTCCTACAGACCCGGTTTGCTTAAATTTTTGCACGATTTTTCCGATTGTACGCACATTTAGACGATTAAATTGACCGAAAAAATCACGAAGTGCACGATATGCATTTTGATTTGAGCGCCCATTTCCATAATAAGCCTAAATAACTTCAACGCGTTGCTCGATTGTGTATCCTTCAATGGTTCAAATTGAGAAATGTCAAATGAAATGTAAAAAAAACTTGAAGTTTAGGTGTTGTTCACATTCAACATCTGCCCTTAAAACCCCTTTATATTCATTTCAGTACAAAAAAAGGAACTGAAATCATCCAATTCGGGTTAATCGCAAGAGTTTTTCTGCAAAATTCGGATTTTTCTGTAATTGATTTATTGACGTCAGGATAGAGTAGAAAAAAAATTGAATATATTTTCAATCGAGTTGAGAAAAGCTACAGAAATGTAATAATAACTGAAATCTGGCAGAAAATTTCTAGCGTTAACTCAGCTTTTATATTTCAGTCCATAACAAAAGTAAAAACGTAACAGTCGGACTCGCTGCATTTATAATATATCATTTTGAATAAAATTTTCAACGAGTGAACACCAACTCATGAAATAACAGAAAAGGAGAGTAACACAAAACGAACAATGAAAATGTTTCAAATGTGGAATTTTTAACGGAGTTCACTGAATAATTCAAATAATTCTAAAAACTTATGAAAAAATTGTTTAAAAAAACCTAAAAACATTCGGCAAAAATAATCGGCTATTTTGGCCGAAGCCAAAGTTCAAAATATTGGCCGATTATGCCGATTACCGAAGCCGAAGCCGAATAATCGGTCGGACACTAATAAAAACTAATGAGAAATGCATTCTCATTTTTAAAAAGATTAAAAAGATTATGCATAAGAACTTATGTACAAAAGTAGATCGATCTTAACAAAACTCGGTCAGAAGGCTAGACAATTAGAATAAGTAATAGAGTCTGAATCTGACCACCAATTCCGGTACAAGTTCCATAGTACATGAAAATTTGAATCAATTTTGGTGTCCTCTCAATTGCATTTTAGTGCATTTTTTTTATCAACTTTTGTACTAGACACCCAATAATGGTGGATTTAAAATTAAAATCAAGCTTATCATTCAATTACTTTAATATAATAACATAGAATTGCAAATTCTCAGTTTTTTTTCCAATATGAATCTGCAAGATCTAAACGAGTAGATTCACTTTGAAAAAACTGTCTAATCTCATCAGTGCAATCGTCAACAGGGCTGAAAAATGTCATGTTTTTATATCAAAAGAAGTGATTGATAAGCTTAGTTTTGATTTTAAATCACCCATTAGTGGGTGTCTAGTTCAACAGTTGATAAGAAAATGCACATAAATACAAATCGGGGGACTCCAAAATTGGTTCAAACCAAAAAAGTAAACCAATCGAAAAGATTGTTCATATAAGTAGGGGAGACTCGTCCCCGTTGTCTCAAGTACTAGTTGTCACAACGCCGATATGTTTTGATTCAACACGTTATCGAATGGAATATCAATGCCATCTATACGCTATTGCAATGTCTAGCATCCCAAGAAAGTTTAAGTGCCGTTAGTTTTGTTTTGCAAAAATTAAAAGAAATTTAAGAAACTAAGTTGGATTTTTGCATTTTTATATTTTTTTTAAATTTTGTAATTAAACAAATAGAAGTGTGTTATGTTCAACTTTAAATAAATTTCCAATACAATTAATATTATATTTTGCGAATACTTATGAATTTTAAGATAAAACTTTATATTTAAATTTACAGAACATTGTTAACATTTTTTTCCAAATGGTACAGGTTGTCACAGCACTTGTGGGGCTTGTTGTCACATATAATTTCATATAACTATTTTGAAAGTATTCTATGATTTATTTGAAATTAAGGAAATATGCCAAGAAATCGCAAACGACTTACAAACCGAGGTCGGACATCTTCAGGTATCATGATGCATGCCGAATACAGCTAGTATCAATGAAGATAACGTGGATTCACTATGTGCAGATCGTTGTCGAGCGTCAAATCCAATAACAATTGCCGTCAATGTATAAAATGCAAACGTTGTGCACATAATGCATTGAAAGTGATAGTTTAATACATTGCTGGTTTCGGAGCGTGGCAACAATGATGATTAAGAAGTGTGACAACGGGGACTACGCATTGGGACAACTTACCCCACGAATGGGGTAACTTGCCACAGACGAGTTAAATTTTTTATCAAGGAAATTTTTTAATTTATTTTAAAATAATATATGTTATTCACATCAGGATTGAAGAATAAAAGATTAAATTTATGTTTACAAGTTTTGCAGTGCCATTATTGCTTGATTTGTGGGAGTTACAGCGGTTCATTCAAATTTTGTGACAACTAGTACCACTCTCCCCTACTACTAAACTTCGGTACCGGAATTGCGGGTCAAATTTTTCCATTCAACTGTAAGGGAAAAAGTTATGTAGTCAGTATAGAGACAGCTACAGCCGTGGACACATAAATAGCATGCACTAAAATATTTTGTCACATGAATTAATATAAAATACTACATCAACCCAATAAACCAAATAGCGAACTCGGTTTGGTTTCGAATTTGTAACGAACCCGAGAACTCGGATCAGATATCTCATAATCAATTCGAATTCAATCATCTGCAATTATATCATATACATAGCTGTTAAATTTCGATTACGATTAGTAATCAGTTAGACTATTTTTCAAAAAGAATTATAATCATTATATAATCATTAGGAAAAAGTTTTTGATTAGTAATTGATTACGATTACAAATAATGAAATTATAATCACGATTACCTTAAATTACGAATATAATCAAAAAGAATCAAAAGTAATCAACAAAAATAATCAGATTATTTTTTAAGACTATTTTTGATTCTTTTTGATTATTTAAAGAATTTGAGCCTTTGAATCGAAAATTCTTATAATTATCAAAAATAATCTAAAGTAATCTTTAAAAATAATCGAACTTTTTTTTGTGGATTACTTTTTATTCTTTTTGATTATTTCCGTAAATTCAAGTAATCGTTAGTATAATTTGATTATTTGTAATCGTAATCGCTTGATTACTGAGCCAAACAGAAAAGACTCGTATTAAATCAATTATTTCAAATTTTTAGTAAAAATAATCTAATTACTAATGAATACGATTACTAATCATTACTTAACAGCTATGATCATATATATAATTATGTCTGTAATTTATCATCGCAACATTGATATTTTTGTTTTTAAATTCCTGATTCCTTCAGTTTTTTTAAAAAATTGAGAAAAAACACCAAAAACAAAAAAAAACAACAATAATTTTTTTCGTCGAACCCACTTCCCCAAACGCTTGTTTTCATACTGAAGCAATTACAACGCAGTTATAAATCAACAACTGCGATAGGCTTGTTGATAACGTGGAAGACTTGGATCCAGAGAACGTGGGTATAAATCCTACAAAAGCAGTTTTTTTTTTATATATATTAATAATAATCTTATAATCTTTTATTGTAAGATCAAACGCTTTGCATAAAATATGAATATATTAAAAAAATTTCATTACGGAAACAAATTGCTAAAATTATTCGAAAACGATTTGATAATGCTGAAATTCTCCTTTTGGTAGTGATTCGATTATGATGAAAAATCTTGTTTCGAGAATGAAATGTGCATTTCTCCCGCTCTCGGCTTCGGTACCAAAACATTTCGATTTCGAACTTCGTTTTCGAAATAAATATCCAAGATCTCGGATTCACCTCGAATTCGAGGCAAATTCATTTGGTTTATTGGGAAGGAAAACAAAAATTTATTTCGAGGTATTTGAGTTTTAACATTAAAAACTTTAAGTCAGTTGTTGTTTTGTAAATAATAAAAAACTATTACAAAATAAATCAAAAAATCTGAAATTGGTCCTTTGCTTCGGTGAACGTATAAATAGCACAATTTGGATTCTAAAAACGTGCTTACGAATATGGCTTACTACTTACTAGTTCTATATACTGAATTGTCTAAAACGGGCCGACATCTTCGTCCCATACTCCCCACAACCTTTTGAACTCTTATCCTTCGGAATAGAGTAGAAATCCTTCCCAATTCCACTCAAAAACTCCAAATTTTCGTTATTTATGCTGACCTTTACATCATTCCATAAATTCTCCATAGGATTGAGGTCTGGACTTTGAGCCGGTCAATCCAATTTATTTATTTTTTTCCTTTTTAAGCCAATATTTCACAATCATTACTGTGTTTTTGATCATATTAGTGCATAAAAGTCCACCTAACAGGCATGTCCTCAAATGCAAATGATGCCAACTGGTTCTTTAGTATGTCTTAATTCATATTTTTATCCATTTTTTCTGGTATAACAAAAATTGGCCCAACGCCGTGCCAGGAAATAGCTCCCCAAGTCATTAGGTTGCCTCCTTCTGGCTTTAATGAGTTTTTTGTTTACTTCTGATTCAAAATCTTGGCAATTGGGGCGCCAAACAAATGGTTTTCCATCTGGTCGAACCCTATTAAATTCAGTTTTGTCAGTCCAGCGCACATTTTTCTAAAATTGGTCCTCTGTATTAACATGGGCCCTTGATAACGCTAAGCGATCTTCCAGTTTTTTTGTTTTGTTAAGAGCGGCTTACTTCATGTGATGCGTCTATAAAGATTAGCTTCATGTTGTCTTCTGGATTCTTGTTTCTTAACATATTACTTACTTACTTAGTTACTTAGATGGCGCTTACAACCGTTGATCGGTTTTGGCCTCGTCTAAGAATTTTCGCCAGCCTCTTTTGTCGTGGGCTTGCTGGAGCCAGTTGGAAACTCCAAGCATGTTCAGATTATATAATGCCTGCTCTTTACAACGGAGATGCGGTCTTCCTCGTCTGCGTTGACCACCGCTGGGTACCGAATCAAATAATTTTTTCGCTGAAGCATCGTCGTAGGTCATTCCTTCGACATGACCTAGCCAGCGAAGCCGCTCTATTTTAATACGCTTGACTATATCGATGTCGGCTTGCAACTCATACAGCTGTGATTCCATCGTATTCGGTACTCGCCATTGACGCAAATTGGACCCTAGATCTTACGAAAGATTTTTCTCTCGAACGCTCCCAAAGTCCTTTCATCAAAGCTGCTCAACTTCCAGGGTTGTGATGCGTATAGACGGACGGGCACGATTATTGACTTATAGAGCGTCAGTTTTGTTCGTCGAGAGAGAGCTCTACTTCCCAATTGCCTACAGAGCCCAAAGTAGCCAACACCTGTTGGCAAGAGTTATCCTTCGTTTAATCTCAATACTAATATCGTTGGAGGAGTTAATGCTGGATGCCAGGTAAATGTAGTCTTTCACAACCTCAAAGGAAGTGTTGTCAACAGTGACGTGGTTTCCAAGACGCTGGGACTGTTTGTTTGTTGAAACAAGATACTTCGTTTTATCTGCGTTCACTGCAAGACCCATTCGACTCGACTCTTTTTCTAGCCTGGAGAATGCTGGACTGACTTCGTGCGAATTATGACCAATGATGTATATATCATAAGCCCACACCAGCAGCATAACAGTCTTATAGAAAATTGTGCCGTTGCGTCTCAAATCAGCTGCTCGGTTGATCTTTTTCATTACTAAGTTAAAAAGTTGCACGATAAGGAATCACTTTGTCTATAAAGCCGCTTGGTATCGAACGGAGAAGAGAGTTCTTTCCCAATTTTCACTGCGCTTTGCAGGAATACCACATTCAGACATGGTGGATTATAGGTGACTCCTTATCGGACTTTCGAAGGCGGCTTTGTAAGCAACAAAAATATGGTATGTGTCGATTTGTTTCTCAAGGGTCTTCGCCAAGATTTTTCGGAGCGTAAAAATCTGGTCGAAGGTGGTCTGTCCAGGTCTGAAGTCACACAAAAAAGGTCCAATCAGTTGGTTGTCGATGGGCTTATATGCGATATTAAGAAGGCTTATCCTGCGGTAGTTGGCGCAATTCGTGGTATCGCCTTTCTTCATCTGGAATGCATTCTTCCAACCATATTTCACATAGAAGCCCGTACGAATACATTTAAACAGAGCTTTGCCACCGGTTTTAAACAGCTCAGCCGGTAGGCCATTGGCTCCTGACTCTTTGTTGTTTTTAAGCCGAGCTATAGCTGTTAAGACCTCGTTATAGTCGGGCAGCGGAACTTCAACGCTGTCATCACAAATTGGGGTTTCCGGGATATCAACCCCACTGGCGGGATTTTTGTCAGCGATGCCATTTTAAGCACTAGAGAAGTGCTACCTTCATAACATCAGTGTACTCTGGATATCTGTCACTATATTCCCATTATCATCCTTGCAGGAAGAGGCTCCGGTCTTAAAAACATCGGTCAGTCGTCTTACTTTTTCGAAAAATTTTCGAGTCTCATTCCTGTCACTATGCATCTCAATTTGTTGCGCACATTTCCGCCTCTCGTCCACTGTCCGCATATATCGTCGATCAGAGGAGTGCTTTCTTGAAGCAGGAGTGAGAGTCGAGTAGCGAAGTCTGCGCATGTCCGTTTTGACTGCAGCTTGCCGACGTCTAGCTTATTTGTGAAGGCTTGCGACTATCCTTAGCTTTGCACAGACGTGTGCGGATCGTAGCTGCGACAAAATAATGATCCTTATCTATGTTTGCACCGCGGATCGTGCGTATTTCTAGTACACTGGAAGAGTGGCTTCCGTCAATCAAAACGTGATCAATTTGCGTGTTTTTTGATCAGTAGACAGCCAGATGGCCTTATGAATATTGAGATACTTGAATCTAGTGCTACTAACGATCATGTTTCATGCTGCGGCGAAGTCAATCAACCTCATTCCGTTATCGGATGTTTTGTCTTGGAGGCTGAACTTTCCGACTGTTGGACCAAATATGTTTTCCTTATACACCCTGACGTTGAAGTCACCAAGCACGATTTTTATGTCATGACGGGGGCAACGCTCGTTTGCGTTTTCATGGCGCTCGTTAAAACTTTCTTTGGTCTCGTTATCTTTTTTTCTGTCGAAGCGTGCGCTCATATTAGGCTTATTCTAAAAAATGTAGCCTTAAAGCGGATTCTGGCAAGTCGTTCGTTCACAGGAGTGAATCGCAGGATATGATGCCGTATTATCTTGCCAAGTACAAATCCTCATCCAAATTCGTGCTTCTCTGCATGGCCGCTGTAGTCGATATCACAGGATCCCTTCCATCGCATTTCTTGGATTGCAGTGATATCGAATTATATCTTTCAAAGATATCAATCAGTGGCATAGAGACACCGTGCCAATTTAGGGTCCGGACATTCCAGGTGCATATCCGTATATCATTATCAGTTTTTCTTTTGCGGTAGTCGTCATCAGATTTGGGGATCATTCTTTGGTTTATTCTTGAACTTTTTATTAAAATCCTTTTTATGTGTCGGGCTTCAAACCCAACGCACAACCTTTGCTGGAAGGCCAAAGGTGCCCGCCGCTCAAATTAGCCGTCAACTAAAGGGTGTTAGGTTGCCGTATCCAGAAGACACTACGTGGATGTTTTGAGTTGACTTGAAACGGTTTCAACATGGATAATGCCTCGCCAAGTTGAGGCAATCAGACACGTTGCCATGTGAAGATCGCCTCCTTGTCTCCCCCTTTGTATATGTATGTATATACCCAGCGGTCAGCAATTGTCATTGCTGATAACATCTGGCATGAAATCAGTTCTATTTTGCTTCGAAAATTCGGGCATGAGATCATAGCTGATTTCAGAGTAAGCATTTGCATTTAAGCTTTCTAAAAACTTCCCTAAAATTGTCTAACCTCTGAATAATTTGTTTTGTGTCGATCTCAGACCTGAAGATATCCCTGAGTTTAGAAGCGAAGGCGTAATGCTATGAAACATTTACGAGTATTTTCAGTTAACCCAAATATCCCTCAAAAGTATTTTTGATTTTGTTTCGTGTTCGCACCTGAGCAACGGCTGAGATTAGAAGCGAAGTCATAATGCCATCAAACAAGCTTGGGAAATTTTTTCAAAATAAAAAACTGCAGCTCGGCTCGGTAAATGATATATCTGCTATTTGCTTTTTCATTTCAATTTTCAGGCTTGGGACGACCTGATAAAAAGCCTTATATTTAAGCAATTCACTCAGGCCAGAATTTTCGGAGGAATATTCTTAGGGATATTCAGGCCTGAGTTAACGCTATACTATAGCAGGTATTCTGTAAGTATAACATTTATATGGGAAAAGGAAATCAAGAGGTGTGTTGAATACTCAGGCCTTACCATTACCCCTCAGGCCTGAGAGAATGTATTGATTCAGGCATAGTCTGACCGCTGGGATATCGTATATCGCGAAACATCGCTGGTATAATATACCAACTCCACTTTTATATAGATTTGTGTCCAAAAATCTTCAATCACTTATACGAGCATAAACTCCAGTGGTTCGTGATGGCGTGTAAGCCTCGATGAAGTAGCCCTCTGGGTACGAGATATGTATACAGTTTTTTCGATTAAATTATGGCCACCTTATAGTTCGTCATCTGAACTTGGCAAAGGCTTGTAGGTGCCCGCCCAATTTGTTCCCACTCGATAGCCAGTAAAGCTTTGCGTCGAATGGAAATTAAATAAAAATACCAGACCTACACGTTCGAAAGCAATCACCTTGTCACCTTCATGTTTCCAGCTAACCTTCATGTTTCCAGCTAACATAAGCAGGATCGGAATGTAACTATCCATATTGATCCTCCAACGTATTCATGGCGCGATCGAATTCGTTCAGAAATTTGATTTCTATCAACCAAAAAGTGAGCGTTTTATCGCCAACTAACGCCTGGTCATGAGACTCGTCATAGGCTACGGTATTCTCCTTCCAGCGGCGGTTAGTAAAAGTGTGAACAAAATTACCTATATTCGACTGCTCATCACTAAATTCTTTAAAGAGTTTAATCCATTTGTCGGGAATGACCATACAAAGTCGATAGTCAAATCCTATACCACCTTCAGCCACGGGTCTGCATAAAGTGGGTATACCAGATACATCCTCCGCTAAAGTTATAACTTCTGGGTTCTTCGAGTGAAGCATGTAGCTTGCTAAGCCCAAATAATTGAGTGCATCTGTGTCCACAATGAGGCCGAAGAACTCATTATAATCACCACTAAATCCTTCGCCAATACCACGTGAATGGTACAACATAAATGTGACGCCATCAAAACGGTAACCATCAAAGCAATACTCATCGTTTCACCAACGCAAATTGAAAAGTAAGAACCGTAGGACTTCCTACTCCATGTACTATAGTTAAAGAGGCAACTTTCCCAGAGCGAGTGTTCACCACGTGCTCCATCATCGAAGAAACAGCTGTTGGTACCGTCAAACTGGTTCAAACAATCCTGAACATTTTTGCTTGCATGCGAGTGAACAACATCTAAAAGTACGTATAAGCCGTGTTTATCTCCCATAACGCGAATCCGGCGACCTTTAATCCGGGTATATATGTGGATAGGTATTTCATCAACATTCAAAAGTTTTGAACGATTAAGTATTTTAAAACATGCTTTGTTCAAGTCCACAATATGTTAGGTGGTTATATTTGCTAAGTCGAACTACAGTAACATAAAAGAACTTGAAATATTTGACAAATTGTAAAACCCGATTTCCCGTATTACCTGAATATAACGATTTCTTTATATCTGGTATTAATTGAATACCTAAATTATAAAATTTAAAAAGTACCTTGAAAGTAACTTTGACAGTTACACTTCCAGTAATTTCTTTAATTATATTAACTCTTCCCTTGGTTTTTGGAAGCTTATATTCTCTATCATAACACAATCAATGAACAAATATATCGATGATATATCTTCATTTGTTTTAAAAAAATGTGTATTTACAGTGGTCAATGTAAGTTAAATTAGTCTAAACAAATATTTACCGTCTGGTTAGTTTATTGAAGACTGGAAAGTTGCTTTAATGATGCCTATTTTTAAAAGTGGTAACAAAAATGATATTTCAACTTATAGGAAAATTTCAAATTTTTAAAATGTATCTCCGAATTCTTTGAAAGTATCATTAAAGACAAGCTCTTCGTTGTAGAGCTTGATTTGTCCCAATAACCAGATTTTGAGTTTCAAGTTCACACGTGACTAAGAAAAGTGATCGAGGGAGAAATCAAAAGGATCTTAGAAGTAAACTTTTTAAAAACTCAAAAATGGAACCTGTTGAAGTTCAATTGTAATTCCAACGTTTCTAAAACAAATGCCTTCAATTCCCCAGCAAGGTTACTTTCTCAATGAGAAATCACAATGCAAATTATTTAATGTTGTTAATGTAGATTTAAGAAATTTTATTTTTCCGATGTAAATCATACGTAGCTCTTGATAACATTTTATGCAGAAAATCAGTACATAAAATAAAGTTGATGAGGTTTGCTCTTGAAGGTTTTCTATTGCCAAATAAAAATAATTATAAGTGAACTCATAAACAAACAAAAACAAGTAAAGAAAGTCTAAAGTCGGTCTAGGCCGACTATAAAATACCCTAAGCCCACTTTTCAAAAACAAAAAAAAAAAATTATTGTAAATGGGCGTGTCCGTGGCAGGATGAAACCTATATTTTATATGCATTTAAATGTTGATGAAAAATTTACACATACCAAGTTTTATTCCTGTAGCTCACAGTTAATGCCTTTATTGTGATTTCGCTATGAGAGGTGGGCGTGTTCATGGACGGATTACTCCCAATTTTTGAACACACCTTAGTTTTGGTATAAAATACATACATACCAAATTTAATTTCTCTATGACAAACATAACCCTATTTTTTGAGTTTTAAACTTTTTGGGTTGTATGGGAGGTAGGCGTGTCCGTAGGCGGATGACATCCATTTTTCAGAACCATCTTTGTCTTGTCATAAAAAACATACGTGCCAAATTTTAGCTCTGTAGGTTAAACAGAGGCTTATTTATTGCGTTTTCAAGTTTTGGGTTGTATGGGAGGTGGGCGTGTCCGCAAGCGGATGACGTCCATTTTTCGAAAACATCTTTGTATTGATATAAAACACACACATATCAAATTGAATTGTTGTAGGCTAATTATGAGCTGAGTTATGCAGTTTTCAATTTTTGCGTTGTATGGGAGGTAGGCGTGTCCGTGGGCGGATGATGTCCATTTTTCAAAACCATCTTTGTTTGCTTATGAAAAACACATGTGTCAAATTTTATTTCTGTAGGTTAAACTGAGGCTTATTTATTGCGTTTTCAATTTTTGGGTTGTATGGGAGGTGGGCGTGTCCGTGGGCGCACGACACCCATTTTTCGAACACATCTTTGTAATAATACAAAGCACATACACACTTAATTTTATTGTTGTAGGTTAAATATGAGCTGAATTATGCAGTTTCAAACTTTGGCATTGTATGGAAGGTAGGCGTGTCCGTGGGCGGATTCCAAAAATATTCAATAGTGCAGATCCTTGAGTCTATGTGAGCATGTGTATCAAGTTACATCCAATTATCGCAACTCCTTCTTCTTATCCTGTGTATACGGACAACACACAGACGGACGGACGGACGGCTGATCAAGAATATATATACTTTTCTATACCGGACTCGGTTCGTTCTATGCGTTACAAACGTTTGCACAAAGTTAATATACCCTGACCTTTCAGGTTTAGGGTATAATAAGATTTGTTCTTGACAGGCATTAAATTTCGGTGAATGATTTCAAATAAATTTATTTTTGAGTGCTAAAAACAGACTTTTCTTTCTGAACAGGAATTTAAATGCATTCAAGAAATACTACTATTGGTTCAGTGGGTTTCGATTACATCAATATTGTTTAATGGGATTCTTTATCTCTGCCATTGATTCGCTATTCTTTTTTTTATTGATGTCTTTTATTTATTTTTTTATTGCTGCTTTTTTTTCCATTCGTCATTAATTTGTTTATTGAACTTTTATTTGCGTCTAGAGCACGCTTATCGCATTGCATATTAAAATTTATTGATTTTATTTTTCTTTTTTCTACTTATTTCATTCAGTTTTTTTCCAATAACCGTTTGGTTGTAGCTTTTTTTTTTGTGCTCGATTTCTGCACGCTTCAAGACTTGATTTTAATCCCTTGTTCATAATTTGTCTTTCATTGTTTGCTTTGCAACACTTTGTAATGCGTTGTGATGGTTAATTCCTCGATGACTGAGGTGTGCAGGAGCGTGTTTTCAAAATTGTTTAAACAATTGCAGATACAGCTAAGGGCAGAAAAGAAGTACTAAAATATTGATAATTATTTGAAATAAAGCAAATGCTTACTTTGGAAGAAACCTGGCTTCAAATTTCATATTTCGTTCCGCCACTGCTATAGACTAAGCTTGCCTGCTTAAGATTTTGTTATATTTTAACATTACCGCTGGTTACCTTAGCTGGCAAAGTGATATTTGAAACCCTCGCTTATTGTGGTTCTTCTTCTTCTTTTTTGGCTTCTTTTCATAGCGCGAATTTGTAAGGGTTGCTTCTACGCCTTGACAAAGGCGCCAGTTATGTTTTAAGTTTCCGCACGAAACGCACATTTTAACAAAACTATTGTTTTATATATTTTATAAATATTAAAAATAATTAAAACAAATATCTATTAAAAAATAATTAAAAAACAAGCTTGAAATTTGTTGTACTCAACAAATCGACGTTTATAAAATATCTAACTCTAAGTAAAGCAGCTGTTAATTAACTTGGCTAATGCTAGCAGATCTTTAAATAACTTTAAACTTTTATTTTAAGTAAACACTCGAAAGCTCGCAATACGAAAAAAAAAGAAATACGTAAAGCTTTCATGTCATCAGCACGAGTTTTTAGAACAGTTATTGAAGTTAACGTTTTGTGTTTATTGCGTTAGCCACAAAAAGTGTTTTGATTTTGATGTGTTGGTGCAGTAAATATTATTGCTATCTCGATTTTGCGCAATAATAAAAGTAGCAATCAGTCAAAATAATTATTTATTTTTATCAAAACTTAAAGTAAAGCTGTGGCAAAATAACCAAAAAAAAAACAGGCCTAGATTGCCAAAGTTTATCTTGTAATTATTTATACAATCAAAGCAAATTGAAAAAGCTTTAAACAGCTTGCACTGCAACAGGTTGTAGTTGCTGATGGCTAAAAAGCGTTCATCACATTCATTAGCAGTAACAGCAACTACCGCCTAAAACGGACACGGCATGCTCAGCTGGTCCGAATTAGCCTAGACATCAAAATAAGCTTGGAAGCTTGTTGAACTATTCAAGTGTAGCAGTTTTTTTTCTTAACTGCTCTTATCAATTAACGTTAACGTCGTGTCGTGTCGCGTTGTTGTTCAACAATTTGCAGTGTATCGCATTAATCTCGCGTATGTCTAATTATCACGTTATTAAGTTTATTTTATATCTTATCGTGCTACACATCATCTGCCCTTGCTTCTATCTTTGACTGCATGCAGGCTACAATCAAGAGTGAAAAAAAAACAAAAAAAATATCTTAGTGTCTTAGCCAACATAACTGTGTATACAAATTTGTTGATTCAATTGGGTAATAAATAACGTGATAAGTTGCAATATTTTCTACAATCAACATCAGATAGAAATCAAACATAAAATTTTGTCATAATCTGTGAAAAAAAAAATCATCACGAATAGCTGTTCAGCATATCAAAATAACAGTTTTTTAAAGTTTTTAACAATAACTTCAGAATATTGAATCAAAAAGTGTTCTTAATTGTATTTTAAAATTCGCTTATACGACCTTGATGTAGTTATTTTTTAAATCAGTTTTGAAACTTAACAATTCCACTCTACTGCACAACTTAAACATTCTCCGTTAACCAAATAATTCTGCAATAATCGTGCGTTGCTGCTCAAGTGAATTCTAGGTGACAATTACAACGTGTTACAGTCACCACATGGCTTGGTGCAACAACATCATATCTTGTTGTATTACAGCTAAGTTTGCTTTAAGACATGCCAGTCACGCTATGAAGCTGTTGCAAGTGTTTCCAAAATTAAGTTAAACTTGTTGCAAAACAGTTGCTGAGCAGTTTCAAGATAGAATATCTCATTTTTGGCAAATACAAAATTACTGAAATAACAATTTGTAGGTTAACAAAAAACTTTAGAATTTATATAAAACATTATACAAGATAAGAATTTTTGATGGCTCATCGTGTGCACTAGTCGCTGAAATGTTTACTCTTTTTATTGAATGTGGAAGAAACAAAAGGCAGAAAGATGATGAAGAAACAAGATAATACCAAACATGTTTACTCGATTTCCTAAATTTTCTGGTCATAATCCCCGATTTTGATTAGAATGTATTAAAAGGAAAAACGTATAAGTTTAACAAATAATTTTTTAGTGAAAAAAGTACTCCTGGCAATATTATAACCATACGCCGACATCACTGGCCGACTAAAGCTACGTGCATAGTAAACGCCGATTCAGACAGGCAGCCAGGCAAACAAAGCAAACAAAAGAGATACAAATAGCAATCTATCTCACTTGTGCACATAGATTTAAGCCTGCCTGTCTGAATCGGCGTTTACTATGAACGCGGCCTAACACATGAACTCTGAAGCTCAGGGACGAAACTAGCGGGGGGTAAGGGGGGTAGGGGGTAAGCTACCCTCCTAACTTTGTAAGAGTCGGCAAAATTGTTATATATTACTGAAATTTATTTAAAACTAGCGGATGTAACCCGGAGGGTTGTGCCTCGAGCACAGAAAAAGGACGATTTTCAAAACTGCTCTCATTTTTACGTTTTTAAAATTATCAATTCAATTTTAAAATTTTTTAAATGATCGTTTTTTGCGGTTTTTCCCCCTCCTTCCGTCGAAAGTGTTTAGTCAAATTTCCGTAAAACTGTACCTGCCAGACATGATTAAAACAAAAAATGACATCTTCAACGTCTCGATCTGACGTCTGGTTTTTGAGGAAAATGGACACCCGCACTCAGAAAAAAAACACATATCTTCCTCCGGTAAAAAATTTCTCTTTTTTCGATAAAAGCAATTTTCTCTTTTCAAATAAAATTTTCTTCAATTAGTATAAATTTTCACATTTTCGAAGAAATATTTCTTGAAAAAAAAAATTCTCATTTATACAAAAAAATTTTTTGAAAATTAAAATTTTTTCATATATTTTGATAAAAAATACACTATGAGAAGTTTTTTTTTTCAATAAAAACAAAGGTTTTCTCAAAGCTAAAGAGTCTTTTTCTCTAAAATCGACTTATTTTTGTGTATTTCTCTTTTTCATAGAAGGTTTTTGTCATTTTTAAGAGAAAAGCATTCTCTGTAGCAAGGTCAATACCAATTTTCTCTAAATATGATGACTTTTTTATCATATTTCGAGAAACTATTTTCTGAGTGCAGTTTGAAAAGTAATTTCGAGAAAAATGCGTTTAAAGTTTTTCTAAGCATGCACTTAATATGCAATTTTATCTCAAATAAATTCCATTCGATTTTTGGATTGTTTTCGTTCAACTTCGGTTTTGGTCGATACTGTTCGGTTAATTTTTTTTCATCTTTATATAGCTTCTGCTGGTATTCGTTAAACTTCTTTTTTTTCGTTCGTCTTTGGTTTTTGACTGTGTTTGCCTTTGGCTCATTCCTTGTTTTTTGTCGAAAGAACTTTTAAAAGAATTTAAACTTTTCAATCGGTCCAGGAGTTTAGGAGTTATTAAGTCTTACTAAAAACGCACTAAAGTGCCCTCTTGCGGAAGATTTTGGAATTTTTTATTGCCTATGTTTTATTTTGGGAGCAGTTGAACCTTCATACCAAATTTCATTGAAATCGGTCCAAATGTCATGGAAATCGGTTCAGGCGCTTAGAAGTTATTACAGATTGACACGCCCACATACTTCCACCCACTTTTTTACCTATGCTTTATATTGGTTGCAGTTGAACCTTCATACCAAATTTCATTGAAATAGGTCCAGGCAAATACATATCGTCGGCCTAATTTTAATAAGACGTAATTGAAAAATATCTAATATTTGGGAGGCGAAAAAAAACCTGTTCATTATATGAACGAAGTTCATACTCGTACTATAATGTATTATTTTAAATGTTCTATAGCCATTTTTTTCATATAAACGTTAAAATTCTATTTTCAACTTACTTGACCCAAAAGTGAATTCTAGAATCAATAAAATTGTTATTAAACATGGTTTGGTGGACTCACTTGAATTGAAATCGGATTTAGAAGTATTCTCTCATCTATTCGAAGGCATAAAATCTCTGACGGGTGCAACCAATGTTTCAGAAAACAATTACAAAAAAAATCCCTTAATCCTTCAAAAGTTACAGTTGCAGGAAATGAGAAATTTGCATTATTATTAATTTAAATATCTAAGAGAAAAAAAGTTACAGAATAAGTAAAGCTCTTGTATTTTTTGCACATATGCAGAATTAGTGCGATGGCTATAGCTATTAATAGATGCGAGATATAAAGTTATTTTCTTCAAATAAATTATTTTAGAATTTTATTTTTTTTTATATTAGAAAAAAAAAGAAAAAATCATTTAAAAATATATAATTTCTTCAAAAAAATCATGCCTTGATTTTTTTTATGGCACGGACAGTTTATTACATGCACATTAAATGCCCTATAGACTTTAAAAAAAAAAATAAAAATGCAAATTTGAGTTTTCTCCTTTTACAACAAAAATTATTTTACCTTATGTTTTGAGAAAAAATGCAATTTTGTGATCTCTTTCAAAAAGGTACTATTTACATATAGACAAAAAAGGTACGATAAAACTTTTATAAATTTTTTAAGTTAACTGATCAGCCTTAAATACTTAAATGAAATAAATAAAATCAATTCAAAGATGGCAGAGATATTTGCTTCCCAATTTAGAACATTCAATTTGAGAGAGTTTTTTTATCTTTCGTAGCATTCGTTTGAAATACACTCTCAATAACTTATTCAACTAACAACTAACTCAACTACTCAACTACTCAACTAACAATATTCAGAAAATTAAAAAAAAAAAATACTTTTGGTTACATTTAATAAAAGAAAAATTTAACAAACTTTTGGAAATAATTAGAAAAATTTAAAAACCGTTAAATTTTGACCAAGATATTGACATGGAGAGTAGAATTTTTACAAATTTGACAATTGATGAATGCGTATAACTAAATTTTTTTAAGAAAATTTTTACTATTGAAAAAAACTCAAATTCAACCAACTGAAAAGCTCTACCCTAACTTCCATTTTGATCAGAGAGTGAGTTTTTGTCTTAAAAAGTTAATTTCTCTCTCTGAAGGTTGGGAGAAGGAGGTTGAGTTCTTATTAATACAAAAAAGCGTACGACAAAGTAAAATTTTCATACTTCTAATAAAATTGATCGTATGAATGAGGAATTTTGGTTAATTTAACTATGTTGTATTAAAAAAGTCGGGACTTAAGAGTATTCAGTCGGCCAAAATACCATAATACCCTCCCAACCAACATGGTCTCGGTACGCCCCTGCTGAAGCTTGGTTTGCGCCTTTATACAGCTTGTGGATATAAGTCTTCTTTCTAACAAAGACATTGTTGACATAATAGCTGTTGTGAGGTATTTTAGACTTATATCAAAGTTTTAAACAATCTTAAAGATATTTGTTGACGAAAGCTTGAGAAGTTTCAACTTCAAAAGAGCTTCGGTTAAAAGAACAGACCAAGTTGCTGCCTCTAAGTCTGCATAAGATTTCTTTAAATCTTTAATAGAAGCATTGCCAAAGTTATAATGAATTTTAAAGTCTGCGAAATTGGATTTATTGAAAGCTGTAGAAAGTAGTTTGTTTCATCGGTCTCACTCAATACTGAGGTTTTCAATCCCAAACGGTTTTTGCAATCCCGAGGCTGGCAATGAGAGGTGGGCATCATGTTCGTGGGTGGATGACACCCATTTTTCTAACACGCCTTAGTTTTGATATAAAATACATAAATCATACCCGATTTTTGTTGGTTAAATATTAGTCCCTTTCTAGAGTTTTCCCTATTTTGGGATTACGAAAGGGTATAGGAGCTTCTATTTGTAGGTTTAAGAGAATCAAGCTATGGTCTGAGAATGACCCTTTGCTGGACACTACCCAGTTAACTACTTTAAGAGACTCGTTGTCAGAAAGAAGCGCTATGTCTACACTGAGAAAAAAACACATACCTTGCTCCGGTAAAAAATTTCTCTATTTTCGATACAGAAATTTTCTCTTTTTCAAATAAAATTTTCTTAAATTAGAATAAATTTTCACATTTTAGAAGAAATATTTCTTTACTTCTAGGAAATGGAAATATTTCAATGTCTCTAATAATGATAAGTATTTTTCTCGCACAAAAATTTCTCATTTATAGAGAAAAATTTATTGAAAATGAAAAAATTTTCTTATATTTTGATAAAAAATTCACTAAGGCCCGTTAACTGATCTCCGAAGTTTAAATTCATTAATCTCAGATTTCGTAAACAAAGTTTAAATTTTAAACTCAGTTAAAATTATTTTCGTAACTTATCTCATTTTTATCGGCAGTTTACTTAAATTCTGTTTAAAAATTTAAACTGAGATTAAAAAACATATTTGAGCGGCACTGTAGTAAAAATTCTACAACTTTGACGTAGGACATCAAAATATTTAAAAATTTTTTGATAAAATAATGCAAATTGTCAGTTTTATTGGAATATTTTTTTTTCAAAACTTTAAATATGTTTGTTTTTTGTTTATTGTTTTGATTTTTTTGAAGTATGATTTTTTAGTTTTTTATTTTTTGTTTACGATTGAGAATATTTTCAATGTTCTCAGAGAATTTTTGACAAAATCTAAGTTTAAATTTTTTAAACCTAGAATTTCTGTGTTTAAATTTAAACTTGCCTCACCAAGTTAAACTTAGATTTTTTGAGATGAGGTATCGGCGTTAAAATTTAAACTGAGGTTAAGGAATTTTAAACTTTGTTTAAGCTAAACTTTGTTTAAAATTGAGATCAGTTAACGGGCCTAAGAGAAGTATTTTCTTCAATAAAAACAAATCTTTTCTCGAAAATAAAAAGTTTTTTCTCAAAAAACGATATATTTTTCTTTTTCATGAAAACTTTTTACCATTTTTAGAGAATTTTTAGTATCGAAATTAGAGAATAGCATTCTCTGGAGCAAAGTCTATACCATTTTTCTCTAAATATGATGCCTTTTTTATCATATTCCGATAAGCTTTTTTCTGAGTGTAGCACCTCTTTCCAACCACTAAAGTAATTGGAATTAGGAAATGTTAAGCTGGTGTGGTGAATATTAGAGTATTTCCCAGGTTGCATATGTTGAGATTAGAGTTAGTTATGAAGTCAAATAAAAAATCACCTCTTGTGTTGGTTTCAGAACTACATCATAGCGTGTGTCTCACATTTGCATCGCACCCCAGGAGAAGGATGATTTTTTTGATGTGTCGCCATGGCCATGAACCGCCTTACTTCCTCTAGTGGAGCGTCTCTATTACGGCTCAAGTAGGCTGAGGTTATATAGGCTCTGGCTTCAGCCCCTTCTCATTGGACTACTGTCAGTTCGGGAGAACTAAGGTTTGGGTGTAGAAATAAGTTAATGTATTTTTTAGCTACTAGACAAGTTCTTGGTTATAGTTGATGTTTTGGACCCCTTTACCTAAAAGTCTTTGACCCAGGGTTCCTGAATGATGCCCACGTAAATGCCATCGTCGAAAACCATATTTAAATGGTTTTCTTTTGAACTCTTATTCGACTTGTAAGCCCGATGTACCACCTAAATTTGACTTTTTTTTTAAATATAGCTCCTTTCTAACTCTATTGCAAAGAATGTTTTCGATTTAAGCTTTCATTCTAGGGGGGTGTCTTTTAATATTAATTTTTGGTGACCCGCCTTAGCGTACATTTTTTTAAATATGAGGCTCATTCTCAAAGCCAGTGAATCAGAAACTCAATGTGTACACAAAATATCCTGTGCACTGTTTTTTGTACGATTAGTGAATAGGCCCCTTGGTGAGAGTAAACACATTAAAATTACTTTTCAAGGATTTACTGATGGTTTCAGTCAATTTTTTATTTAATCTCTCACTTATGAAGCTTTTATAAGAGGTTTAAAATTTGACATTGCAAAAAATGAACGATAGAAAAACAATTTCACACTTCTATATCATGTGTATCCCAACCTCCTAACTCTGAAAATTACTTTCAAGTCATGACCAGTATAAAAAGGCCTTTGGAGTAGTCAAATATATCTTATGGTTACAAAATTACTTTTTTCACGGCGTTGATGTTATTCCATCGGCTGCGTTTTCTTAAAGATTTTCTTACACTTACATAATCAAAACAAAAACAAAGAAATTGGTCATTTCAGCCCTTGAAAGAACTTTGACCCAGCTGCATAAGTATCTCAATTTGTGTTGTGCGTGTATAAAATGTTTTTACACAAGTGATCAATAACTGATCGAGCTTAGAGCTTCAATCCTTACATCTGACAAGAAAGTTTTTCAGATGTGAGGATTGAACTCGAGCTACCGCGCTCTTTTCATTCGCACGCAGCACGTTAACGACGCACAGCCAAAGTTTGAAATTGCGAGCATGGTGTATAAAAAACTGATTCGTCATGTACCACCTCGATGGCTTTCTCTTCTGCCAGCTTTATGTAGATTTATTCTTAGCGATGATCATAAATTTTCGATGATCTTTTTCGAAAATCTATGTTTTAGCACCGTTGCATCAATTTCACGAATGATTTCTAAGTCTTTTTCATTTCAGTTTTTGATGAACGCTTTCACAAAGTATTTCACTAAATTTCAAAATTTTCTTTAAAATGCATTGATTGCCTTGAAAGAAAATCCTACAAATTTGGAATGAATTGGTTCAACTCCCAAAAAATTAAAAAAAAAGAAGAAAAACCTGAAGCATCATCGAGACATAAACATTATCTGAGTGATTATTTTTTAGTTGATCTCACTTTTTGCCAAGCGCGTTACAGGTTAAAAGGTTCTGCTGCCCTTTCAAAGTTACAATTTTTGCAATCAATGAACAAGTAATATTGGAATTAACAATATTTTCTTATTTTCTTAATAATTTTCTTAATACATTCTTAAATGTATTTTCGATACAATAATTTATTTTTTTATCAAATCGATTCTGTGATTTTACAAATACTTTTTTTTTATCACAAGATTTATTAAAGACTTAATTGATCACTAAATTAGTAATAATTAAATCCTGTAGTTTTACACTATTTTTTGTTCGATACTCATCGAGAATCAATGTTGACCTTTCGATATTAACAACGATGCTAGCATCTTGGTTTTTTCAACATCGAATATCTTTATTTCCAACTATGATTCCAAGTGTTAAGATACTCAGTTTTAATATGTATATTTAATATGTAATGTCTGTAGCTAATTTTATTAATTATAATACTTTTTCCTTATAGTTTTTTCTAACTTGTCATAAATGTTTGTCATAAAAATATATTTTATTTGTTTTTTTTTTTTTACACAACCATTTAATAATTATTTACTCGTTAATGAATTTGAACACAAAAAAAAACAACATTTACACGCTAGTATTTCTATTTTTTTTTTCTTTTGCTTGCAATGAACGCCAATTTGTAGCGCTCAATATAAACAAATAGACTGCAAAAGTAAAATAAAAACAAAACAAAAAAAAAAACGCTAAAACTAAAACTAAGTAAATCGAAGTCAATGAAGTACAACGTAATCGAATATAATGTGAAAACACGAATGCAACAACCAAGTAAAGTCGTATTACATATCTTTACGCTACTTTCTGGTTTGTATCTGCCGAGCACTTAACTGTAAGTTAACTTGACGTGTTATGCGAAATACTATTAAACTGTAACGCAGACATAGCCATGAACACGATGAACGATTGCGCAATATTTTAAAGACGATCATAAAAGTTCATGTCCGAAGAGAGTAATTAAGATATTACTTAAAGATACTCGTCATTAATCTATAGCTTGACAAATGAATCCAGCGCGCACATTCAAGAAAGTTGAGTGACTCTTTAAAGGGTGTTTTTTATCATTTGCTCAATAAAACTTTTCAACTTTCTCATCTTTATAGGAAAATATCAAATGGAAAATGTTTGTCTTTAAATGCAAGCGTTAAATTTCTCTTTAAAGAAATGTAAACAGTTTTTAAGTGTAAATAATTTTTTGTAACAAAAATATATGAGCATCAAAAGGTTGTTAATATATTGCACATAAATCGGAGAGATCAAAAAAACATATAACACTGTTCAAATTTTTTCTATAAAGTACTCAATTGTAAGTAAGAGTGCTCGCAATTATCAAAAGTTCCTATCTATGCATACCCATGCATACCCAACTATCAAAGTCATTGTGAATACCCCTATAGATATAGAGCAAAAATACAAAAACCTTTAAAACTTCATTCTAATGTAAAGTAATTTAAATGTGACTTTAGCATTTTTAGTAATTTATATCTATTATGTTTTCTTGAGAGACTTCAGGCATCTTAATTGACTTCAAATTAAAGTTAAATACTATAAAAACCAAAACATTAAGACTTCAATAAACACAAAAACATTTATTAACAAAACCAAACAATACATAGAAAAAGAAAAATATGCCACTAATACGCCCTAAGATGACGTTAATTTGAATAGTTTTGTATAGATGAAAAGAAAGAAAAATGTTAATTTAAATGTGCGGCAGCAAATTCAGTGATTATGATTTGCCCTCAGATGAAAGCGAAATTTTATGTTTCATCACAATTTTATAAGTAAAAAGAAAAAAAATTCCGATAATAATTTAAATAAACATTTTGAAAACAAAAACATATCAAATTTAGATAACATCATCAAACATCATCATCAACATCAAAAGTCAACAAACACAAAAAAAAAGCAATAAAAATGCGTGAATATCTGCGTCTACTCGAGTTTCCGACGCATAAATGTAATAATCTAATAGCCGGTATAAGCGCCGTCGTGGGTCTCATCGGTGGCGTGTATCTGCTAACAACAAATTCTTTTGTCAGGTAAGTGAAAAAAAAAGCATAGAAATCAAAGGCAACTTATTATTGAAATTGAATAAATCAAGTATTACGGTGCGCTTAAAAAAACTTTTTTAAATTTGTAGTTCCTAAGAATTATGTGTCGACAAAGACGACCGCTAAAGTCGAGTTAGGACAAAATTACTTTCATTACGTTTTTTTGCAACGAAATATAATAGTATTTTTTATGGTTGTACCTTAAAAATAAAATGTTTAAGGCTACCAAATCTAAACAGCAAAACTCAGGGTACCTTTATATTGGGTAGCAATTTTAATCTTAAAAATGGTCTCTTGAAATTTTGAAAATGAGTTTAGCTGTTATTCCTTGTCGATACAGAATTATTAATATTTCTATTTGGTTTTTATAAATTATCTGTTGACATTGCCTTAAAGACTATAAAGCTGCACATATTGCAACTCTGTTGTTATCTACATTAAAAAGTATTAATCAAAAGTCCATTATAAACAGCATTATTTTTTACATTTTTTCCCCCCACTTTTAATGAAGTCCAATTTTTAACTGTCGTTAATATTTCTATAGTTTTTCTTCTTTTCATTATTATTGCTATTTTTATTATTCTTACATAACACTCGCACCGATATTACATGCCTTGTTTTCTTTAATTCAATTTATTGTCTCTTAGATAACAAAATTGGTCTGTCTCTCTCTCTCGGTCTGTCCATATTTAATCGCATTTTAATCACACATGCGCCTCATTTGCGAATTTTTTCATTTCTTATTTTTTTTTTTTTCTTTGCTTTACCGCATAAATTATAGATAAGTTTTCTCCGTCCATTATTTGCTTCCGCAGTGTCCATATTTTAAATTCAGTCACTGCAGCAGATCGACCGTCGTCACTATTGACGGCGGCGTCATTCAAGGTGTTGCCTCGACTGTCGGTAAATATCATTAAATGTTTATCTTTTGAATTAAACTCTAATTTTGGAATTTTATAGTTTTAAGTTATGTGACTTCAATGAAGTCGCACAATATTGACTTACCGAAGAGACGACTATCAGTCAATAAAATTACATCATTTTGTAAGAAATTCAAGTGCAAAAAAGGGTTTTTTAAGCTCTTTTAACTAAAATGACTTAGCCTATGTTGACCAAGTTCAAAAACGTGCCTGGCATTTCTAGTTATAAGTATTGGCAAACAAATACTTTATTCGCAACATTTAGCATGTAAGAAAAAATGTGCAACAATAATGAATTATTTCAAAAAGTAAAAAAAATAAAAATTTAATTCAATTTATTTTAATCTGCAAATATTTAAATTCAAGTTGGAACACCTTAAGTTTTTATAGTGAACGTAATGTATCCTCTTTGAATTCATTTATGAACCTTTTCATGTAAAAAATAACGTTTTCGGCACTCGAAAAATAATTCTTTTTAAATTGTACTACCACGAGAATGCCTCTCAAAAAAGAGCCTTTAGTTGATTTACGAGTTCACATGCATATGAATCGAAAATATTAATTTTTTTTAGGAATTTTTTGTTTCGAAAACTTAAAGGAACATTTTCTTTTTTCTTATTTATTTTTTGTATTATAAATTCGCTACTTAATGCACATCATTTCACTTTATTTAAGTCACTCACTCCTCTCCATCTCTATTGACAAAGATCTATACATTTCTCCGAAATATTTGTACATATTTCAAGAATGCTCTATGAAATTTTCATAAAAAAATATAAAAATTTGAGCGGGTGTCAGAAATTCTTGTCAAAAGCCTCGGAAAAAAGTCGTTTTGCATTGGACGGACATCAAAACTCAAGACTGAAACATCTTAAAAATAAACACCAAAGTGATAAGTTCAGTTTATCAGTTTCAGGGCTACCTACCTGTGGAGAAATTTTTTTTCATTTCTGAATTTTTGGTGGCATTTTAAAGTGAAAAACAGATTTTCGACCAAAAACCAACATTTGTGCCTCTATAAAAAATTAGATTCGTCGTTCATTCACTCGACGTCAGGCAGCCTAGGTCACAAGCGAAACCACTCTATTTTAATACGCTTGACTATATCGATGTCGGCGTATAGCTCATACAGCTAGTGATTCATCGTTTTCTGTACTCGCCATTGACGCATATTGGACCATAGATATTGTGAAAGATTCCAAAGTCCTTTCATAAGTGCTGCTCAACGTCCAGGTTTGTGATGCGTATAGTAGGACGAGCATGATTATTGACTTATAGAGCAGTGATGATATTTGTAGTGGATACCCACTTTTTTACCTCCTTTCCATTTTAAAAAGTCCCCAACTCCTTTTGACCCAAAAAAAGTACTTTCGGATACACTAACCATCAAAAAAAGTTAACGGCACACATGATTAAGATTTTGTTATCAGTATGGAGACCGAAACTGTTCTCTTAAAATAGATTCACAAAGAAAACTTAAATAGTATTCAGATTTTTTCTAATTATAACAAAACTTTCACAAAAAGTTGAAATGATAATGTTATAATGTGCATTAAGGTGGGTCGTCCCCTATGGGAAAAAAGTTAGCCGGGTCCGCCCCTGATTTGAAAAATTTTCTTGAGAGGGTTTTGGTGCCATACAAATTGTTTTTTTAGATGGACCAAAATGTTGGTTTGTTTTTCTTATGGTTTGTTTCTGACTAGAGTGACTTTGATGAAATTTAATATTAAGATTCAGGACTAGAAGAAAGGGTGCCAAAAGTTTCCAAAGCTTTCGATAGAGGGCGCTTAAAGTACAAAAATATTTATGACTCATTAAAACCTTAACTATTGGACCGGTTGCGAAGAAATTTGGTATTAAAATCGAACTTTGGTATTAAAATCGAAGCCAAACGAAGTTTAACTGAAGGCTTATGAACAAAATCAAAGGACGAACACATTCAAAGACAAACGAAGCCACATGAACATAAACCAAAGACTTAAGTTAAAATATCACCAAAAAGTTAAAGCCCAGTCATGAAACATTTTCTCCAGGGAGTTGTAAATGGGAGTTTCCGGTTTTAAGATAGTTTTATACTTTTTGTATTGTTTTTGGTTTTTTTTTTATAAAATAAAACTGAAATATATATGTGCCTCAGCAACAAAACAAATTCTTATTTAATCATATTAACCAAAAATAGTCTCGCGTCCGGAAAAGTACTTTCAGAAGAGTAAAAAAAATCCCCACCACAATTATCAAATATCATCACTGTTATAAAGTCTTAGTTTTGTTCGTCGAGAGAGAGTTCTACTTCTTAATTGCCTCCAGAGCACAAAGTAACACCTGTTGGCAAAAGTTATCTTTCGTTCAATTTCAATACTGATATCGTTGGAGGAGTTAATGCTGGATGCCAGGTAAACGAAGTTCTTCACAACCTCAAAGGATGTGTTGTCAATAGTGACTGTTTGTTTGTTGACACAAGATACTTCGTTTTATCTGCGTTCTCTGCAAGACCCATTCGACTCGAATCTTTTTCTAGCCTGTAGAATGCTGCACTGACTTTTCGCGTATTATGGCCAATGGTTCGTCAATATCATCAGCATACGCCAGCAGTACAACACTATTATAGAAAATTGTTCAGCTGAGTCTCAGATCAGCAGCTCGTATGATCTCCTCCATGACTATGATAAGAAGTCGCACGATAAGGAATCACCTTGTCTGAAACCTTACTTGGTAACGAACGGAAGAAGAGGTCCTTCCCGATTTTTACTGTGCTGCTGGTATTGTTCAGTGTCATCTTGAAAAGACGTATTAGTTTCGCAGGAATACCAAATTCAGACAAGATGGAGTAAAGCTGACTCTTTATTGGACTGTCGAAGGCGGCTTTGAAATCGACAAAAAGATTGTGTGTGTCGATTTGTTTTTCGAGAGTCTTATCCAAGATTTGTGGAAGCGTAAAGATCTGGTCGATGGTGGACTTTCCAAGTCTGCACCCACACTGATAAGGTCCAATCAGTTAGTTAACGATGGGCTTCAGTCTTTCACACAATAATCCCACGGCTATAAGAAGGCTAATCCCACGGTAGTTGGCGCAAATGGTGGGATCGCCTTTCTTGTGGATTGGGCAGAGCACACTGAGGTTCCAATCATCTGAAATGCATGCTTCCGATCATATTCTGCATAGAAGCCAGTGAATGCATTTAAACAGAGCTTCGCCACCGGTCTTTAACACCAGCTTAGCTGGCAGGCCACCGGCTCCTGTGGCTTTGTTGTATTTAAGCCGAGCTATAGCTGTTAAGACCTCGTTATAGTCGGGCAGCGGAATTTCAACGCTGTCATTCATAATTGGAGTTTCCGGGATACCATCTCTATTGGCGGGCTTGTTGTCAGCATCGCCATTTAGAAGACTAGAGAAATGTTCCCTCCATAAAATCAGTGTACTCTGGATATCTGCCACTATATTCTCGTTTTCATCCTTGCTGGAATAGGCTCCGGTCTTGAAACCATTGGCCAGGCGTGTTATATTTTCGAAAAATTTTCGAGTCTCATTCGTGTCACCATGCATCGCAATTTTTTAGCACTCACACATTTCTATTTCTCTTTTTTCTCGCATGAAAATGTGTCTCTCTTTCCTCCTCTTCTCTCGGTATCGCTCTTTAGCAGCACGCGTTACAACCGACTGCAGGTTTCGGCATCGAATTGATACGATTTCAAAATGTATAATGCTGGCCTCGCCAGGTAAACATAGTCAGACATGTTGCCATGTGAATATTGCTATTCCAAAAACATTCGACCCGGAAAAGCAATATCCCTTCAGTACTGGCAATTACAATTAGTCTTTTAACGGTCATGATATCATGCATGAATAGTAGCTAGTGAATTCTAGTACCCGAGGTAATGTAGCAGGTAATGCAAATACATTTATTTCATTTGTTTTTTCTTCCACATAAACTGTATAACAAAAGGAATGATGAGTGTACCTCATGAAACAGCTAGTGAATGGTAATGCAGAGAGTAATGTAACCATTACCGGCAATGATATCCCCGTGTTAAATTCATGAGTGAATTGCATTGCAGATAATCTGGTGGGTAACCAGTGGTGATTACCGATAGCTAGTGTTGAGTGGCGTTCTCCGTTGAACCCACACAACTCTGTTGTGTAACGTTAAATATTAACTGTTACATCGTTATATTTATACTCACCAAATAATCCTTTCCTTTATCGGTGGAACCTGAAAGTTTAAAATTAAACTGCACTTCGTTATTGGTTAATTAACACTCTTCTTTCTTTATTAATTTTACTCTTATTTATAGTACACTTTTTAGTTTAAGATTTATAAACGATTAAATATACAAACTTACTTAAATATACAAACGTACAAATTAGTTTATTTACATATATACATTCTTCGTTTGGTCACCTCGATATTTGACATCGTTGGCACCACGATATGCTTATTTCCGCGTTTTATATTTCAACACACATAATTTCAACAACAGCGGTTTATTAACCTAGAAACAAACATACTACATTGCAATTCAACCCACAAGAGTTCATTTACTTCCGCGATCATTTTTGAGCTATGTTAACAGAAGCGCAGCTCAAGTAGCTGGCCCGTGCTTAATTGCTATTTTATGCTTACCGTTGCATTTTTTAATTTGACTGTAAGCTTCGATTGGTAAGCATTGCAAAAACGCCGATCGCTTCACTTATTTTTGAGGCAGATCAGTGTTTGTAATTTATAATATGAAAACGTCGCTTGTGACGATTGAGTCACAACACTAGTGAACTCACTCATTCGTCACTGGTGACTCTAACTGGAGGGATAAAGATCTCAAGTACTCATAATACGTAAATATAGATACACTTAATTTTGGATTTTTTTTTACACATTGGAATTCTAAACATTAAAAAAAAAATTAAATTGTGACCTTCATTCATAGTCATTTTTGATTATTTCCATATTTTCGAATATATCAAAAAATTAATGTTTATATGGTAGAATGGAATGAATTTTTAACCTCAAGGGCTTCATGCATTTTTGGGAAGTCCTCATTGAAAGAATATTTTTTGCAACATTGTTTTTTAATTTGCCCTCGGGCGTATTTCATTGCTCATAGTATGAAATTTCTTCTTTGCGGTATTCAGACATACATACCTAGCCTCATAGTGAAGAAAAGGCTTGTTTTACGTAAAAACTGTTGAATACATTTTTGAACATAAAATATTCTTTCGATAAGAACTTTCCAAAAATCCATGAAGCCTCTGAACATTTTTTGGGTTCATACATTCCGTTCGACTCTAGTGTATGTTACAACTAGACTCCGAAATTGCTTTAACAATCGTTATGAAATTTTCAGGGAAACTCTATCAAAGTCTTGAGAGTGTTTTTGTGAAGTTTGGTACCGTTATAACATGTGGGCGTGGCATCTCCCATATTATCTTAATTTTAAATATCGATACGCTTTCGAATTACATATTGCACAGCCTCAAAAATCGGTATTCGAGTTCAATTTACACCAGTGTTGTTTCGCTGGTAACATTTTATAGGCGTTAGACTAGAGGCGTGGCATTTTTAAAGCATTTAAACTTTTTGGTATAACTTTCGAAATATATGACGCACTTTTATGAACTCAGATCGAATAAAAAAATTTAGTATCGCTGGTATTGGAAAATTACAGACGATTTTTTGGAATCAGTAACCAATAAAATTTTTTTAACCGCGAAATGTTTAATTTTAAAATTTTCACCCAAGCTAAAAAAGGGTTTCACCCGGAAAAGAGCTAAAACAAAATAGCCAAAATTTTATTAAATTGAGATTTTTTAATATATTTATTTTAATTCGTTAAATGAACATTCAATAATACAAATAGCGAAATTGATCATAAGAAGCTCGGTCAAAGTTCTTTCAAAGGACTAAATGGCCAATTCGTTTTTGTTTTAGTAAAATCTTCTTTCACATTATTCCACAAACAATTAAGGAGCATCTTCATTTGACGTTTTAAGAAACCTCTCTATACATATTTTGTATATTGAGTTTTTTAATTTATTAAGTTAAATTGTATTTTGGCATGACCTTGGGTTTTTTATAATTTATGAATAAATATTTACCCAAAAAATATTTAATTTTATTTTAAAAAGTGGTTTTTCTTCATATAATGGATTTTTATGCATACATACCAATTGTATAAAAACTGACTCATGTCTCGGACTTCTTTTTGAATCTACAGGGAGAAAAATTTTAGCTGATAACAATCCCAAATCAATTTATTTTGGGAGAGACTTTAAGCTTAGCCATAATATTCTTGATATCAAGCCATAATGCGATCATTTAACAAAAAAATTAAAACGCCCATTTGCGCATAAAGTATGTGATTTTTGGATTGTTCATCAAAAAACTAATATGCTCACTTCGGCTCAACTTATGACATTGTGGTATTGATTATAAAAAAAAAACATGCTCAGTTGTGTCCAATGCGTGTCATTTATGGATTGTGAATAAAACAAGTTAACATGCTCTCATATGTCTAATCTAAGATATTTTGGGATGTGACATTTTATGAATATTAATATTACAAGGCAAAAGTTGACAAAATGTAAATGTCTCAGGCATCAAAGGAACCGAAAAAAAGATGACCAGACGCTAATTCAAAATGATATTTTCATTGTCCAAATTTGATGTTCTGCACTTTTATACACTTTTTTACTAACAGCAACAAAAACCAACTGAGAATTATGTCAATCGGTTGCTCATTTTTTTGATGAGCAAACACATGATATGTCTTGGCATGCTCGGAGCCCGAGTTCAATCCCCAGTCGCGGCGAAAAGTTTTTTCAATAAAAAAACTTTTTCTGATCGGTCACCACCTCTCTGCAGACAATGGCAAACCTCATTGAATAAATAATGCCATGTAAAGCTTCTTCAGATCATGGGCTTTAGCCGTTCAGAGTCGGCATAAAACATGTGGGTCCAGTTCTCGCTTAATTGTGTGCAAACATTTAATAACACACACAAAAAAATTGATCATAAGAAGCTCGGTCAAATTTCTTTCAAGCGCTGAAATGGCCAATTTGTATTTTTTTTTTTTGTTTTTAAAAAGCCCAAGATGACATTTATTAAGCTTAAATTGATGTTTATCAATAAAATTTTCAAGCCCAATTTCTGGCATAAACATCCATTCGTACTGTTTTTTTATACCCTTAGCCTGAAAGGTCAGGGTATATTAACTTTGTGCAAACGTTTGTAACGCATAGAACGAAGCGACTCCGGTATAGAAAAGCATATATATTCTTGATCAGCGTCACCTCGTGAGTCGAGCTATCCATGTCCGTCTGTCCGTCTGTGTGTTGTCCGTATTCACAGGATAACAGGAAGGAATTGAGAAAATTTAATGAAACTCAGTACACATGGTCACATCAACCCAAGGATCTGCACTATGGAATATTTTTGGATTCCGACAACGGACACGCCTACCTCCCATACAACTCAGAAATTGAAAACTGCATAACTCAGTTCATAATTAGCCTACAACAATAAAATTTGGTATGTATGTATGTGTTTTGTATCAACACAAAGATGTTTTTGAAAAATGGGTATCATCCGCTCACGGACACGCCCACCTCCCATACAACCCAAAATTTGAAAACACAATATATAAGCCTTTGTTTAACTTACAGAGATAAAATTTGGCACGTATGTTTTTTATAACAAAACAAAGATGGTTTTGAAAAATGGATATCATCCACTCACGGACACGCCTACCTCCCATACAACCCAAAACTAGAAAACACAATAAATAAGCCTTTGTTTAACTGGATATATAAGCTCTTAATTAACCAACAACAATAAAGTTTGGTGTGTATATGTTTTATATCAACACAAAGATGTTTTTGAAAAATGGGTATCATCCGCTCACGGACACGCCCACCTCCCATACAACCCAAAATTTGAAAACACAATATATAAGCCTTTGTTTAACTTACAGAGATAAAATTTGGCACGTATGTTTTTTATATCAACACAAAGATGTCTTTGAAAAATGGGTATCATCCGCTCACGGACACAACCACCTCCCATACAACCCAAAAATTTAAAACGCAATAAATTAGCCTCTGTTTAACCTACAGAGATAAAATTTGGCACATATGTTTTTAATGACAAACTAAAGATGGTTTTGAAAAATGAACGTCATCCTCTCACGGACAAGCCTACCTCCCATACAACCCAAAAAGTTTTAAACTCAATAAATAAGGTTATGTTTGTCATAGAGAGATGAAAATTGATATGTATATATTTTATACCAAAACTAAGGTGTGTTCAAAAATTGGGAGTAATCCGTCTATGAACATGCCCACCTCCCATAGCGAAAGCGCAATAAAGACATTAACTGTGAGCTACAGAAATAGAACTTGGTATGTGTAAATTCTTCATCAACATTTAAATGCATATAAAATATTGGCTTCACCCTCATACACGCCCATTTTCAATAATATTTTTCTTTTTTGGAAAAGTAGGTTTCGGGTATTTCAAAGTCGGCCTAGACCGACTTTAGACTTTCTTTACTTGTTTTTTGTCACTACAATTTTTATATATGGCAACGCTTGTTAGTGGCAGCCGTCACATGCTGCACATAAATACATGAACACACTAAGTTCTTCAACTGAGAAAAAGCAAACATTAGAACGGAAGTAACGTTCATGTTCAAAGCCATGTATGTCAGTAACAAAAAACAACAGCAGTACAAATACAAATGAGCTACCTACAACAAATAGAAAATATACAATTAAGAGAGGAATTGGTAAATATTTCAAACTCTAAAATGGGAGTGGAGTGTTTGAAGAATTATAAGCGGTTTTTAAGCTATTAATCATATATGGATACATATGAGAAAGTAAACGATACAATAATTCAGTCATATGGACAAATGCCTGAGCTTAAATGATTTTAAAATTTTCAAAAATTTATTAACACTATATTGCCAAGTTGAAAAATACTGACTGTTTATAAATTAAATTATCTTTCAAAAGATATTTATATGTGTTCCTTGATAATGTTTTATATCGTCACCTAAATATAGAAAGGACATAACTTATATATTACAGGGAGATACAAAAATCTTGATAGTTTCTTAAAATGTTATGTAATTAAATATTTGTTAATGCAGATTGTAATGAAAATTGACAACAAATTCAGTATTTAAAACCATTTTTCACTTTTTTTTTTTTTTTCATTGAGGATATTGTAACAGAAAACGAAAAAAAAACATGAAAAATGTGACGATATACTGTTTTTTGGTTAAAGATATAAAAGATTTTTTCATAAAATATTCTTAAATGTTTTTTTTATTTTTTTGTAACAATTTCGTAGAGGTGATTTCTTCCCATAAATTTAATCCCGACCTGGAGCTCTATTTAAGTCTTAATAATAAAAACTAAGGGTCACTTTAAGATATATTTTATCTGAGCTTTAATCTAAGTTTATAGAAGAGCCACTAACGCCTTCTGAATGTTCATTAATGACAACGTAGCATACTTGCTGTTCACACTCAATGTGTTCCCTGTTAACTATATTCTCCCCAACCAAATTCTACTCTTTCTTGTTAACGTGCAACTGTTGTTTGAAAGGTTCTCTTCATCACTTCCTGCCATTTCCGCAAAAGGCACAAAAACCCAAAACAACAAAAACAGAACTACGAGGCACGAACAGCGACGCACCTAAAACTCACCTGTTGTTGGTTGTATCAGTTTTATGTCGGTCTCAAAAAACACGCGACGTGTATAAAATTCTAGCGGAAGGTTTAATTTAGGCTCAAAATTAAAAATATTATTATAGATAAATAAAAAAACTCAAAAGCTTAAAAAATAATAACGGTTTGCTGAAAAAAATTTCAAGGTTCCTTAGAGCAACAGCAGCTGTTGCTGTTGTTGTGTTGTGTTTTTGTGTGTTTGTGTTACCAAATTGCTGTTGCTCATGTCTCGAGCGTCTCTTCGTAATATTTTGAAATGAGTTTGAAATTCTACGCAAATCCACGAAGGTATAAAAATTGTTTTAACTATAAGTTGCATCATCGTCAACAATAACATCATCATAATCATTATCATCATCGTCATCATTACATTCAAAACATTAGAATTACAATAGCCTAAGCAGCAATTAAATTAAACCTCTAAAATATAACAATCAAATGCAATTTATTAACATGCAATTTAAAAAAAATCTACTCTTCACACGCACACAAGCAAAAACATGCAAACAATGCGCCCATTTTAATTAAAACAGAAACGAACTTTTTTGAGGTTCACTTAAATTGCTTCAAACATTAGCACTTAACATTAGTTAATAAAACAACACAAAATTGAATTTATTTACAACTCTGTATTCAATGTCAAGCTTGTTAAGTTAAAGTGACCCTGCTTCACGCAGCATAAATTATGCTACACTTTAACCAAATATACTGGTTAAGCTGGCAGTGTTAATAAATTCCAACAACACTGCAACATTGTGTAGCTGCCTTCATGTGAACTCTTTTGTCGCGCCTCTGCTGAATGTTGCAAAAGTAATTAAAAACTCCCTTCTTCTGTGTCACCAAAAAGCACTCAAACAATAATAAAGATAAGCAAGATATAAGAAGCAATAGATTCTTATATGAAGGAAAAGCATTGCTTGTGCAACATTTCTTTAATGACGTTTGTGGCTTATTGCGTGATACTGAATGATGGCGTAAAATTTAGAATTTTGTGAGGTTTTAATCGTCGCAAACTAATGTTTATTGCGACCACAACAATGTTACTCGTTTATGTTGTTGTAAAATTGTTTGTATTGCCATTTTCACATGTTTCAGCAAAGTATTTTGGTTTTTTTCAGATCGTTTCATGTATAACACAGTCTTACAAAAAAAAATGTACTCAAAAAATATTAATATTGGTAATAAAAGTCAACATTACTTGAAGAAGCTTACTAAAATTTAATGAAAGAAACTTGTTAATTTCAAAATAAATTTTATGTATGTAGAAATTTTTGTCTGAATCCGATAAACTTTTTAACCCATTGACTCATTTCAATGCAGTTTTCACCAATACAAATCTTAAACATAAAATACTTTAAAAAACCACATTTGGTGACCTAACAACCTTACCAACCATAACCTTAAAATTGAAAATTGAAAATGACATTACAGCGTTTCATATAAATTTCACTGTGAGAAATATGGCTCCAGGAAATCGGTTAACGCAACTTGTCAATTCAAATGTTGTAACTCAAATATCCATCCAATATAGACATATCTGTAATAAAACTTGCTTTGTTTGAAACGCGCAGTTTTCATATAAATCCCAAACTGTAACCCTTGAAAATCTGACTTTTTTCGATGATAAAAAAATTTGGTTGATTTTGACAAAGTTGTTCCTAATTTTGTCCGATTCTGATTTCAAATATTTTAGGGGTGGTTTTATGAGTTAGTTATTCGAAGAACCATCAGACACATGCCTGTGGGTAACTTATAAGAAATCTTTATTTTTATAAAATTTTATTTCGAAATTTTATTTAATGATTTTCAATACAAACCATTTTTTGTTGGTTTATAAAAACGTAGCATATCACATTTAATGCAATATTCAGTAGTACGTTAGGTGCCATCTGAGTTCTTGTAGCACGGTTATTCAGTTGTAATTCTACGGTGCTCTTAACACAGGACCGACAAATTGCTTCGGCCGGTACCCCTCTGAAAGTTCGAAGGTACCAAATTAGCCAATGTTGCGATGGCATTCGCAAGCCTTACTTTTAGTGTTGAACTATAGGCCTCCTATATATATCAAATCTATTATTATTGTTTTTTTTTTTTTCAATTGATCTTATTCTCGACTCGCATCAAGTGCAGGTTTGGATTAATAATTCATAGAATAAGCTATTTGTGGGATCAGTTTGATCTTATTTTTCTTGAAATCTATCCTCCTTTCCGATCGAATCAAGTATTAATCCCACTTGAATTAATCTAAGCGATATATATAGATTTAAGTCCGGTTCGCACTCAATCAGATCTCATTTTTTCCTTAAATCAATTCTGATTTTCTTGAAATAATACATTTCTTGGCTTAAAACAAGTAAAGAAAGTCTAAAGTCGGTCTAGGCCGACTATGAAATACTCTAAACTACTTTTCAAAAACAAAAAGATTTATATTGTAAATGGCGTCTCCGTGGGCGGATGACTCCCAATTTTTTAACACACGCAATTTTTTATTTATTGCGTTTTCAATTTTTGGGTTGTATGGGAGGTGGGCGTGTCCGTGAGCGGATGACGTCCATTTTTCGAAGACATCTTTATGTTTGTATAAAACACATACGTATCAAATTTTATTGTTGTAGGCTAATTATGAGCTGAGTTATGCAGTTTTCAATTTTCGCGTTGTATGGGAGGTAGGCGTGACCGTAGGCGTATGACGTCCATTTCTCAAAAACATCTTTGTCTTTTTATAAAAAACATACGCGCCAAATTTTAGCTCTGTTGGTTGAACAGAGGTTTATTTATTGCGTTTTCAATTTTTGAGTTGTATGGGAGGTGGGCGTGTCCGTAAGCGGATGACGTCCATTTTTCAAAGGCATCTTTGTGTTGATATAAAACACATACATACCAAATTTTATTTTTATAGGCTTATTATGAGCTGAGTTATGCAGTTTTTAATTTTGGGTTGTATGGGAGGTGGGCGTGTTCGTGGGCGCATTTCAAAAATATTCAATAGTGCAGATCCTTGGGTGCATGTGACCATGTGTACCAAGTTTCATCCAATTATCTCGACTCCTTCTTCTTATCCTGTGTTTACGGACAACACACAGACGGACGGACGGACGGACGGACGGACGGACGGACATAGATAGCTCGACTCACGTGGTGACGCTGATCAAGAATATATATACTTTTCTATACCGGACTCGCTTCGTTCTATGCGTTACAAACGTTTGCACAAAGTTAATATACCCTGACCTTTCAGGTTTAGGGTATAATTAAGGTCATCCGGGCTTAACGTAGGCTATATTTAAGAATACAGTGTTTCGTGGTCCCGATCCTTAATTAAGCATTTTTGTACTGGGTATAAGAAAATCCGTACTTACCGTTCTTTTGATACCGCTACAGATTGATTTAAGTACGGAATACTCAATTTTTACTTTAAGTGCATCTTACATCTCTTTTGTACTAAATGAT
>OY282640.1:55988979-56538979 GCA_958299015.1 Tetanocera ferruginea | reverse complement strand
CCACATGGCAGCTGTAATAGATATTGCAGTCTGCTCTCTTAGAGCAAATATGATCTTTCCATCGCATCTCCTGGATGGCGGTGATGTTAGCCTTTATTGTTTTAAGAGCTTCTGCCAAATAGACATAGGCACTTTCCCTTTAAAGGGTCCGGACATTCCAGGTGCATATCCGTAAAACATTCGGTGGTCGTCAACGGAGTAGGGGTTCATATCTGAGGCTGGTTTCGTTTTCATTGGGCAGTTATAATGTGGTGGGAACCTAAACCTTACCCACATTCCATTTTTAAGGTCTTGTAGAGGCCTCTCAAGTTTAGAGTCTAGAGGACACAGGAAGTTTTGGGCATGGAGCTTTTGAGGTGACTACGACTCGCCTTGACAGTGCCAGTTGCAGGCTTTGTGGTTTTTTCGATCAAGACGCAGTACCTGTCCAATACCACGCCCTTCCACACCCTAGATGGTCACCCAGCACTAGAGGTCGTTCTTTATCCGCAACTTATGACCCATCCGGCAGCTTGTAGCTCAACCCCCGCATATTTCCCATAGAATCCACGGTACCGAACTTTTAATAGCTCTAATTATTTCATTCGCAACCATCGTTTATAATTCCGGGGAGCACGCAGAAGTTCAAATACTTGAGCATTTTTTATACATATCTGATCCATTCTAGTATACATTCGTGTTGCGAACAGCTTTTGACAAATTCATTTGAAACTAAAAATATAATTTTTCTGTTATTGTATACTTACAGCTCGTGCTTGCATGTAGAAAAAAATTAAAGTTTAATATAAAAATTTTCATTTTATGGTAAAATATGCATAACATACTACGTTTTAAAAAAAAATTGGGATAAAATTCCAAAAAGTATTTCGTTCAAGCTCTAGATAATGTTATCTTTAAGAAGTGTCCAAAATTTTAACAAGATCGAATCATAATTTTTTGAGGAATCATGACATCATGTTGGTTTTTCTAATTGTTCCCAAAATAACTACTGGACGACATCAAAAATAAGTTTGAGGAAAATCAGATAACGGTTTTAAATTCAGGATAACATGGCTTGTTAGGCGAAACGTTCAAACGGTTGAGTTCTTAGAATTTAAATGCAATCGATTTAAAATTGGGGAGACATAATTAGATAGATAAAATTGGGAGAAGAATTAGCATATATTTTTTATTTAATAACACAAAACAAAAATACAAATCTCCATAACTACCTGCTTAAATCGTCATGATTGTGTATGTTTACCCTATTTATTTTATATACATATACTTAGCTTGTACTTTTACCGTAAATCAAGCATAAGATAGCATTGCATACTTTTAGGCACATTCTATAATTTTCATACAAAATATATATAAGCAGCAAACAGCTAAGCAACATTTTGCAACATTCTGCTATCAACATTTTATTGTTTTGTAAACAAAAACAGCTGTTATTACCAACGTGGTCAATAGACTTCTCTTCACTTTACCAACTAACGTTAGCCAACGACTTCGTTTTACGGCGAGGTTATTGCCTTCAACTTCAATCGACGTTGCGAACGCGTCGTCAACGTCACTTGGTGTGACGCGACGAATGTTTAAAAACCGTTGGAAACAAGTCGAATAAATACTCGATTGGTTAACGTATCTTTAGCATTATGTATGCAAGCGAGGTGCTGCGGCTCATGTCGCTTTGCCGGCGTAATCGCGTATGTGTGTGCATTTGTGTTGATGTATATTTGTATGTTTGTAGGCATGTCGAAATTATATAAAACAAATTAATTCAAATGAAATGAAAACCGAAAGTAATAGTATTTTTATTTGTTTTTCCTGTACCTAGGTTCGTGTACATTACAAGGCAGCAAATTTTGAAGTGGAACGCCTTGTTATTATTATTGGTTAAGCGTGTTGTTAACACACTGCAAATGTTGTTGTATTTTTTATTGTTAATTGTTAACGATGTTAATGTGGCTATTATTGGTTTTTTAAATTGTATGCATGCTGCCTTTAAAGGTATCTATGAAGCAATTCAGAGGTCGTTCTGTGAAATTAAATGCAATTACATAAGGTGTGAAATGTTTTATATTATTATATACTGATACATATAACTTGATATGTTGCTGAAAATTTGTTTTTTAACATATATATTTGTATTTGTTTCTGGAGTGTCTTACAGAAAAATACTATCTTCGTTCAAAAAAAATTTGTTAAGATTTTCAATCTACAAATAAATGATGCTTTATTTAACACAATAGACTTCGATTGAAATTTTATTTTGTATATTGAAAACAAAAAAAAAAAATATTTGCGAAATAAAAAATTTTGTTTTCGTATCCTTGCTTCATTTTTGTTAAATTCTAAGTTAGCTTATAATATATGTGAGTTCCGAATTTCGTCAATTAGTAACGGATTTTAAAACATTCATTAATTATTTTTTATAACTTTTTGTGAATTCTTTAATTTTCAATAAAAAAAAAATTTTTTTGACATGCCAACAAAAAAGTTTGCTCGACAATTTAACTTAAAAATTGAGACTTATTGAAAAAACAACTATTCTCTACATCTCTGAGTGCTAAATAAAATACAGGCAGCCCAATTATCCCAGTAAACATTATGAGTCTTTTATGACTCTTTTAAGACTCATATTTATGAGTCTGAGCGCTCATAATTAGCTCATAAAAGACTCCGATAAGAGCGTGTTTCCCTTCCTAGAAGGGCACACAGATCTGAGTCCGAAATATGACTCTTATAAGAGTCCAAAATATGTGTGTTTTAAGAGTCAGCATTATGATTGTTTTCGGAGTCTTATAAGAGTCATGCTTAAGAGTCTTTTATGACTCATTATAAACAAATATTATGAGTCCTTTAAGAGTCTTTTAAGATTCAAATTTATGAGCTCATAAAATGCTCATAAAAGAGTCTAATATGAGCGTGTTTCCCTTCCTGGAAGGGCAAACAGATCTGAGTCCGAAATATGACTCTTATAAGAGTCCGAAATATGTGTGTTTTAAGAGTCAGAATTATGAATGTTTTCGGAGTCTTATAAGAGTCATATTTGAGAGTTTTTCATGACTCTTAAAAAACAAAAAAAAATATACCGTTTTTCGTGTTATAATTATTTGTGTTTATTTAAAATTCTTAAACCATAACATATAAATTTTCTTTCATCGGAAGTTCCGATCTCTTGCATAATTTTTAAGAATGTCCAAAGTGTTGACTTTACGCTGTGTATTGAAATAACAAATGCTTATGAAAAATTGTATTTAACAAAGCTGTTTATCGAAAAAGTTGCTCTGAATTATATTTGGGTGGCTTAGTGATAATATGAGCGCTCAGAAAACCATCATAAATATGAGCTTTTTCTGAGTCATTATTGTGTGCGCTCATAAAACGTTCATAAATAAAAGTCTTTTCGGAGTCATAATAATGTGCGCTCATAAAACGTTCATAAATAAGAGTCTTTTCGGACTCAAAATTATGAGCGCTCATAATATCGTCAGAAAATACCCTCTTTTAAGAGTCTTAAATGTTTATTGGGATGAAACATTTTCTCCCGGGAGTTGTAAAAGTAGAACAAAGCTAAGAAGATTTCTTTATGGTTTTTACCCAAGAAGATGTTATTCTTAAGGTTATTGGCTTTGTCTTCTGTAATTAATTTTAGAAGAAATCTCATAGAGCTTCTTAATTTTGTTTAAGAAGAAATCTCATACATCAATTATGTTTTCTTTTTGATGTTGTTTATGGAGAAATCTTATACAGCTACTAAGCTTTATTCTTAATTTTATTTAAGAAGAAATCTCATACAGCTATTAGGTTTTCTTTTTGATTTTTTTTCAGAAGAAATCTCATGAAGCAACAGAGTTTTCTTATAAAATAAAATAAAAAGATTTTTGTTGAAAAACAAGAAGATTTCTTCTGAAAAAATACGTCTCCTCTTTCGTCTTTCGTGCCCCCTGCTACTTTTACTTTTAAGAAGAAATCTTATAGATTTTATGCGGCACTATTTTTTTTCTCTGTGTATCGAACTATCGGTTATTACGAACAAAATTGTTAATCCCGGCTGGAGTTGGTACGAAATCATACAACTGCAATCGCTTATAACGACATCGATTATAGCGAAATAGCGAACTAATTCCAAATAAAAAATGGAATCAATCATCGCTTATAACTAGTGTCCGACCGATTATTCGGCTTCGGTAATCGGCATAATCGCCGATATTTTGACCTTCGGCATCGGCTTCGGCTTCGGCCTAGATAGCCGATTTTTTTTGCCGAATGGTGTTGCTTTACTGAACAGTTTTTTTTTTATAAGTTTTTAGAATTTTTTTGAATTATTCAGTGAACTCCGTTCAAAATTTCACATTTGAAACATTTTCCATTGTTTGTTTTGTTTTTCTCTCCTTTTCTGTTCTATCATGAGATGGTGTTCACTCGATAAAAATTTTGTTCAAATGCTAAATATAGCATTTCTTATGAATTGAAATATAAGACAAAGCATTTCTTTTGCTTTTGTTATCGACTGAATTATAAATCCGAGTTAAAGCTAGAAATTTTCTGCAAGATTTCAGTTAGTATCAGTTAGTAGCTTTTGTCGACTGGATCGAAAATTGATAAAATTTTTTTCTACGTTATTCTGACGTCAATTAATCAATAACAAAAACATCCGAATTTTGTATACAAACTATTACATTTAATTCGAATTTAATGATTTCATTACGTTTTTTTGTACTGAAATGAATATTTAACAAATGCAAAGAATATATGTTATAATTTTTTTGACTTGAAAACATTTGTTGTTATTCGGCTTCGGGCTTCGGCCGATTATTTCCATTTTACCGAAGAATCGGCTCCGGCTTCGGCAAAAATTCACATTCGGTCGGACACTACTTATAACGAACAAGTGCCATTTTTGGCCAAAAGTAATTGGCATTTTCTTTAAAAATTTGTTTGAACACATTTTTTTTGTCAAAAATTATTAAAAAATTTTATTGGTTTTGTTATTGGTATTGTTATTGTCGGCGGTGGATTCCAAGAATGCATTGACTGGAAACGAATTGTTTTGCTGCTGCTTTGCATAAAATTTAAATTAATTTATAAATAAAACTCGACTTGGCCGAAGTTAAAATACCCCCACGGCCGATTCTTAAGGGTAAAAGAATCTTAAATTGGAGAGCTTTTTGTATGAGATTTTGAGAGATTTTATTATTTTTATGTATCTTAAATACATACATATCAAATTGTTTTCCTGGAGCTTTAATATTAGCCTTTTTATAAAGTTTTCAATTTTGGGATTGTATGGGAGGTGGGCGTGTAAGTGGGTGAGTGACCCCCATTTTTCTAACACACCTCAGTTTTGACATAGAATACACAAATACCGAGTTTCTGTTTTGGTTCTTTAATATTAGCCTCTATATAGATTTTTCAATTTTGGGGTTGTATGGGAGGTGGGCGTGTTAGTAGATGAATGCCGCCCATTTTTCTAACACATCTCTGTTTTGACATAGAATACATAAATACCGAATTTCAGTATTCTAGCTTTAATATTAGCTTCTTTATAGGGTTTTCAATTTTGGGGTTGTATGGGAGGTAGGCGTGGTTTTCATCCGATTTAGCCCATTCTCGAACTTGATCTTAGTTTTTTAAAAATAAGCTTAAATATCGAATTTCAGCACGATACCTTCAAAATTACGGCTGTAATCGTGTCCACAGACAGACGGACAGACGGACAGACAGACGGACATGGCTAAATCAACTCGGGTGGTGATGCTGATCAAGAATATATATACTTTTCTTTACCTACCACGCCTCCTTGTGGGCGTTACACACGTCGTGACAAAATTAATATACCCCTTACGCAGTACGCGTGGGGGTATAAAAACTAACAACAAAAAATTTAATTTAGAAATTTTGAACTTCAACAAAAATTAATAAATAACTAAAAAACGGAAAAAATACGTTTTACTCAAAATTATTACAACGCTTATAACAATTTATCGCTTATAACGAAAAAAGCTACCGGTCCCTTGAAGTTCGTTATAAACATTACTTACTTTAATTTCATTTCCGAGGCAAACAGTAACGTCTTGTTTGGTCACAATGTTATGAGACATAAAAAAATACTTGTTAGTCTAATTATTTTTTTTATTATTCTTCAAATATTATATTTATTAGTCTGAAGGTCTACTAATATTGCATTAAGATAATTGATCATATATTTTTTTTATTTGAAATCAAGATGTTTGAAATACGTGCTGTCCATGCAAGTTCAAAGCTAGTCTTAATGTAAAGATATGACTTTATGAACAGTTAAAACAACATTTTAAACACGTACTCTTGTATGCAGCGAATATTGTTCTTTATATTGCATATATCAAAAAATTTAAATATACAGCTGTGTGCGAGGAAAAAGCAGTCTTCGAATCTTATATATTAATATATGAACATTAAAGTTTGTCGTACGCTTTTTTGGTATTAATTAAAACTCAAAATAAATGGAACTTATATCATTCGAAAGGTTATGTTGCCCAGATGTGCAGAATGTGTATATAAATGATATATCTGATTCCCAACCTTCCCAACCTTCTTAGAGAGAAATTACATTTTTTAGAAAAAACCCGCTATTTCATTAATATGAAATTTGGTTGGGGGAGAGTTTTTGAGTTGGTCGAATTTGAATTTTTTTTTTTTAAAGTAACAATTTTTTAAAAAATTTAGTTTTATGCATTCGTCAATTGTAAAATTAGTAAAAAACTGTGTTATGAATTCAAAAATTTGACTTTGCATGTGAATATCTTGGTCGGATTTTAACGGTTTTTAAATTTTTCTAATTTTTTCTAAAATTTTGTTAAATTTTCTTGCAAATATGATAAAAATTACAGCAAAGTTCTAACAAAAAGTAGTTTTTTTATAAATTTTCTTTATATTGTCGTTAGTTATTTAGCGTGTGTTTCAACCATATGCCAAGAGAGAGAAAAAAACTGTCTCAAATTGAGTGTATTAAATTGTGAAGCCAATATCTCCGCTGTCTGTGAATAGATTTTATTTATTTTTTTTTTGTATTTAAGTCTTATCAGTTAACTTTAAAAAACTTTTAAAAATAATACCGTTTTTGGTTTGTTTATATTTAAATTTTTCCTTTTAAAAAAATACCATAAAATTTTATTTATTCTTAAAATATGGAGTAAAAATAATTTTTGTTGCAAAAAAAACAAAAACTAAAAATTGCATTTTTTATTTTCTTTCAAAGTCTGTACCAAATTTTAGGTGAATTTATTTTGTCTTGACACTAAATTAATAAACTGTCCGTGCCATCAAAAAATCAAGGCTACCCCCTATGATTTCTTTGGCAAAATTAAATTTTTTTAAATGTTGTTTTTCTGTTTTTGAACAAAATAATAATATAAAAAAATAATTTTTCTGAAGAAAATAGCTTTATATCTCTAATCAATTAAGAGTTATAGCCTCGAACTTATTTTGATCATCTCGCATATATTTATAAATCAATAAATTATCAATAAATTGGTCGAATTTCGACCCCAGGCGATACTAGTAGAAATAAATACATAATTTGGTAGGTACTGATTAAAATAGTTTATCAAATAAAATTGCATGTTTCCTTTACAGAACTTAAGCGCTTCTTGTCAAAAGCTGATAATTGAATTTAACGTCTGAAAAATATAACGATACATGAAAAACTCTACTAACAAATTATTGCACTGCAATTAAAAAAAGGTTGGTTTGTAAATGATTGGAAATTAAATATTGTGTTATGTAAAATGTGTTATGTAAAAATTCCGATGAAATTTTTGAGTAGGTCTCTGGATTGTTGAGATTCACAATTGTACCTTTTAGGTGGTGCTAATATTCTTTAGGTCCGCTAGTTGAGTTTTAACTGCAAATGTATGTAATAACATTTCTAACCAATCTATCAATCGATCATAATAATTAAAATTTCATAAAAAAAAAATCTAAATGTACTGTGCATGTTTGTTTTTTTTTGCTTTAAAAAAGAAAAAAAAGAACATATTTTTCTCATTAACTTTTTGCAATGTTTACCGCATGATTATCATTATTTATTGAGCTTTAAATTATCTTCAACACTTGCCTTTTTTCATCTATAATTAACGAAGTTTCTAACATTTTCCACAGTTAACCACATCGTTGTTTTTTTTTTTTCTTTATCACGAAACTTCGAACTGACGAAAAACTTCCGCATTTGCGCTATCATTTGCGTCTTAACCGTTGTTGTTGGCCTTTTTTTTCTTTTTTTTTTTACACAAGCTTGAAGTTGGCTAAGTTAAGAAAAAAGAATAAATAAATACGTGAGTGCAAAAAAAGGTATTTATTAAGTATTTTAAATTGTACAAAAAATAGCTAATATTTTGAAAAATCTATGCGTGCAAATAAAGATCAGCAAAACGTGCCTTAAATATGACGTATGCAGTATTTATCTGTTAACTTTAAAAGCTCTGGGCACGCAGCGTTTAAAGATCTTGAGCTCATTTAAAGCTTGAAATAAATTTTTTAAAGCTGCAATTAATTTATTAATAAATTTTAATCAATCAATATTTGTCATATAGTTTTTATTAATTAAATATTTCATATATTTCTTTTACAACAATCTCGATTTTAGGTTTATAAAAGCTTCAGGCAAACGGTAACTGTAGCGTAGTAGAAAGTTTGTGACTCCTTGGAGCTTACATGATCCGTGTGCTCCATTCAATTAGATTTCAAAAAGCTGTTTCATTTTTTGAGACTAGAAATTCAAAAAAAGCTTTGTACATTTTAATATAGTTCGATCACTGAGCATATAATAGATATTATATGCTCAGTGGTAAAACTGAACTCAAATTGAAAACCAACATGAAAAATGCATATTTAAATATTTACTAAAAAGTGATAATGAATGGTTAGTTGCCAATTTTACAATTTTACAAATTATTATATTCAGATAAAAGCCCTTCTGAAGAAAGTTATATTTCAGAGTTAATATATTAATAATATAATGAAGTTTTAGTGGTTATTTATACTATTTAAGTTATATTTTTTTATAAATATTATTTATTTGCGTATTTAAAAACTTTCTCAAGTTGTATCCAAATAATTTTTTATAAGGATTGAGCGTTTTTTGTTGATATGATAGTTGCAGGCTTTGGGAACAAGCAAAGTTAAGAAATATAAAATTGTGCTGATGGCATTTGATCACACAGTAAAACATACTTATATGTAACAAACATAAATATTGCTGATGTTCTCAAAACTCTAATCATAAAACAAATACTTTTGAAGTTCTATTTGAATTTAAAAATTTTTTTAAAAGTTATTATTTAAAACAAGTTTCTGACCAATTATCTCAAAAAAAATAATTGCAATAAATAAAGTATTAAATTTGAGATTCCTTACTGTACATTTTATATAAAAAACATAATATTACAACTTTTTTCTTTCGACTATTGCCAAAATATATACAGTATTGTGCAAAATCTAAGCAACTCCTCCCTACCATTTGAATAAAGTATCGACATTTTTTTCAGCATAGAATTTAATATATGAAAATGTTTTCTTTTAGAGCTTATATAGCTATTCTTACAAAAATGAGAAACAAAAACATGTTTGCTTTAGTAACGGTTTATATATGTATAATCAAAAAACAAAACATTGTAGCACACAAGGGCTGTACAAAACCCAAGCAGTTTTTACTATAACTTTGAATAACATTAGTTTTAGTTTATGAGTCGAGCGAAATTTCGAGGATTTCGTTTTGTCTGCCGTCAAAGTAAGTCGTAAATCTTTCATTTTCACACTTTCTTTCAATGTACTCATCCATTTATTACTCTTGTAAAGAGCAGAGTATAAGCGAGATTTGACTATCTTGATGATATTTCATATGCGATATGGGGGCTAGTAATGATGCCAATCAATCAATAACGGCTATTTCTTTCACTATAAATAACGTTTTGTTGATCTTTATATATATTTTGGAATTTTGTTGTAGTAAAACAACCCATAAAGTAAAACGAACTCCACAGTTTAAAGTAATATTTTATTTTCAAAAACAGTCTTATAGATGAAACTTCAGTCAAACATATTATTTTGTGGCTCAAGCCAGGATGAAATTAAGACAAAACAGTTTCAGTTAATACCTTTCCCCTTTCGTTTTTTGCAGACCCTTCCAAAACTATGATTAAGCATTTGACCGCTATTGTTCTATGTAGATGTGTTAAACACTGTTGAGCAAGTAATTTTGTATTCATCTTTGCAACCCTGTATTACCCGAACACCTCTGTATTGAACAAACTCTTTAAGACCCTGATTTATAGAAATAAATAATTGTTTCGGAGGTATACAATTTTACTTAACCATATTTTACCTGTAAGCTAATGTTAAATGGCTTGAAGTCTAAATGGAAATATCTGTAGGCATTAGACACCGAAAGAAAATAAAAGCATTTTTGTAATAGTAATGTAGCTTTTGTAATAATAATGTATTCACACTGACTCGGATATCTGGGTAAGGGTAGATTGAGTACTTTTGATTAGTGCGAGCACCCTTAACTGCAATTGAGTACTTTGTAGAATAACAGCTGATGAGAGATGAGTGACAGCTAGAAAAGAGTTGCCACCATATTATTCGTGTCATTTTATGAGCGCAAAATTTAGGCCATTGTACGGGCGTAAAAAAGTTATTTTATATAGAAGTAATTTTTAACGTGAAATTTGCAGCATTTAATCATTTGCATCTCAAAAATTTTAAAATAACTAATTTATTCACTTAAAATTTGTTTACTTTGTTTTAGTTTTTTGTCAATTCAATTATTGCCTACTTTTGGAAAAGGTGATAAGCCAAGAAAAAGTGCTCAATTTGAAAAGAAATTAATCTACCCAAACAAGTCAGGGGGTCAGCTAGAAAAGATTGGTAGATGGGTACTTGGGTAAAATGGCACTTTTACAAAAACAAAATGTATGGCATTTGCCAATCTACCCAACTACCCAAGGCAGTGTGAATACGCCTAATATGTTATTATTAGTTTTATGTAAAGAGGGATATTTTTCAAGTTAAGTTTTTCGATGTGATCCTTTTGAGCTGGCATCTGTAAGTTTTTCATTGCGTTATTAACATTAAATTTAAATTAACATATTAAATTAATTATGGATTCATACATTTTATAAATTTTTGTGACAATTCAGTACACTGTTAATGGATTTAATGCCGGTATTACTTTTATTTTAAGGTTTTTTTGATACTTAATACTCATTAAAAGAAAGGACACAAGGCACTAAAAAAAACATTTTCATCTTTTATTACCACAGGTGATAAAATACAATTTAAAATAGTACCGAAATAATGCATTTTATCCATAAACAATCGTGAAACACGAAAAGTTGCTTAGTTTTGCACTAATTTTTTAATACTATTCTCAGTATTTTTAAAAATAAACTTTTCCATTTAAGAACATAAGCAGTAATAAGTATATAAGAAATTTTTTTAGAAATTATTTACTTACTTACTTCGGTGGCCATGAGAACCCGTTGTCGGGTTACGGTGGACTTCATCAGCTCTCGTCAGGCGTCTCTGCTTCGCGCGCTCCGTATCCAATCTCTTCCACCAAGCGCGGTAAGGGCTTCCTCGGCCTGGTCAATTCATCGGAGGCATGGTCTTCTTCTTCGTCGTTGACCCTCGGCTTTCGCCTCAAACACCTTTTTCGCTGGAGCTTCTTCATCCATACGGAAGACATGACCCAGCCAACGTAGTCGCTGAATTGTTATACGCTGGACTAAGTAATTGTCGTCGAGAATGTCGTCGAGAAGCACAGGTATGATGAGCGTCTTGTAGAGTGTTAGTTTTGTCGATAGAGAGAGGACTCTGGAACCTAATTGCTTACTTAGCCCGTAGTAGCACCTATTAGCAATTGTTGTTCTTCGCTTTATCTCCAGGCTGACATTGTTGTCGCTGTTTACGGCGGTGCCAAGGTATGTAAACTCTTTGAAAACTTCAATGTTATATTTGCCTGCTGTAACATGGGAGCCTAAATGCCGCGCTTCCATATTTGCAGACAGCGTATACTTTGTTTTGCCCTCGTTCACCGTCAAACCCACTTTGGCTGATAATATCGATATCATCAGCATACGCAAGGAGCTGGACACCTATGTAGAAAATGATATCATTTCGATGTACTCCTGCCTTTCGTAGGATCCCCTCCATGATGAAATTGAAGAGATCGCATGATAGCCTTGTCACCTTGTCTGAAACCTCGTTCTGTATTAAAGGTTTCATTTCATTAAAGGTCATTTCCTCCCTTCATTTCCTACCTTGACGGAGCTGCATGTATTGCTCAACGTCATCTTGCAGAGCTTTATCAACTTTGCAGGTATATCGAACTCAGACATTGTTGCATACAGGCAATCCCGAATCGGGCCATCGAACGCAGCTTTTTAATCAACAAAGAGATGATGGGTGTCGATTTGGTTTACGTGGGTTTTCTCCAGGATTTGACGTAGTGTAAAAATCTGGTCTATGGTGAACTTGCCAGGACGAAAGCCACACTGATAAGGTCCAATCAGTGTTTTGGTATGCGGCTTCAATCTTTCACACATTACACTCGAAGGAACCTTGTATGCGATGGAAATAAGACTGATACCTCGGTAGTTGACGCAGATTGTCGGGTCTCCTTTCTTAAGTTTAGGAGAAAGCACACTGAGATTCCAATCGTCATGCACCTTATCAATTCACCGCCGCCGCTTTGAAATAATTAAGCAGCCAGGCCGTCAGCTCCTTTGTTCTTTTTTGAGTCTCTGCATAGCAACTTTAACAACGTCATGGCTAGGTGGTGGAATTTCCACTCCATCATCGTTGATTGGTGGTGTCAGACTGCATTCTTCAAGAGCGGAATTGTTGGTATCATCGCCTGCAAGCAGATTGCAAAAATGCTGTCTTCATCATTTCAATGCGCACTGCGTATCTGTAACCAGATCACCATTCTCATCTCTACAAGTGTATTCTCCGGGCTTGAAAACTTGGGTTAGACGCTTAACCTGCTGGTAGAATTTTCGAGCATCCTTCTTGGCCTTGTACACCTCAATTTTTTCTCGCTCACGCTTTTCCTGCTCTCTTTTTTTACGTCTGAAAAGGCATCTCTCTTCGTTCCTCTTATCGCGATAGTTTTCGTGCATGGCTCGCGTTGTAGCTGACTGCAGCGTCTTTTTATATGCGGCGTATTTTGCTGCTGTCGCGTCGCGACACTCCTGGTCATACCATTGGTTGCGAGGTTGCGGGCGCCGAAAACCAATGACTTCTGCATCAGCAGTGCGCATGGAGTGGGATATATGCGCCCAAAGTCCGCCAGCGTCGTCGAAGCAAGAGTAAAGTTGGTTGAGCTTCACCGAGAGTTGAGCGGAGTAGGTCTTGACGGTCCGTTGTAATAGCGTACAACTAGTTGTTAATAGTTGTATCGACATCAAGATTTCGTTGCACACCTGTGCGTACATTCCAATATTGACCCCATGGAATGTGCGTACATCCAGTACGCTTAAAGGTCTATGCCCACTTACGGCACGTAACGAAACGACACGAAACCTCAAAATATAACTAGCCTGTGTTCTTATGTATACATGCCCACTAACCGTAAACGAAACGGCGACGACTGTTGACGCCGACGAAAAAGCCGGTGGGAATCGTTGCAAAGAATTCTGACCGACTTGTCGTTCGCTTTGTTGACAAAAACTTAGCTGCAAAACATGTATTCTGAAAAAAAATTTAATTTTTGAGCGAAAATGTTGCTTTATATGACATGAGTTGCAAACATTATAGCAACAAAGTTTTAAAAAATCAAATGTAGAGTGTTTTGCTCATATTTTAGATTGATTTGTTTTGATTTGTTATAAGCGCCGTTACGCTAAGTGTGCATGAAACAGTTCTTTGCCTTACCGTCGCCGTTCGACAGTCGTTGCGTTACGTGCCGTAAGTGGGCAGAGACCTTAAAGCGTGCCTTCCGTTGATCACAACATGATTAATTTGGTTTCGCGGTTTTTGATCCGGGGACAGCCAGGTTGCCTTATGTATATCGAGGTATTCGAATCTGGTGCTACTAACTACCATGTTTCGCGCCGCGGCGAAGTCGATCAGTCTTAGACCGTTGTTCAAAGTGGTCTCGTGGAGACTGAAATGACCGACAGTTGAGCAAAAGATGCCTTCTTTTCCGACCTTCGCGTTAAAATCGCCGAGAACTATTTTCACGGCATGGACCGGGCAGCGATCATACCATTTCTCTAGGCTCGCGTAGAAGGTGTACTTTTTCTCCGTCGGGGCATGTGCGCAAATTAGGCTTATGTGGAAGAATTTAGCCTTGATGCGGATTGTCGCCAGCCTTTCGTTCACAGGTTTGAACCGGGAAACAAGATGGCGTAGTTTCCGAACTACGACGAATCCGCATCCAAATTCGCGCTTCTCCGCATGGCAGCTGTAGTAGAAACCGCGTACATAAGCTAAAGGGTGATTTTTTTGAGGTTATGATTTTCATGCATTAGTATTTGACAGATTACGTGGGATTTCAGACATGGTGTCAAAGAGAAAGATGCTCAGTATGCTTTGACATTTCATCATGAATAGACTTACTAACGAGCAACGCTTGCAAATCATTGAATTTTATTACCAAAATCAGTGTTCGGTTCGAAATGTGTTTCGCGCTTTACGTCCGATTTATGGTCTACATAATCGACCAAGTGAGCAAACAATTAATGCGATTGTGACCAAGTTTCGCACTCAGTTTACTTTATTGTACATTAAACCAACCACACGAATGCGTACAGTGCGTACAGAAGAGAATATTGCGTCTGTTTCTGAGAGTGTTGCTGAAGACCGTGAAATGTCGATTCGTCGCCGTTCGCAGCAATTGGGTTTGTGTTATTCGACCACATGGAAGGTTTTACGCAAAGATCTTGGTGTAAAACCGTATAAAATACAGCTCGTGCAAGAACTGAAGCCGAACGATCTGCCACAACGTCGAATTTTCAGTGAATGGGCCCTAGAAAAGTTGGCAGAAAATCCGCTTTTTTATCGACAAATTTTGTTCAGCGATGAGGCTCATTTCTGGTTGAATGGCTACGTAAATAAGCAAAATTGCCGCATTTGGAGTGAAGAGCAACCAGAAGCCGTTCAAGAACTGGCCATGCATCCCGAAAAATGCACTGTTTGGTGTGGTTTGTACGCTGGTGGAATCATTGGACCGTATTTTTTCAAAGATGCTGTTGGACGCAACGTTACGGTGAATGGCGATCGCTATCGTTCGATGCTAACAAACTTTTTGTTGCCAAAAATGGAAGAACTGAACTGTTGACATGTGGTTTCAACAAGATGGCGCTACATGCCACACAGCTCGCGATTCTATGGCCATTTTGAGGGAAAACTTCGGAGAACAATTAATCTCAAGAAATGGACCGGTAAGTTGGCCACCAAGATCATGCGATTTGACGCCTTTAGACTATTTTTTGTGGGGCTACGTCAAGTCTAAAGTCTACAGAAATAAGCCAGCAACTATTCCAGCTTTGGAAGACAACATTTCCGAAGAAATTCGGGCTATTCCGGCCGAAATGCTCGAAAAAGTTGCCCAAAATTGGACTTTCCGAATGGACCACCTAAGACGCAGCCGCGGTCAACATTTAAATGAAATTATCTTTAAAAAGTAAATGTCATGGACCAATCTAACGTTTCAAATAAAGAACCGATGAGATTTTGCAAATTTTATGCGTTTTTTTTTAAAAAAAAGTTATCAAGCTCTTAAAAAATCACCCTTTAGTTTAAAATTAATTGTAATCTCTACTCGAAATCAATTTTTTTTAAATTATATTGGAATTGAGCAACCGTTGGCGCTGTGTGCTTTAGTCAAGAGCCGGGTCTCTAAAGTGCTACACTTGTGTACGTCCAAACTGTATTTATTATTCATAAATTATTTAAATTATTGCCATGCGCCAAATTTTATCTTACTTAAACGCTAATTAAATCAATCATTACTAACCCTTACGTTGTCGGCGAAGCAAATTTTAATGGCTACATACAAACCTCTAGACTGTCAGAGAAATACGTATGATCTATTTAGATAAAACAATATGTTAATAAAAATATTCTTATTGTTTAAAAAAATAACTCACTACATTAAAGTTTTATAAATATATTTTTTTTAGTACCAAAGATTTATTAAGTTTGTCTTAAGATGTTCTATTTGGTTTGGTTTTTCATACTATTCTCAGATAATTATATCTGATTATTCAAAAACGTTTGAGATACCTGTAAAATAAAAATTAAAAAATCAAAACAAGTTATGAAATTTGGATTGTATTAAATTCGAGACAACGACAAAATATTTGACACATTTAAACTGGAATAATTAAAACAAAGAATGGATAAATTGTTGTTGAGTCGCTTAAACAGTTTAACTGCCTTATTTATATTCATTTAAAAAATTTAATTAATTTTATTCAGACTAAAACACAAATCTATAAAATATAACAGTACAACAGGTTTTTAGAATATAAAAATAGAAATCTTATTTTCTGATCAAAATCAATACAAGAAATTCACAGCTGTTCAATTAAGCCCCGTGTGGATATAGAACTTTATTAAAATTTTTGAAAACATTTTTATATGGAATGATTTATTATTGTTATTTTTAAAAAATATTACGTTTTTTTAATACTATTCTCAGTATGTATGCATTTTCAAAAAGTAACCGATCGAAGGAAACTGTTCGCATAAAAAAGAGGCATGAATTATAACTAATTGCAAATCTAAAAAATTCTATATAAAAACAAGAAAGATTTATAAGCCTCTAGAAACTCAATATGTTAAGCTATATGTTTTCATTATTTGTATTCTTTAAAACTTAGCATTTTAGTAGAAGCTACACGAAAGCATTTTTATTTTAAATTTCATATTCTTTTCCAAGAAGCAAATTAAATTGTGATTATTTCAAAAATAACCTCAAGCATCTTGAGTTTATAATAACGCGTTAATCAAACGAGATAAACATCATATTAAACAAGTTATGACAATATTGTAGCAAAATAATTAATAAATATGCTTGTCATAATTTAATTTAAGTTTTATTAATTAATGTTTTATGATATTAAAATTGCATTTGCTTCAAAATTTAAATATTTTTTTTTTTTGCTAAATAAATTAAGAAGCACAAAAATATTATTCAATTAATTCTAATGATCCTGTTTAACCGCCAATAGCTGAAAATGTTGCCCATAACAGTGCACGAGATATTTGTGCTAGACAGCTGTATGTTAATTAGTTTTTTATTTTTCTTATCATTATATTCAGAAAAAAACTTTTAAAAATAGACAAAAGTAATAATTCATATAATTTTGCGGCGTCATAAACAGTTGTTTATAAAAAGTGCAGAGAAAACACAAATCAAAGCAAAACAACATTCAAGTAAGCGCAAAGTAAAAATATAAACTCCGTTTCATATTTATACATTAGGCTGGGTCGATTTTTAAACCGATGTTGCCTGGGCGATTGTCGGTTCGGGCATGAAAAGTTATTAAACAAAAAGAAAAAAAAGGGGACTGGGGGTACACTTTACCCCATCGCACTCTCAATTTTGTAAAATTTTTCTATAGGAATTTTTTTCAAAATTTTTTTTTAAAAACGTTAAACGCACAGCTAGGGCAAAACTAACGCCAGATATGTAATCCTCACAACCGATTCAACAAAAAAAAGGTCTAACATGTATACGTTGTCATACAAAAATTGACCGTAAGAAATTCCTAAGAAAAAAAAATCACTAAATTCAAAGTATATTCTTATTGTTAGTGCGTATGTAATTGTGAACATCACGGCTATTTCGCACACAAAAAAATTTTTGAAAAAACCCCTATAGAAAAAATTCACAAAATTGAGGGTGCGATGGGGTAAAGTTTTCCTACAGCCCCCTTTTTTTTGTTTTGTTTAATAACTTTTTATACCCGAACCCTTAACCGCCCAGGCAACTTCAGATTTTTTGCCTCCACACAAATCGACCCAGCCTATTATGCATCCACTTTAAAAATGTTTCTTGTCGTTTTCTATGAGCGCGATTTGCAAAAGCTTACTTAAAGAAAAGATTCGTGAAATTTTTGAAATGATAATTCTTTTTATGTGTTTGTTTGTTAAAGCTATCATAACTGTACTTCTGATATTTTTCCATTAATTTGCTCTAATTTCATGTAAAATTTATTTTTCAATCGAATTTTGTTATTTTGTATTCCATTTTAGTATATTAAATAGAAATGGCTTTGTTCAATACTTATCAAGAATTAAAGCATTACTATACTTTCTAACTATATTATAGAATTCTGGATTAGTTTTTCTTATGAGAAACGTTTTCAAATGACTCATGAGTTCTCTTTCATTTCATTTGCATTTCATTTGTTGGTGAAAGCGTTCAGCGTATTCGTCAATAACGTTGTCAAGGTTATAAAGAAAAAAAAAATCAAATGCGTTTGTAGGAAATGAATTCTTAATGACTTGTTTACACCATTTGTCACCAATGACAGAATTAGTGGCACACAATAAAAAGGTTCTAAAATGAAATAAAATTAGAATATTGCATATCAATTTTTGCATAATTGCTTAAAACAAAAACAAGCAGATGAAACGAAATCCAACAACTGGTGTTCGTAAAATATAGATAGTTATGTTTCAGATATACTATAAGACAATTTCTTCAAATCGTAAAAAAACACAAATGAAGAATTATAAAAGAAATAAAGGAAAAAAATTAAAACAAAAAATGTATAATACAATTTTCGTTTTTAGCGATCAAACATACATAAAAATATAAAATGAGTTAATTGCACAATTTTGTTTTGAAAAATTGTTCAATGTTTCCGTCCAGGACATGCTAACTCACACTTTTAGTACATTTTTTTTTTTAAATAGCATAGATTTGACGCTCGCTTACAATATTTCTTTTCAGGATCTATTAGTATGTTTACTAGAGTGTATAGAACTTGTTAAACAAAAAGCAGACCACCAATTCCGGTACCAAAATTACATATTAATCTAGTAAGACATGTCTTTGACTTGACACAGCCGTTGAAATATATATATATTTTAAGTTATTTTTGGTTTTATTATTTTCATAGCGTCACTTTACATGGCATTTTACCTATATAGATATGGTGAAATTTTATTTCGATTTTGCCAAATTTTAACCTCATTGCTTATATTACAAATAAAAGCTTATGTGATAAATTTGAAGTCATTATTAAGATTTTTTTTTATGGATTTTTTTTGATTTCGTCACTTTTTAAGCTTTGAATTCATTCAATTTGGCAACTGAAGCCTGCCTGATAAAAGCTTTTAATTAGCTAAACATTGATTCTGAAAGTCAATGAAAATATCAAGTTAACCTTATTTTGGATTTTGCCCAACAAAATCACCAAGTATTGTAGAATCAGAAAAAGTAGCAAACTTATAGCTCAAGGCAACCCGGACTGCATTAAATCGAACGAATCTATGTACGAATGAAAGAGTTGAGTTGACACGGACAGCCGAGGAAAAAAGACGTGGTGTGTATAGTTGATTGAATTTGAGTTTTTTAATATAAAAAAAAAAAAATTTTGAAATGAACTATATTTATGTTAAATAATAGAACTTGTTTAAAATAAAATTAAACTACAACGACTCGGTGTTTCAATCTCCACAGTAGTTCCGAACTTTGAAAATCCGAAATTTCAAAAACTTCAAGCAAACATTTTATTCTTCTAATAAAAAATGTAAAAATAACCATTTTCCAAAGAAATTGTTTTTTCAATCAGAAAAGTTACAAATTTGATAAAAAAGCAGCATTTTATGTCATTTTTGTCAGTTAATTACACGACAATAGACGTTTTGGAACAATAGCTGTTCGCTATGTCGAAAACTTAAAGTGTATTTTCCGAAAAAATATAAGTTCAAGAACACTGTTAGTTTCTTGATTTCTCAATAAAGCAAGAAAATTGGGTTTTTAGGCAGTAATTTATTGATTCTTTAAATTTAGAAAAAATTTCTTTAGGTGAATAAAAGTGTCATGGAAAGTGTTAAGATTCCATCGAACGTCAAGTTTGAAAAAAGATACACAAACGCTCTGAATCATGTAATCCGAAATGACATAACCAAAAAAATCTATAAATTATATGATTTGAAAAAATTAAAAACTAGAATCATGCAAACATATGAATTTGAAATAAGCGTGTAGAGAGCTATGAAAAAAAAAATTAATTTTGTGTTTTGGTCCATTTTCATGAGAACCTACCCCTAGGAAGGTTGGTGTTTTAGAGACATATGGACTAAGGCACAAGTATGCAAACATTGGGAATGTAGAATCAATGAAAAATCAACATTTTACTGTTTTTATGCTTTTTGGACTATAAGGGGTGGACTTATGCCCCCCAAAACCCGCTTTTCTACGTGTCTGCCCCTTAAGAAGTACGTTTGGGGTCTTATAATCCTTTTTGTTGTATTTGTTGTGCTTTTTTTTTGTTCGAATAAATTTTGTCGTTCCCCAAATTTCGTTTTAGTGCAGTTTTTTAGCAAGTTTATGTACAAGAGACCCCCACAGATAGTTTATTTAAAAATAATATGAAGCTTATAATTTTTTTTAAAGCATGACTTTAATGAAAAACATTTATTGCAGATTTTTTTTGCATTCTTGACAATTGATGAATGCATAAAACTAAATTAATTGAGGAAATGTTAAAACACGGAATCTTGAGAAAACTCATTGTTTTCCCAATTCTCGTACTTCCATCTTGAGTCCTCTATAACCGAAATTGTAAAATATGTTGAAAAAAATGTTGAATTAATGGAAACCGTGAGGTAAAAATTTTTTTTCCTGATTTATATCAGAATTACTTAGAAAAACACGAATTTTTCGAAATTCCTGAAGTTTACTGCCATTTTCAAATTATTAACGTAGAAGGAACTGTACCAAAATTTTTTTCTGTGAACTGCCAAGATTTTGTCTACTTTTGCTTAGAGTTTGGAGTATTGACACAAAAAAAAAAAAAAACAACAAAAACAAATTGGCCATTTCAGCCCTTGAAAGGACTTTGACCGAGCTTCTTATATCAATTGTGTTGTGTGTGTTATTAAATTTGTGCACACAACTGACCGAGAACTGGACCAACATGTTTTATGCCGACTCCGAATGGCTAAAGTTCATGTTCTCAAAAAGCTTTACATGGCATTATTTACTCTCTGAGGTTTGCCATTGTCTGCAGAGATGTGGTGAGCGATCAGAAAAATTTTTTAGTGAATAAAACTTTTCGCCGCGGCTGGGGATCGAACCCGGGCTCCGAGCACCACGGTCACCACGGAGTATTGACCCGCTTCATCAATTAAGTCAAAAAACAATATACAAAATTTTAAATTTTTCCAAACTTTTTCAAATAAAATCCGACTTTTTTCTTCTAACACGTGAAAACGTAATACTGAACCCGTAAATCTAATGAAAACACCTAAAAATCCGTAAATATAGTAGGCTTGTTCATTACATTTTTCGAATTTGTAGCGGGGGTCTAAGGTTATTTTAGCATTAATAGATGAATGAAGTACATTATTTAGCACTTTTACATTTTGAGTAGTTTCTGATAACAACACTTGCATTAAATAAACTTTTCGAAGAGAAACATTCTTACAATGTCATTGACCGAAGGGGAAAAATTATTTTTCTTATTGGGCTTATAGTTATGAAACAGAGTGTATCGCTCCACTCACTCACTCACTCACTCACTACGTAAGCGCTCAAACGAGTTGCTTACGTGTTAGCAAAAAAAACCAAGTTGTTTGCTTGTTGGGACTACCTGGTTTTGGTTTAGCTTTAATTTTGCGCTTTACAAGCGGCTTAACAGCTCTCCGTTCAGCTGATGTGCAAATTTTATTCACAACAAAAGAAACGCTCGCGCTAGAAAGTCGTGTGCGTAACGAACAGACGTGATGTGAAATTTACAAAAAACAAACAAAAAAAAAACAATTTAAATTAAATTGAAATAAATTTAATTAAACTAAATAAAGTGCGATTAGAAAAAGATAAGAGCAGAAAAATGTTGAAAATCATGCAATTTTTTGGTGTAACATAAAATTTATGCAAAGATTGGAGACGACAGTGTGAAATAAATAGAAAGTCAATAAAAGAGGTGTTTATTAACAACAACAACAGCAACAATGTTTATATTCTCAAGTCTCATTGGCAACTGGGAAAAGCTGTCTTTTGGCTTGCACACCAATTTGGCGGTTTTTATGTTTCTCTTCATGATCTGCGCCATCGAAGTAGTGCTGCTCAAGTTAACCACCCACAATGGTTCAATGTTGAGCGATGTTACTGCAGATTATGATGATTCCAGTGAATATGAAGAAGACATCTATTACGAAGAGCTACACAATAACTATGATCAATGGTCGCGCCGACGCATGCGTTACCGTCAACGACAACAGCGTTTGGAGCAAGAACTGATGCAGCAATTTCGACAGCAGCAGCGGCAGCAACAACAACAACAAACTTTCGCCTATATATAGAGTGAAGTGAAGTGAACTGATGTACGAGATAACGCCGATTTATATGAGCGAATGATGCAAATTGGGGATTAATTAATTAAAAAATGTTTGGCGTGTTTCGACAATAAAAATTTAATGATGCTTGATAAAGAATTCTGGTTTAACTGCTGTTAATTTAAAAAGCTTGTTTATTTTTTTTTAATGATTTTTATGATATAACAAATTAAAAAAATTAGCTTTATAATTTTTTTTTTGCAAGTGCGCTGAACAAGTGTTAATTTTTAAGTCAACATTGGTAGTTTTTTTTTAAGATTTTAATGCTTAAACTAGCAAAAAATATTTGTTCATAATTTTTGTGCCTTCAAAAAAAATTTTGAAGCTTTAATTAAGGCATTAAATTTGTGCAAAGCTTATTGCAAAAAGCTTAAATAATTATAATTGTCAATATGAGGTGTCAACAAAAAGCTAGAAAAATTAATTAATACAGTTAACAGTTTTTAAAAACAAACAAACATTGAAGCTCTATTTTTGCTTGCTAACTGTTTTTGAATAAATTGATCTCTGTGCACGCGGCAGCATTGAAAAAGTGTTAATTATTCATCTTAACTTTAAACATTTTGCACAAAACATTGACTGAGCTATTTTCGCATTTGTAAATAAAAGTGAACTCTAGTGCACTTGGGAAGTAAATTGAAAGCTTTTTGTTTTGCAGAATCGTAAGAGTTACAAATTTTTAAATATTGTAAAAACATTGAAACTTAAAATATAGAGCTTTCATTTTGTTGAGAAATTCAAGCGGTTGATTAATTTTTAAAAACTTTACAATTAAAATTAAATTAAATTGAATTTATTTGATGTTTAAAAATTTTACAGTTCAGACAGAATTCTGACAATACAAAATTTTGCAAAGGAAAATCTTGTCGCCTTGATTGTTAAAGCTCTTTCGCTACTTAAGTTTTTTATTTTGGTGATATACTTGAGCTTATAGAAATCATAAAAAATTAATAAAATTTATTTTTGAGCTTTTAGCTATCTTAGATCTGATAAAGCTATCATTTTAAAGCTCATCTCTTAAAGCTTTAAAAGTCAAAATGAAAATTTCGAGCTTAACTAACATACTTTTAACTTTAAAAACTCAAAAATTGACTTATTGTAAAGCTTTATGTTCAAAAAATTATTTTTAGAAATTTAAATCCTTTAAAATCTTCCTTTAAAACTTATCTCGAATTTTTTGTAAAAAAAATTTAAAATATTTTAAGCCCTTTAAGCACCGTTTTATTGACTTTTTCGAACTTGAGCTAATTTGGGAAGTTTCAATAACTTTTGTCAACTTGGCTTTCTGTGTTACTTGCGAAGTTTTTAATTTTAATTTCTCAAGTTAAATTTTGATTTTTCTCAGTGTCATTGAATTTAAGTTGAAGTTTTCGACGTTGAAGTTGAGTCGAGTTATAAACGTACAAGTTATGAAAATATCCCAGGGAATTTAATGATATTTGACATAAAATTGACATAGGAATTCATTGAACGAACAAATTATTAGCTTGTCAGCGAATTTGGCTATTTAAATAGATATATGCATACAGACATTATCCATTTCCTCTTCAAAAAATAATAGATAGTTAATGTTTTTTAAATGCACTTATCTCAAAACTGACTTCGTATAGAAATGCAAGCTTTATATACAATACAACAACAAATTGATTATAGATCATATGACACAAGCCTGCAAGCCTGTATCAGAAATATTGCATGAAAATATTTGCAAACTGATCTAACTCACTATTCCAATTTATGTGGAAAGTGCTATTAATAAAATATGTTTTATTAATAAACAATAATTATTGAAAGCATTAAAAACGACCTCCTTAACTGTTAGCACAGAAATTCATTCAATAAAAAAATTCGAAAAATTCTTTATTCTTCAGGATGATCCTGTTGATGATACATAACTCTTCGTTGTACGCCAATAGATCTCTAATAATCTTACTGTACTAATTTAAATCTTCAAAAGATGAAAAGGAATGAAAAATTATGAAAGCATGAAAAGACAAGCCACAAAATTCCTGTTGCGACTGTTTTGCATCTCATTTAAACTCGTGTGATAGGACTTGATGTCAAATAGTGTTCATCTATTTTGCTTCGATTTTTGACAGAATAGACCACTGCCTAACAAACTGAGTTCGCACAATTGTTAGATTGTTCCACATTAGTTGATATGGTAGGCGGTGCTTAGGTGAAAACTATAGCATGATTTCTTTTACAAAACCTACTTCCTTCATTTTCACGCATTCATTCAGACCATCTACTGTATAACTATAACTAACTATAACTAACTAACTAACTCAATAACTAAGTAAAACTCAATAAAGATGTGCAAAATGATGAACCGCTATATACAGTGATTATCCAGAATGAGACTAAGCCCTCTGTTGCGCCAACAAGCTCTTTTGTTGGCTCTTGCTCGATAAAAAAAATACGAATTATTTTTTTTTATTAACAATTTTTAATGTGTTTTGCTTTGTTGACTGTCGAATTACAAGTGAAGTTAAAGAATTTGCATACATGTTTCATAGTCTTGGCATGCACAAAAAGCTTTTAATACAGTAAGCATTAGAGTAAATATTTAACGTTAAACAATATAAATGAGTGTATTCGTATAAGAGATTTTAAAACTAACCAATGCTCATGATCATAAGAGCGACTTTCTATAAATACATATGTGTGTTTTTAATAAAATTGAACATGAAAATTGTGCATGCCAGTGGCGTGATTAATTGTTCTCCGAACATCCTCACCCCGTTGGAAGGGTTACGCTTTCAACACCATCATCTTCTTTTGGCAAAATGCAAAGTTTTCCAGTGGCGCGCTTGACTGTGCCGCTACTGGTTCGCACAACTGCAACACGGACTACCCCATCATCACCTCTGATTGTTTCTATTACCCTGCCCATCTGCCATTTTAGTGCTGGAAGATTTTCGTCCTTTAGCAAGACCATATTTCCGACCTTTATATTAACTTGCGATGAACGCCATTTGCTTCGCTGCTGTAATAGGGTGAGATACTCCGTGCTCCACTTTCTCCAAAAATGTTGCTGCATGCAGCAAACTCGCTGCCAACGCCCCAGACGATTGATGTCTAGATGAGTCACATCAAGTTCCACAATGGATGTGAAAGGAGCTCCAATCAAGAAGTGGGCCGGTGTCAGTACCTCCAGATCATCAGGATTCTCTGTAAGAGGATATAAAGGGCGCGAATTAATAATAGCTGATATTTGACAGACTAGTGTTCGTAATTCCTCAAAATTCAAAACTGAGAGACCAACTACTCGATAAAAATGAGATTTTGCCAGCTTGACTGAGGCCTCCCAAAGTCCACCGAAATGGGGAGACCTAGGCGGAATAAATTTCCAATCAATAGAATCTTCCAGGCATTGTTCCTTCACTGCATCTTGGTGCGTATTGCTCGAAAATAATCGTATAAGCTCGGCCAATTCATTTTTGGCACCAACAAAATTCGTCGCATTATCAGACCAAATACATTTCGGCCTTCCACGCGTACAAATAAACCGCTTTAGTGCTGCTAAAAAAGATGAAGTAGACAGATCCTTCACAAGCTCCATATGAACGGCCTTGGTTGAAAAACAAATAAATAAGCATATATAGCACTTGATAGGCGGCCTATTTCGGACTTCTGATTGATAAAAGAAAGGGCCGCAAAAATCGACTCCTGTTATGAAAAAAGCTCTGCTTGCCTGAACGCGCTCCGCTGGTAGATCCCCCATGATATGCTCCGCCAATCGATGTTGAGTATGAAAACATCGAACGCACTTGCTGACAATCCGACTGACCGTTTTGCGACCACCAATAGGCCAATATTGCAGCCGAATAGAGGCCAACAGAGACTGTGGACCAGCATGCATAAACCTTTTATGATAATAATCAACGATTGATTTTGTAAGTGGATGTCCTTTTGGTAAAATAATCGGATGACGGGCATCGAAATCCAACATCGAATGCTTTAACCGCCCGCCAACGCGCAACAAACCAAATGAATCCAAGAAAGGTGATAAAGAATAAAGTCTGCTTGAAGATGATACCTGCTGACATTTTCCAAGAGCTTTGAATTCTGCGTAGAATGATGCTCGCTGCACCATTCGTATTAACAACTGTGTGCCAAGCTTGATATCTGAGGCTGTAAGCATGCCAAAACGCGATGTTCCCCTTGAACCGAATTTATAGATGTAGGCATAAATGCGCTGTATTTTTCCAAACGAGTTTATAAACTTGCAGTCTAAAGATAAATCAATGTTGCTCGCGTTCACAATCAGAACCTTTTTACGGCGTTCAGGCAAATCATGAACTAGGCCGGGAAATGCTGGCCAATCACTACAAGAACCCTGCAAGAACACAGGGCCATGTTTCCAGAGTGTCGAATCAATCAAAGTGCGTGGTGAAGAACCCCTTGACAAAATATCTGCTGGGTTTTGTAGTGTTGGCACATGATGCCAAGTCATGCCGGAAGTAAGTTGTTGAATGTTGCTAACTCGATTTGCTACGAAGACGTTAAAATTTGACTGTTCCTCTCTCAACCATGACAAAACCACCATTGAATCAGTCCAACAATGAAAATCACAATTAAAAATTCCCAATTTTGTGATCACACTTACAAGCTCTGCCAATAGCAAGGCAGCAGATAATTCCAATTTCGGAATAGTTAGTGTTTTTAATGGAGCAACCCTAGACTTTGAACACAGTAAACTCACTGTAATGTTTCCTTTATACTCTGATCTCACATAAACGCAAGCTCCATAGGCAACTGAACTCGCATCACAAAAGGCATGAATCTCTAGCTTCGAAAATGGAGAAAACACAAGACGAGGGAAGCTAGGGTTGCCAACATCGGTCAGTTCAGATAACAACTCCGTCCATGCCGAATGCAACACTTGGGGAAGGCTCTCATCCCACTCAAACTTGTCTTTCCATAAAATCTGAAGAAATATCTTAGCCCTAGTAATCACAGGTCCTATTAAACCTAAAGGATCGTAGAAGCGAGCTATAGTTGACAATACTGATCGCTTGGTGACTCTGGATACATCACAAAATCTAAGAAATGTTTCCTTATCCTTTTCTGAAACTCCACGTAATAGCTGTGCGCTATTTGAACACCATTTCCTTATTTTAAAGTTTCCTCGACCAAGTAGCTCAGTTGTTTGTTGCATGATTTCACGAGCTTTTTCTTCTGAATTCTCTCCAGTTATCATGTCATCGACGTAAAAATCTCTGCAGACTATTTCCGCAGCAACTGGATACTCCATTTTTTCATCATGTGCCAACTGGTGCATAGCGCGAATCGCTAAGAATGATGCTGGCTTTGTACCATAGGTCACTGTGTCTAACTTGAATACTTTAATTTTTTCTTGTGCAGTATCTCTCCATAATATGCACTGTAAGTAGTTATCCGGTTGATGAACTTTAACACATCGATACATCTTGCAAATATCTCCAGTAAGAGCGATTTTAAAAGAACGAAAACGTATTAAAATATCGAAAAGTTTTGGTTGGATGCTGGGGCCCGCCATTAAAATATCATTGAGTGAACGACCATTAGAAGAAGCTGCAGAGCCATCAAACACGACTCTTAACTTAGTCGTCGAACTATCTGCTTTCAAAACACAATGATGTGGTAAGAAGTTAATTTTTACTCCTTCTTCTACTCTAACTACTTCGGACATATGTTTTAAATCAAGATACTCTCTGATGAACGACGAATATTGTTTTTTCAGTTCTGGGTTGTGATCCAATTTTTTCTCAAGACCTTTAAATCTTATGAGCGCTTGATTATACGAATCACCGAGAATCTGTGGATTGAATTTAAGGGGTAAACGAACGGAATATTCGCCTGTGGCTAAACGTTTATAATTATTTTTAAAATGACTTTCACATTCACGTTCTTCCTTCGTCATTTTCAATTCGCTATCTTTGACATTTTCAACTTCCCAGAATGTCTTAACAATCTCATTCAAAAAATAGTCGGAATCGTTCTTTATTGGAGATTTATCGATAGCAGCTAGTACTGAATACTTTGCATTTATATGTTGACCTACGCCAGAAACCACCCAACCTAATCTGGTTTTCTGCATAAGTGGTAAATCGTCACGGATTCGGATCTGGCCAATGCAAATAAGATCAAAAAATAGACCTGCTCCTACCAAGGCATCAACACGTTGCGATTTATAAAATAATGGATCAGCAAGCCTTATGTTAGTTGGTATATTCCAATCGGACGTATTTATATTAAAACTTGGCTGCTGATCAGTAATGGTCGGTGTAATGACAGCTACAATTGTTGTTGAATAATCTCCAATTTGAGACTGCATGAATAAATTAACGATGCTATCTGCCACAAAATCGGACTCACCGATTCCAGATATAACTGTAGGTGACTTGGTTCTCTTAAGTTGAAGTTGATTTACGAAACGAGAGGTAACGAAATTAAGCTGTGAAGCTGAATCCAAAATTATACGACAAGGCACTAACGATCCTACTCGGTTCTTAACGAAAACAACAGCCGTGGCTAGAAGTACGAAGCTATCGAGTTGGGCCTTCGCATCAACACGACGAGAAGCTGACATTGAAACTAAAACTGCTTGAGAATTATCCACGGGCTCATTTGCAATAGGAGAAGACAGTGCATTGGAATCTGTAAGTGGGCTTATGTGCAGCAACGTGTGGTGCTTTGCCGAACAATGATGACAACGACTAGATTTACAAGCACCGAGCCAATGTCCCCCCTTCAAGCAATTTAAACAGATTTTTAATTTTTTTGCCTCTTTGAGCCGAGTGGCAGGTAATAGATTTAAGAACAATGTGCAACCTGTTATTGAATGTTCATTGGATTTGCACAATAAACAGTTTTGTGACGAAGAAGTAGATGCGACTAAAGTTCTACGGGTATTGTTAATGTTTTGATACAAAGCTTTTCCCACCTGTTTGCCTGGTGTCTTGGGTACCAAAGCACTTTCCATGTTTTCGAGGATCCTGCATCTGTTTGCCAAAAACGTCGACATCATATCCCAAGTTGGTATTTCACTTATAAGTGTTTTTTCTTCCCATTTGCTCTGTGATGCGCTGTCAAGCTTGCTTCCTATAAGATGAATGAGCAAACAATCTGCAATCTGCTCCTTGTTGCCCATGGTTTGTAAAGCTCGTAAATGAGCGTTTACCTTATCACTTAACTCACGAAGCTTAAGCACCGAGCCGGCTTCCACATTTTTCAGGCCGAAAATGTCACGGATGTGTGCCTGAAATGTTAAACGTTTATTTTCAAATCTATGCTTTAACAAAGTTATAGCCTGATCGTAGTTATCTTCAGTGATATCCAGGGAGCGAACCGTGTCCAACGCAGACCCTTTTAAGCTCGAACGCAAGTGCTGGAACTTTTCAATTTTGCTTAAATCAGCATCTTTCCCGATGACAGACTCAAACATTGAAATAAAGTCGGGCCACTCTGTGTAGCCACCACTAAATGTTGGAATTTGTAGAGCCGGTAACCGCGGCTTTGGCTGTGCAACTATAAACGAAGGATGAGCCTCTTCTGGTAAGAAATTTCGAACGGTCGAAGAATGCGCCGAGTCTGCATATCGGCGTGCATTCAGCTCTCTATAGAGCATCGATTTGATTTCGAGGAACACCGAAGAAACGTCTGCACGAGTACCACTGTCGAACTCATTGTGGTTCTCTGCCTCAAGATTAGTCTGTGCCTCGTCAAATTGTTGAAACAAACGCTCATTAAACTCAAGGCGCGTCTGGATAAAACTTTCATCGAGAGCCTGCAAATGTGATGAAGTTAATTCCAACTTCATGTCTACCAATTGTTTGCCAATTGATAAAGCCTTCCGCTTCTTAAACGTTACATCTGTCATCGCACCATGCGGAGAATCTAGCGGCATTTTCTAATAAAAACCCAACGGAGTTTTTTATTGCAAACGTTGCAAAAATGCGTTACACTGTCACACGCAAAATTAGTTACTAAGTGGTTAACAGTATGTATGTATACTAAACTGATCGTGATCTTTTCTCAAGATCACGTCGGGGTCACCAAAATGTTGCGCCAACAAGCTCTTTTGTTGGCTCTTGCTCGATAAAAAAAATACGAATTATTTTTTTTTATTAACAATTTTTAATGTGTTTTGCTTTGTTGACTGTCGAATTACAAGTGAAGTTAAAGAATTTGCATACATGTTTCATAGTCTTGGCATGCACAAAAAGCTTTTAATACAGTAAGCATTAGAGTAAATATTTAACGTTAAACAATATAAATGAGTGTATTCGTATAAGAGATTTTAAAACTAACCAATGCTCATGATCATAAGAGCGACTTTCTATAAATACATATGTGTGTTTTTAATAAAATTGAACATGAAAATTGTGCATGCCAGTGGCGTGATTAATTGTTCTCCGAACACCCTCTTCTATTTGCATAGAATTATACGAGATTAAAAAAGTGATTTCTTTTTTGACACAGGGGTGGGTTTCGAAATTACCAGAGTAGTTTCAAAAACGTTCATCGAACGCAGAAAGAAACCTCGTGAACCTGAGTTCTTTAGAACATCATTTGTGATGAAGTTTTGCATCAGGAGCTACATATAGGGCCCAAATAATAAGGCCCAAATCGCAAAACAGTTGAACAATGCTGAGGAGAAGTGCAATCAGGCGGTTTTGGCAGTACTGCAGTGGTTTAAAGCTGCTGGGTTTAGTGTAGCACAACACAAAACTAAGGCAATAACTATTGGGGGACCTTACAAGGTGGTTGAAACCATGTGTGAAGACCTCAGAGTCATTTTTGACCATAGAATGAACTTAATGCAGCACTTCCTATCACCGCTATCAGCCACACTGCTTACAAGAATCTTTTCGAATACAGTTATTCGACAAGCTACCAAACAGATCGTAATTGGTGTCGTTCCACCAAAACTATTGTGGAAGTCAGCTCAAATGATGCGTGCTATGAAAATTAATTTATAATAAATTCAGTTGTCATTCCAAACAATTTGTTTAAACTCATTCTGACATTCACACGAAAACTTATGATTGAAACAAAAAACTCAAGTTATACCAAAAATCCCAAGTTAGAACTCATAACTGCTCATATTTTTGGAAGTTAAAAAATCACAAGTTGACTCAAGTTATAAAACAAAAGTTATGTATTAGAGTTTGAATTTCTAAAGTTATGTTTGACAATTTGAAGTGAACAAAATTAATAAAATTAATAAAATTAGAAACGCCGAAAAATCCCAAAGTTATTCTTAAATCTAAAGTTATATAAGTGAATAAAACGGCAAAGAAATCTCATTCTTTGAATATTTTGGACTATATCCTTAAAAAAATTTCTATACTTCACTTCTATAAGAATGTTTTTTACTCAAGCTTATAAATGATAATTGTCATATAAAATTATTTTTAATTTGCATTAAAATTTATCTGAAAAGAAAGTTTGTGTCGACAAGATTATTTCTTAAGTCATTTTTCAGTTTTTCAGGAAGTTTTTCAAATTTCTAACCTCACTTTCTTCTTACTCGACTTGAGCTTTTATTCTTTGTCGACACAAAATTAAGCTTTTGAAGTCACTTTGAAAAATAATTAATGTTCTAACGCTAAAGCGTATCTAAAGCATACACTTGAATATATAGAGCTTTCCTTTCGTGACTACGAGCATTAAAAAAGAAATTCTATAACTTCAAGTTCGAATTCTCATCTATGATATTACAAGTGAATTATTTTCCGAATAATCTTACCTACATGGTATCGAAAAATATCTCATTCATTTCTTAAACATAAGACATAGATAGGTTAGCAGTCTCCAAAGTAATTCTTAAAAGTAAAGTTAGAAAGTAGCTTCAAATAGAATCTATTTTTGAAAGTAACTCAAAAACACACATAAACACAAATGGCGGTTTTTTGTCGCTGGGGTTCATATACAGACCAGTGCACCAAGTACGTTACCAGAGAAGTGTGCCGAATAAGGGTTAAGAAAATGAATTTTTTTTTGTTTTTTTTAGATACTTTTTTTTTTTTTTTTTTGTTTTAGAAACGCATATCATACGATTTCATCATATTCTATCTCTATATTTTTTATTATTTTTTAAGAGCTTTTGCAAAATCTCTTTTTATATATTTTATATTTTCATAAAACTAAAAATTTATTTCATGTACTCTAAAAATTTTAAGCTTTTCATTTCTTATTATAAGAATTTGCTCTTAAGATAATTTGTTGTTATTAAAAGTTATTAAATTATTTCTTAAGTTTATTTTATAAACCTCATTTCAATCATGCGCATGCCAAAATTCGTATTTTAAAAAAATTTGTTTATGACAAATCTTACAAAAATTGTATAGAAAAAACTTTGTGATATTTTTTGAAAACAATTCAAGTAACAGCATAAATTTAATTATAAAAAATTATATCAAATTATAAAAATTCATATCAAATTATAAAAAATTTATAAAAAATTTATTTTAATATAAAAATAAAATGTTAGTTATAAATATTAGCATTAAAAAATATTAAAGACTATTTTTTTGAAAACAATTCAAGTGAAAAAAAAGATAAAATTTAATAATAAAAAATTATAAAAAATTTATAAAAAATGTATTTCTATATAAAAATAAACTATATAAAAATAAAAAATATAAGCATTAAAAAATATTAAAAACTATTTAAATTTAATACGATAAACCCTCTTTTATTTGTGGATCAGCTATAGACATTAAGGCTACAATTTTTGCTGCGGTCAGCATGGCTTACAACATCTATCACATGATGACCAACATACAAACTCAACATTTCCGCATTCATATGGAATTTCAAAGAAAACTAAAGAAGTAAAACAAAAGTAGTAGAAAGTCACTCTTGCTAGAAAATCCTGTTTTTGCACGAATAAGCTTTTGTTGTATAGTTTTTTTTTAACTTAATGGCTTCACAGTTGGCGCTATGATAAATAACTTGGTGTAAACGACGCACATGAAAGCAAGTTAAACGCGAAAACTTTTTCTATGCATGTTTTTTCTAGCAATTTTGATTTCCGCCATCCCTTTTTTACAATGGACAAAAAATATAGCATTTAAAATTTATTTTTATTTTTTCAACAATTTATGAACACACTGTTATAAAAGCCCGTCCTACAATGGGAAGGAACCATTTAGAGTACAAAATGGGACAATAAATTTATAGAATTTATATACAAAGGCTTTTATTTGAAAACATGTTTATTAAATTATTTTGATAAAACTTTCTTGTAAACAACATTTCTTGCAAACAATTTTTTATAATTTTTAACCAATTCACCTTGTCCCTTGCCATCTATAAAGCTTAGTTTTACATCATCAGCCCGCTTAACTCTTGACATGGCTACATAAAGCTGCCCATGACTAAATACCGGTTCTTTTAGAAAAACTTCTTCTTCTTGCAATATTTGCCCTTGCGATTTATTTATGGTCATTGAAAATGCCAGTTTAACGGAAAATTGTCGCCGCCGGAGAGTTAAGGCAAATCTGTGTTTGTCGGGGCCAAATCAATTCTAGGTATGAAAACTATTTCATGTTTGCCAGTGCCTGTCAATACCTGTGCGATGGTTGTTTAGTTTTCAGGTTTTTCACAACTAACCGCTTTCCATTACGGAGACCTCTTTTGGTATTTAAATTTCGAAGAAGTATTATAATACTTCCAATTTTGAAGTTTTACTTATGCAGTGGCATTCCTGAAGGACAATATTCATTCAAAAACTCGGCAGGGTAATTTTGTCTATCGTTATTAGCACTGTCTTCAATTTAATCAGTGCTCAGATCTGTTACTGTGTCAACAACTAAAATATTTAGAACTTGCTCGTTGACTTCGTTCACATCGGAATTTTTTGGGCACAGGATAGCAATTTTGGCATAACGGTTGATGTTAACCGGAGTCAAAGTATCGCCAAAAATCTATTTAACCCTTTCAATCGATTTGTCCATTATATTGGACACTTCAGAAAATATTTTTTTTTCATTTTCCAACGACTTTTCTAAAATCAAATAGGTTGGTATTATGAAATGAAGTTGTGCCAACATCACAAAAATAATTTTAGGGAGATATATAACGTTTAGCTGAGTTAAATTTACGAATTTATGCCCAACAGAAGCCTTACATTTTTTTATATCGCGTGTTAATAATTTTTTTTTTCGATAATAACATTATAAATAACGCATTTGCATTGGTTTCCAGTTGTTATAATTGAAATTCAATTTTATAAAATAACGTTATTATGGTTTTGTCCATTATATTAGACAGCCAGCCAAAAGCAAAGCAGCTCATGTAAAAATCAAAGGGATGTTTTATTAATATTTTTATGTCCCAAATGATGAGAATATAAACTTAAAAACATTGTCCACGATTATTCTAGCCAAGCCATTGAAAAGGTTAATAAGCGAACCTTTACAAACAAAATGATCATTCGTAAGATCTGCATGTCCTAACTTGAGTAGCCTATCGCTAAAACTTGGATCAGAAGACTGAACATTGTGATTTAATTCTAGCAATTCCAATTGACACCACACGTCACTGAATATAATAATTGCTGTTCAGCTTATGCAGACCGAATAGGTTCCGGTTTGGTAATTAAGAAACACTGTAGTAGCAAGACATGATCTTTGATGTATAGTAGTTGAGGAAAATGACAATAGTCTTCAAGTACAAAGATTTCCAATACATAATTTTAGAACAGATTCTGGTCCAGGCTGAACAGGTCTTAAAAAGTATAGTAAGTACAAAGAAATTTCATATGCATAATTTTAGAACAGGTTCTGGTCCAGGCTGAACAGGTTTTAAAAAGTATTGTAAGTACAAAAATTTCAAATGCATAATATTATAACAGGTTCTGGTCCAGGCTGAACATGTGTTAAAAAGTTTAGTACGTACAAAGACTTCAAATGCACAATTTTAGAGGAGGTTCCGGTTAACAACTATAACAGTTTGAGCGATATAGAGCACGGAGCAGGCCGCTTGTCTTTAATATATTAAGATGAGGCAGATCATTTTGGACAGCAAGAAAAGCTACAGAATAATTTGAAAAAGATGTAATTAATATACATTAGACCGGATAACATTACAAAAATGTTAAAACACTCCGGTACGTGTCCATTTTCTGAAAGTTTGACCTTTAATGAGAACAAAATATCTGAAGACCTACACACCTTGACATCTGGATATTGCGCAAATCGTTTAAATGCAATTTTGTATGTATATTGGACTCAACTCGTACCGAAAAGATTCCCAAAAATCAATGGAATCTTTTGGCTTTCACAAACAACATTGTGAAAAAGCCATTTGATGAATTATATTTAAGCTATGATTTTTAACCTTCGTATACTTGCGCAAAACAGCGTGTTGATTTGTCTGAAATTTTTTACGGGTTGTATTTCGAAAAAAAAAAAATACTTGCTCGAGGATTTATTTTTGTTTTTTTTTTTTTAAATAGAGAGGGTTAAAAGTGAATCCTTAAGTAAGTTAAACTTCCTCCATCTATAAAAAAGCATTTCATTGTAAAATTTAGAATACGATGGTTATACTTAAAACACGCTAAGTGGTAGGTAAGGTTGTTAAAAATTTTTATAAAAATTTAAATTGTTAATGCAATGGAGCTTTTTTCTAAAAATACATTCTTTTATCTTAAAAATTAAATAAAAAACTTTTCTGTACCTTAAAAACAACCGGAGATATGAATTTTTTAAAATGAGTCTCCAAGGCAAAAATCACGAAAATCTCCAACTTTAAACCTCTATTTAAAAAAAAAAAAAAAAACAAAAAAATACTCGAACACGTGTTGTTTTTTTATATAAAACCCGTAAAAAAGAGCAGATAAATCAAAAATATGTCGATATGTAATTTTTTGTTGAAGTCTGTACGGTTTGTAGGGGAAGAGTGGCATGAAAGAGCCAACTTTTGAAAGAGCCATCTTGATTTACGCGGTAGTTTTCATACGAATGCTTCTTAAATTATAATTTTTAAGAAGCAATACTCGCCATATGGCACCCTCAAACATTTGACAGTTCACTGATAATAAACGACGATGGTGTATCGTATTTTGGATTTCTTCATCATTAAGTAAGTTTTTCAGAACATTTTATTTGTTTTGTGACGTCTTCACCTTTAAAACTAACAGTAATATTATTATACTATAATTTTATGGATATATTAGGCCTACCAATAACATATTTATTTTGCCGGAAAAATCTTGATTTCATACTAATTTTTGAGGTTATGTTTCTTTGGACAATATGTTTTGAAAGAGCTGGGTTGCGGTGGTATGAAGAAGCGTAAAGGAAGTTTAAATTATTTTTGTCAAAAATGTTTTTAAGTGTTTTAAACCTCTTATTTTGTTTTTGGAATTGGTCTTATTATTATAGATTTTCTTCAAAGCGATTTAATTTTTTTGCTAAAAATATTTTTAAGTTTTTTAACTATTTTTTATTTTTAGTTTTGAATTTTTTATTTATTTAATTTGTTTTTGTAAAAACAATACTTTTTATAATAACAATTAATATTTTTAATAAAATATTCGTTATTTTTCGTGTTAAGTCTTGTAATAAGAAGATGGCTCTTTCAAAACTTTGGTTGGCTCTTTCAATGCCCATGTGTTATGAAAGAGCCGAATTTCATGTTTTTTATAAATGGCTACAGGTCCAAGAATATTGTTGATTTTGGAAAATATTTCATGGTATTACGTTCATAAATGAATGAGAAAATACTTTTGATACAAGAATTATAATTTTATTAATTATTTTTATATATTTTGTAACTTTTTTAAAACTGGCTCTTTCATGCCACTCTTCCCCTACAGATACTCACGTACGATGCCACAGACCAATATTTGATCTCGTCTGCAATATTTTAATTACATATATGCTAATTTTTTGGCATTGTTAGTGTTTATTTCAAAGAACAGAATATAATTGAATAAAGAAAACATAAAAAAGTTTAGATCTTATCATTTATTTGTTTAAGAACAGTTTTTTATGATGTTAATTTTTGAGAAAACACCGATTTAATGATTCGACGATCTGAGAGACCAATGCGCGAGTATAGAAGGGTTAACTATAATGATACCAACCTTATTCGATTTTGGATTATTCAAACTGATCGAGCATAAACTGATCCGACAGTATCACCACAAATAATATCTCTTTTATACTAACCAAGAGCTAACATTCAATTTAAAGTTGATTTTGACCATGATGACTCTGAACTACCTACAAGAATAAAGCAATATTCAGGTCACTTGGGGGGCCTCGGTAGTCGAGTGATTAGCGTGCTTGACTGCCAACCCAGAGGTTGCGGGTTCGAATCCCGGTCTAGCCATGGTCCTACGCTTTTACCTTTCTTTAATTCTTTTCTCATTTCTTATGAACTGAAATTAAAAACTCATCAATATATACGGCTTTGGAAGTTTAAGTTGGTGGTAGAGATGTTTGTGGAATGATAATGCTTAATAACTCGAATTGACTGAGGTAAAGGCATAACACTTGCCTCAGATTCAAATTCGCATATTGATATAGCACTCCGCCACACATACAACATTCTATACTTGTTTCTCTTTATTTCCCTTTCTCTCCTACTTATCTATCTCCATATTTCCGAACCAAGGCAGACTTGACTGAATAGGTTTGACACCTGAAATCCTTGGTTCAAAACTAAAAAAAAAAAAAAAATAAAGCTCTTGCAAACTGATTGACTTCCAATCCAGCGAAAGAAATGGAAACATTTACAGACTCTAAAGGCAGTAATTCCACTGGAGTTTCACTAATTATACGATAATCTTAGCAAGTTAAATAAAAAATGTATAGTAATTAAAATCATTTTTAAATTTTTTAAAAAATTTAATTTCAACTACTTTGAAGTGTACGAAGATGAGTGAGTCGGCCTCTATACAAAAAAAAAGTATTAAATACTAAAAGTATTAAAAGTATTGTATTAAATTTGACAATTCTGACTCTGAGCGAGAGAGGATTGATAGCCCTGCAGCTACCTTGTTTATTGTACTATGGCTCAGAGAATATTCAAATTTATTTTTAATGTCGACCAATCAGAATGAAGAACACTCTCCAAATTATTTTCTTATTCTCAAACATGCGCGAAAATGTTCTTCTCTTTTGAAACAGGCTATATCATTTATTTTTCATACATTTTATTCATCAAAACGATTTGGATTTATTTTTTTGGTTTTTTCATGAATTGGGCAAGAGTTGGAAAGAGATCTAAACAATATCAAGGAACCAACCGATGGTGTAAATGCATCGTTGATACCCTTTATTTCTCAAAGAATAAAAGGAAATATTTAATAAAATAAAAAATTCTAATGTTGTCCCGCATTTTTCAGCCAAGTCCCGCATTTTTGATGGCTCCGTCCCGATTTTGTACTTTTCAGAGTTGGCAACCCTAATTACATGTCAGATCTTAAAATACTATATGTCGTTGAAAAGAACGTAATGAGCACTACATTGTTTTATTAGAACATTTTTGACTTTTGAGGTCATATTCAACTAGTAAGCCCGTTAACCCGATTCACAACCTGCCCCCCCTCAAATACAGTTGACTTTTGATAATAAACAGAGCAAGTTGAAAATATTGAAATGGCTGATGTATGTGTTGAAATGTCGAGCATACCTCCAATATCAAATTTTTCCATTGGTTATGTTCTTTGCTCAAGCGAAGAGGCCGATTGTAGGTTTTTTTTATATTGTGACGTTTCTTTTGAAATTCTGTTTAATTTATGTAAATTCTTCGTTGAATAAAATAAAAGCTAATTTTTTTATAAAAAAAGGATTATATTAAATATTTGAACAATTATAACTTCTTTGATTTAAACTTAATAAATAATATTTTGAACACAAATTAAACAAATTTGAAGGAGTTTAATCTTATGAGATAAAAAAATTAAAGGGGCGGTAAATCGGGCTAATGGAGCTTGCTAGTTGAATATGACCTCAAAAGTCAAAATGTTCTAATAAGATAATGGAGTGCTCATTAAGCTCTTTTCAACGACATATTTTTAAGATCTGACATGTAATGCTTAAGTTGTGCAAAAAAGACCATCATTTTGACTGTTTTTCCGGTGGTCCAAAAAAAAATGTTTGTTTTCGGAATCCTCTCGAGGTCATCTTTAAAATAGAGGGGGTGAACTTTTTTCTTCTACCCATAATAATAATGTAATAACCATAGATTATACAAATTTTGAAAAAAACGATTTAGGTATTATTTTAAATGATTTTTCGTAACGAAGAATAATTTTTTTTTTAATAATAATTATATATTATTTAATTAACACAAGGAGTTAAGCAATTTTAATAAAGACAGGTAATTCAATTTGGGGAAGAGTGGAGATAATAAGATAATACACTAATGATAACTAAAATATGAGACAAACTGCCAATAATGACAGCTGTTTTAGCACAACCGGATGTTGATCTTTATGGCGCTAAGTTTGTGTCTAAGCTACATAGATTTGCATGCGAAGAGGTGCTGCAGTTTACGGCCCGGGTAGTTCAAACTAACCGACTAGCCTGGGTAATCGCATTACTCGAAAATCGAGAGCCCACATTTTTACGCAAATAACATATCAATAAAAAATAATAGCTTTTAAGATTTTTTTGTAATTCTCTACATGATTATACTTAATTGCATAACTAAAATACGCATTTCTGACTAGTGCGAAACCAGAATATACAGATAAACACGTATAAAACAAAATGTTCTATTTTTATGTATCAAAAGGAGGAGATAGAACTTATAATTGTCACAATAATGGAATGTATACAAACTAACGAATAATCTACAAAATAGCGAAATGGTGAATTGGTTACCAAATTTTGAAAAACAGTATGGCTCGGTACTTCGTAAGGGTTATATTAATTTTATCACGACGTGTAAAAAGTATATATATACATATATTCTTGATTAACATAAAAACCTGAGTTGATTTAGTCATGTCTGTTTGTCGACACGATTACAGACGTAATTTTCAAGCTATAGTTATTAAATTCGAAAGTTCAGCTTCTTTCTAAAAAACAAAGAACAGGTGTGAAAATGGGCATAATCGAATGAAAACCGTGCCTACCTTCCATACAACCCATAATAGCGAAAACTTTAAAAATTGTAGTCTTAACTCTAGTTTTTTTTAACATTTTTGTCTTTATGAACAGTTTTTGATAAATAATGTGCTCTATTTAAAACCTCCATTATTAATATTTTACGATGAATTCAAATTTTTAATGATATTGGTTTTTTCTTAAAAGGAAATTCCTGCATTCTTATAACTACCAAAGCCTATCTTAATTACACAACGCCGTAAAATTAACATTTAAAAATTAAAAATTCATAAAACTTACCATCCAAAATTCTGAAATACATCGTAAAAATAAAAGCTGCTAAAACTTAATTCGTAATCCATTAATTTCTATTAAACATTCCAATATCTGATATTTAATGTTATTCTAATATTCATTGATTTCTTAGAATAAAAAGTTTTTTTCTTTTGAGTGCCTCTTCGTGTGTGTCACAGTAGCTTAACAATTCAAATAAGCTGAAATGTGCGTCGCTTGTGGCAATGTCAAAAAAAGAAATATGATAACAATCGTATATGACGAATATTTTTATGTTCCTAAAAACAAAAACCTATTAATTTTCTGCAGATTTCAGGGAAAGACATAAAACTTTTTGTAAAAATTGAATTAAATTGTCTAACTGTATTCAAGATGTATTCAAATTGTTAACTGTATTCAAGTTTTCAATATGTCTCATATTCAATATAAACCGCCTTAACGATCTTGGGCCTATGTTAAGAAAAGAAAAAAAGTTTGATTACAAAATGGGAGAAAGAATATAACTTTTCGATTAACTTTTGCCTTTTTCCATTTAAAGTTCTTTAAGATTCAAATGGGGTAAAAATTTCTTAATGAAAGTTTTCACTAACATTACATTATCAATGTTTGCTAAGCCTCTCACTAAACGTCTAACTTAGTTGTTTTTTTTTTTTTGTGCACTCTTCTCCATTACGCTAGGTTGGACTACAAATTTAAACCAACGAAACGCTTTCTTCTCGTTAGAAAAGCTTTAGCCTTTTCGGCTAAGAAACCAGGAATGAAATAAATCAATATTAAATCAATATTAAATCTTTTAAGCAATCATATTTTACCAATTATTTTTTATCGATATTTTTTCGATAAGATATCTATTACGTTAGTTTTGATCTAAGTTCGTTAAGATTTCAGTTAAAGTCACTTTTTATTACGAACAATGATTGATACTTATGTTTGATGGAAAAAAATATAATAAATAGAGATAAAAATAATTGGTTTATTATTAATTATTAACTTATTAATTATAAAAATTATAAATAAAATCATATAAATTATGTGAAACATTAAACCTCTAGATATCAAAAATAAAAGCTCATATTTGACTTTTATTTACCGATCATCTCTCACCATTGCCAAGAAGTCAAAAAATTTCAAATGAAGCGCCAAAATATTGCAACGTACTTTATTATATAAAAATAAATTTTTTGTTTTTGTTGTCAATATTTAATACATCTAAATGAGTTCTTGGTGACCGTGGCATGCAGGTTAAGTGTGTGGCTTAGCATGCTCGGAGCCCGGGTTCGATCCCCAGCCGTGGCGAAAAGTTTTTTTCAATAAAAAATTTTTCTGATCGGTCACCACCTCTCTGCAGACAATGGCAAACCTCAGAGAGTAAATAATGCCATGTAAGGCTTCTTGAGAACATGAGCCGTTCGGAGTCGGCATAAAACATGTAGGTCCAGTTCTCGGTCAATTGTGTGCAAAAATTTAATAACACACACAACACAATCGATCCTAAGAAGCTCGGTCAAAGTCCTTTCAAGGGCTGAAATGGCCAATTTGTTTTTGTTTTTTTTTTTTTAAATGAGTTCTCAATACATATTACTTTTTTCCAACTAAAAAATAATTGAACATAAACAATTTTAACTTTAATGATTGTTTGAACAAATTTATTCCTTGGCATTAATTATTTTAACGATATTATTTTTATTCCGAACTAAGTCGATTTGCTTGCATTGCTGTTTGACTGAACTTTTTCAAGGTTATTATGTCTAGTATATTTTATGAGTTGTCGTGGAATAAAAACATTACATTATGACATCACTTTTCACTTAATTAAGCAATATATTTTAATTATCTTTTGATTATGTTTATTTTTCTATTGCAATAAACTCTCAAGTTTTTGTTTTTTAATTATAATCTGTAATGTTTTTTATTACAAAGTACAACACTTACAAATGTATAAAACTTCGGTTCACGAATTCTAGAATAGCAGACAAGTAAATTACATATAAAACTATAGCGTGCTTAACTGTCAACTCAAATGTCCCGGATTTAAGTCCCGGCCAGGATAAAATTGTACACTTTTACTTTTCTCCTTTTTTTTCTTCACTTCTAATCAAATGAAATTAGAAATTTATCAATATTTACGATTCCTCCAAAAATGTTTATTGGATGGAAGAGTAGTATTTCAGTATTGCTTAATAACTTGAGTTGAGTGAAGTAAAGATTTCCTTCAAATTCAAATTCTAATTTTTAAACTGCTTTGCGCTAAACATAGAATATCCCATGGAATACAAGGTTACGACATTGACATCATAAGAGCGAATTGAATGTTGCCATCTCTATGTAGCTATCCTATTGCCATCCTTTTTTAGCTTATAGGAAGAGTTTGCTCTCGATTACGTCATCTAACGGTAAAACTTCAGGACGGCGTAATCTTGTATTTTTTCATTCATGGAACATCCTATTCTAGTCTCAATTGATTTTCGTTAATTCCTCTCTTATCAATCGCCCTATTTTCGAACTAAGGTGCATTCGAAGTGAGTTCGAACTTATTGCGAATTGATTTGGCGCAAAAAGTTTAACCTGACATTCTTCGTTCAAAGTTAACAACGTCCTTTGATAAAAGATTTAAAGTCTAGAATCGATTTTCATTCAATACGGCTGCACTTCTGCTAAGATAGGCGCAGGGGCGCAACCAGGAATTTTTTTTGGGGGGGATTTTATCAAATGTAGAAATGTAGAATAAAACCGTCACTGTTAGGGCATTTTGCCCGTACAGAAGGTGTGAACAGCAGTGGTAGCGGTCGTTTCTTCAATTAGAATAAATTTTCACAATTGAAAAGAAATATTTCTTCACTTGTGGGAAATGGAAATATTTCAATGTCTCTTATAATGATAAGTATTTTTTTCGCCCAGAAAATTCTCATTTGAAGAGAAAAATTTATACAAAATTAAAAATTTTTCCTATATTTTCATAAAAAATTCACTATGCCAAGTGTTTTCTTCAATAAAATTAAATCTTTTCTCAAAAATAAAAAAGTCTTACGCCCGTTAACTGATCTCAATTTTAAACAAAGTTTAGCTTAAACAAAGTTTAAAATTCCTTAACCTCAGTTTAAATTTTAACGCCGATACCTCATCTCAAAAAATCTAAGTTTAACTTGGTGAGGCAAGTTTAAATTTAAACACAGAAATTCTAGGTTTAAAAAATTTAAACTTAGATTTTGTCAAAAATTCTCTGAGAACATTGGAAATATTCTCAATCATAAACAAAAAATAAAAAATAAAAAAATCATACTTCAAAAAAATCAAAACAATAAACAAAAAACAAACATATTTTAAGTTTTGAAAAAAAAATATTTCAATGAAACTGACAATTTGCATTATTTTATAAAAAATTTTTGAAATATTTTGATGTTCTACGTCAAAGTTGTAGAATTTTTACTACAGTGCCGCTCAAATATGTTTTTTAATCTCAGTTTAATTTTTTAAACAGAGTTTAAGAAAACTTCCGATAAAAATGAGATAAGTTACGAAAATAATTTTAACTGAGTTTAAAATTTAAACTCTGTTTACGAAATCTGAGATTAAGGAATTTAAACTTCGGAGATCAGTTAACGGGCCTTATTCTCTTAAATCAACATATTTTTATATATTTCTCTTTTTCATGGAAGCTTTTTATCATTTTTAGGGAGTTTTTAGTGTCACATTTAGAGAAAATTATTCTTTGGAGCAAACTATAAGTTTTTTCTCTAAATATTATGGCTTTTTATTATACCCTAAACCTGAAAGGTCAGGGTATATTAACTTTGTGCAAACGTTTGTAACGCATAGAACGAAGCGAGTCCGGTATAGAAAAGTATATATATTCTTGATCAGCGTCACCACGTGAGTCGAGCTATCTATGTCCGTCCGTCCGTCCGTCCGTCCGTCCGTCCGTCCGTCCGTCCGTCTGTCCGTCCGTCTGTGTGTTGTCCGTATAAACAGGATGAGAAGAAGGAGTTGAGATAATTGGATGAAACTTGGTACACATGGTCACATGTACCCAAGGATCTGCACTATTGAATATTTTTGGAATCCGCCCTCGGACACGCCTACCTTCCATACAACGCAAAAATTTAAAACTGCATAACTCAGCTCATAATAAGTCTACAACAATAAAATTTGGTATGTGTGTGTTTTATATCAACACAAAGATGTCTTTGAAAAATGGACGTCATCCGCTCACGGACACGCCCACCTCCCATACAACCCAAAAATTGAAAACGCAATAAATAAGCCTCTGTTTAACCTACAGAGCTAAAATTTGGCACGTATGTTTTTTATAACAAAAAAAAGATGGTTTTGAAAAATGGAGATCGTCCGCCCACGGACACGCCTACTTCCCATACAACGCGAAAATTGAAAACTGCATAGCTCAGCTCATAATTAGCCTACAACAATAAAATTTGATATGAATGTGTTTTATACCAACACAAATATGTCTTCGGAAAATGGACGTCATCCGATTACGGACACGCCTACCTCCCATACAACCCAAAAATTGAAAACGCAATAAATAAGCATGTGTTTAACCTACAGAGCTAAAATTTGGCACGTATGTTTTTTATGACAAGACAAAGATGGTTTGGAAAATGGACTTCATCCGCCCACGGACACGTCCAATTACAATAAATTTTTTTTTTTTTTTAAAGTGGGTTTAGGGTATTTCATAGTCGGCCTAGACCGACTTTAGACTTTCTTTACTTGTCTTATTCCAAGAAACTTTTTACTGAGTGCAGTGAAAATTTTTCTGTCTGGCACTAGCTTTAAAATTCGTCCTTTAGTGAGTACTAATTATGCTCAATTCCGAAAGTACAAAACGCTAAATTTCTGACACCTTGGGATGAAAAAATATAGTCTGAATTTGAAGAAATCGTTTGAGTCCCTCGCCACCAAAATTGCCGATGAATTTACCTCTAATATCGACTAATATTACCTTATTCGTAATCTTCCATCGGATTTTCAAAATCAGTTTCATGAAAATCCCTCAAAATTGCACATGTATTATCCGATTTTGGAAAAGTGAAGAAAAGACTTAGGCCCGTTAACTGATCTCCGAAGTTTAAATTCCTTAATCTCAGATTTCGTAAAGAGCGTTTAAATTTTAAATGAGGTTAAAATTATTTTCGTAACTTATCTCATTTTTATCGGCAGTTTACTTAAACTCTGTTTAAAAATTTAAACTGAGATTAAAAAATATATTTGAGTGGCACTGTAGTAAAAATTCTACAACTTTGACGTAGAACATCAAAATATTTCAAAAATTTTTTATAAAATAATGCAAATTGTCAGTTTCATTGAAATATTTTTTTTTTCAAAACTTAAAATATGTTTGTTTTTTGTTTATTGTTTTGATTTTTTTGAAGTATGATTTTTTTATTTTTTGCTTATGATTGAGAATATTTCCAATGTTCTCAGAGAATTTTTGACAAAATCTAAGTTTAAATTTTTTAAACCTAGAATTTCTGTGTTTAAATTTAAACTTGCCTCACCAAGTTAAACTTAGATTTTTTGAGATGAGGTATCGGCGTTAAAATTTAAACTGAGGTTAAGGAATTTTAAACTTTGTTTAAGCTAAACTTTGTTTAAAATGGAGATCAGTTAACGGGCCTTAACGACGTTAAAATATATTTTTTCGATTGGATAAGTAATACCGTATAACTATAATAGTCACTGGACGGGCGGTTAAAAGAAAAATCAAACCTACATCTTTTTTCTTAATAAGCCATAATTCCTTAATATCGGATAATGTTTAACAATTTAGAGAAATTTTTATGAAACGAATTTTGGAAAATACGATGGAAAATTAGAAATTATTAATTTTTTCTCGAGTTTCGGAAGTGATTGTATTATTATTTATTTATTAAGTTTTGTAATGAATCACATGACTTCACTATAAACTTAATTCTGTAGAGTTTGTGTTATCGATGTGTTGTTTTTCTTCAGAATGCAAACCAAAGATAAACAAAAAAACTAAAGATTTTTATGGTACACATATATTAACTAAACAAATTTTTGTGTTTACAAACTCTTTTGAGACTCCAGAAAAATCCATATTTCGTTATTTTCGAAAATAGGTTGTTTTAAATACCTGTACAATATGTATTTTTCATGATATTCACATGAATTTGAATTTATTGGAAAATTTTTGAGCTCTTCTTTCTTCGGTTTAACCAAAATTTAGTGCCACAATTATATAAAATGTGAGAAATCGATATTCAAAAGCTTCCTTCAGCTCAATTATTATTTAATTGCAATAATTACTGTTCGATTTTGGCAAAACTTGGTGGGTATATATATATTAGTGGGTACTTATGGGTTTTAGGTACAATTTCCGGTAACCAGTTTTTAGTGAAATGTGCGCCAGATAGCTCTCCAGTGCAAAATTCATGATTTTCGAATATATATTTTTTTTTAAAACACTTACTTATAAAAAAACGTATTTTTCATAGTACTCAGTTTTGATTAAACAACACCATACCATACACCAAAAGAATGAAGAGCTTAGTACTTTTCCAATAATTTTAAATGCGATTGAATACCAAGAAAAATAAATTTTTTTATAGTGTTTAAAAAAATATTTTATAGTTTTTCAGAGTACCTCTTACTTTTGAGTCGATGTCCGGCTCACTTTATTTTTCTCCATACAAAATCAACCCGGCTTAATGTGTAGTCTGAAGAATAAAATATGACTAAGTTACTAGATTATGTATCAACCAGAATCGATTTGAAATATACATTTGGGGATTTCACTCATTTCATAGAGCGTGTGATTGCTTTTCATGTACCTCACTTTGATTAAATTCTATTTTGCTTGGTACAAAAATAATTTTTGGGGGGTTTAAACCCCGAAACCCCCCCTTTGGTTGCGCTTATGGATAGGCGTATCACGCACTTATTTTAAAATGATCTTTATATGAAATTATGAAATCAAACTTATATAACTTTATTTAATTGCAAGTGGACCGAAATAATAACGCCCATTTATTTATAAGTGGGTGTGTCACATTCATTGTAAGAATCAATTTAAGCTTGAAGTTTTAAAAGACAAATACCAAATATCTCTTTAACAGTGTGTTCACAACTAAATCAATATGACTTTAAATATCTCACGCCCACTTATTCACCACGGCACTCTTATAACTCTAGAAATTTTTATCAAATTTTGCAAAAATAAATAAGTAAAAGTTAACTCTAACGAAAAATACATTGTCGGTAACCAAATCCGTCGGAAACGAGCATCTCGAACTCTTTCTTACACTAAATTTAAAAACGAATAATGATTAGTTCAATAAAAATAAAGTCAATGAACCTAACTTTAGTTTTATTCTTTGAAAGAATGTGTTAAGAATAAAATTAGTATTAAATTGTTAATTTGAATTTTATGTTTTAGTGTGAAAATTAAGCGTAAAATAAATAAAATAATCTAAAAAATTATCAAACTATAAGTTAACGTCTCTTAAGTTGGAAAACTATTTCAAAGTCGTAAAAAAGCAAAATAACAAAACCTTAAAAGTAAATAAGTAGCAAAACCTACCAATTTCAACAATAACTGTACTCTCTAAACATCACTCGCTCTAAAGTATTCCCAGTATTTTTCTATAAATACGTTATAAACACCGTATTAATTCCATTTAATAGCTATTTAATAACTCAAGTTTCAAAACGATAAGCTAAAGTGATGAATGTGCGAAACTTTACAACTTGATCGAGTCTGAAAACTAACAACCGGTTAAGAATTCTAAAAATAATAACAACAATAAACATTTTTAAACACCTGCCAAAAGATTTATAGACAATCATAAATCAGAAAAATTAAATCGTACTGGAATATTTTCTTAGCAGTTTTAAGAGTAAAACATTCAGCAAACTACGAGGTGCTTCCAAAACCTTGAACTTCAGAGTAGCAATGTAGTCTATACAACGATTTAACAAGCTAGCCATGAATTGAACTGCTATAATAAATGCGTTGTAGCGGTTAGGTTAAATAAATAAACTACGTCAGACGAAACCAAAAAAAAAAACATTCAAATATAGAGTAGCTGTAACTAAGCAACCCACTGGTAAAAAATATTCGTTGCTGTTATATGAACGGTTGTTCACAAAGCTTGAATTTTCAATGACGTTCACTGAGCTAAAAAACAACGTAAAATCAAAGAAAACCATTTCGATTCAAATATTTTTCGGAACAATTTGGCACCAAACACGAAAATATTCAATTCAAAGTGTTTCCACTTCGAAAAACACATATCCAGTTTGATGTTGTTTCCACTTTAAACTAAGGTATAAAACACTTTGAAATGAAAATAATTTCACTTTAATTTAACGTGGATTAGATTTAATTCAAAGCGGAATCATATTCAGTTGAAATACTTACGTCTTTATTTTAAATACACTATAGCTGTGAAATAAATTATTTTATACTTTGATTCCACATTGCTACATTAATAGATCAAAGTTATTACCACTTTAAATCAAATTTTCAACATTTTTGATATTAACATACAAATAAATAAAACAATATTATTTTTTTCAGAAATTTTCTTTTATTGAAATATATGAAAACATTTGATAAAATACTTAAATTAATTTATTATTTAGCAATACTAGAATTGTGTTAGTATGTAAATTGTATGATTTCAAGTTCAAAACAATATATTTGTACCTAAAAATAATATTAAAATTATCTCTTGCTTCCACGATCTACTCTTTGAATTCAGCCCGGAGTCCAATGTTATCATTTACTTCTTTATTGTCGTCTTACTTTGCACTACAGGATTTATTTTCCAGCTTTCGCAATTGCTTTTAGAAAATTAAAATTACTTTTAGAATTTATTTTGATACACGAAAGTATGCAGCTTCAAATTGAAGTGTCGTTGTCGCTTTAGGGCAACTAGATTTTACTTCGTTTTCACTTTTTTAAAACTTCAAATCAGGGGCGGATCTGGAAAAAATCTTGGGGGGGGTAAATTATCAAAGACACACATTTTCGATTTGAGAAAATTTTGTCTTTTTACATATAGACAAATTGTACTTTTTTGAATTGAAATTATTGAATTGTTTAAAAGGCATTTTTTCCAGACACATACACGCACATTTCCGTATTTATTTATTTCACCCTTTTTCTGGAATAATATCTTAGCGAAAAGTAAATAAAAACTCTAACTTTAACTTATTTTAGATTTAAGGTTGACTTATTCCAATTTTTCACATTCATTCCATTATAAAAAAATTGCACAATTATATTTTCAAGTATGTGCAATGAAAAAACATAGTTCTTTTCAATTAAATAAAAATTAAAGGAATTTGAAACTCATTGTTTCAATACAAAATGATCTTGAATTTGAAATGAATTTTTTTAAATCTATTATATTGATCTACCGAATTGTATTACTATGACTGATTTCAACGAAGATATACTAGACCTTTCAACTTTTGCACATTCAATAACAATATATTCGACAGTTTCGAAGATATCGACGTTCAAAGTCGAAAACATTTCACAATTTTGCGTAGTCTGCTCTTTTGAAACCCTTGTATCTTTGATATTTTTCAACGAATTTACAAAAACTTTTTTTATTTGGTAGAAAATCTCTGAATTCTAATAAGCATTTTAGTTTTTTTTATTATCTTGCATATTTTCAAAGAAATTGAAAAAACAAACAGTTTTGTACGTTAAATTTTATTCAAATGCACACTACTTTTGTATAAAATTATTTTCTACTTACGTAGGAACTTTTTGAAGTGAATTTTAATAAAATTGAATGTACAAAAATTTTTGTTTTTTCAATTTGTTTGAAAATATGCAAGATAATAAAAAAAAAAATAAAATGTTTCTTAAAATTCAGAGATTTTCTACAAATTAAAAAAAGTTTTTGTAAATTCGTTGAAAAATATCAAAGATGAAGGGTTTCAAAAGAGCAGCCTACGTAAAATTGTGAAAGTTTTCGACTTTGAACGTTTTTCGTCGATATCTTCGAAACTGTCGAATATATTGTTATTGAATTTGTAAAAATTAAAGTCTAGTATGTCTTCATTGAAATCAGTCATAGTTATACACATCGGTAGTTCAATATAATAGATATAAGAAAATTATCAGAAAAAGAACTGATTTTCATGTTTTTGCCTATAACTCAAAAACTCAAGCTGATGGAGAAAAACGAAGTCCATTTTTGACTTCATTGGGCAGCCAAAATTTATTCGGAATTGTTTATCGAGATCTCTGCACTTTTTATAAAGCTTAATTTTGTTACTCTGTGTTATTAGATAGTCATTAGATAGAGACAAATTATATGACAAAATTATCGCAAAATTATCAATAACTTCGTTAATATTTATGTTAATGTCTCTAAGTATATGCAATAATGCGAGTCCATTCAATCGTTCTTCTTGCATAGTTGAACGTAACCATGTTTTTAATCGTCGCAGTGTAGAAAAACTTCGCTAAGCTGTTGCTACACTGATAGGAAGCGTGGCAAAGATAACAAACGTTTTAGAAATTAGTGGAAAAATGTCATTATTACAAAGAGTAAAACGGCGTTCATATCAATAACCTTAGTTTCGCTCACCTTTTTACACTGCCAAATTTAAAGTTCATGAAATAATTGAATTAGTTCCTTACTAAAAGTGGACTAAACGTGGCAGTTCCATTTCATTAAAGTCGGTTGTGGTAATTGGGTTGGTTTGTTGCAATTATAATTACTAGTACCGCCTGGGGTCGAAAATCGACCAATTTTTGTTTGCTTATTTATAGTTGTATAAAATAGTCGGTGCAGTCATAGAGTTCTCCGCACTCTAATTCATTTAAAAAAACAATTATCAAAATTAGTTGAAAAACACGGGAGAAAATGGTTCTTAGTTGTTTTCACTACGCCTATTTATATTATGATGAAGTTAAGGTAGGCTTGAAAAATTTCAGAATTACAAAAAATTAAGAATTAACTCAAACAAAAATAAATGTATGCAACAAATTTTTTGCGCAGTTGATACAATTTCAGCAACTATAATCTAACATTAATTCACTTCAAAAAAACACTGTTATATAAATATCAAATATGATAAAAAGTATTACAGATGTTTATAATATTTTCATAAAGACTATAGCTGAAATATTTCTGAAAAATATTTTAACTGTTGATGAAATAATTGAAGTAAAAACAGACTACTGGATTTTACATTGTTTGAACTTTTTTTTTTTGAAAATTTATAAAGTGAAATCTGAAAATAACAATGCACGTATTGTTTTTTATGATAAAATTTGTTGGCCCACAGGTTGCAAAAAAGTTTGGCAGGTTTTCACTAAAAATTTAGAAGAATAAAATATTTTAAGTGGCAACTATGGTCTTCATTGCCAAAATCTTAATTGCGCTCATTACAAATCAAAATCAATGTTACTTGCTCAATGATTTCATATAAAGGGCATTTTTAAACTAATCGTTAATGTTTTGTAAAAATATAATTATTATAAAGCAAACACTTACGCTGAGGTAGTGACTTCAGGTTTTTTGTTTTATTTTTATTTGTAAGAAAACAACGCGTCTTAAAAGTTGATTGTTTAAAACATGGCTGTAAATTTTAGTACTTAAGGAAATGTAACTTTATTTTCAGGATCATTTTTAAAAAAGGCAAAGTTACTACCTCGACTTAAGTGTTTGCTTTACATATAATTATATTTTGTTTTTTGAAGATGACTACAGATCGTGTTAATCTACTAGCAAAATGGTCCTACTCGTCTCGCATCGCTTCATAAAAACGTCACCTACACGCAAATGACGTCACAAAACAAAAAAAAACAAAATTTTTTTTTTAATACTTTAATAATCGTTGAAATCAATAAAAAAACTAAAGTTTAACAATGTCTCTGACCATTTTTTTGTAGTATTCTTTCAAAAAACGTCTTCAGAATCGCTTATGTATGCATAAAAGTACCCTTAAGCTGTGAGCAAAATTATTTTCTCCAAATAAAGTATTAAAAAGTAAAGTATTTAAAAGTTCTTGGGGGGGTAATTACCCCCTTTACCCCCCCCCCCTTGTATCCGCGCCTGCTTCAAATCTTATCAACGTTATTTTCAACTATCTTTCTATCAACTATCAACTATCTTTATTGAATATCAAAATTTTTTCATATTTGATTTGAAGGTTTTCAATGTTAATTTACAGATGATTTTTTTAAAGTGAAACAACGTAAAATTGACACGATATTATTTAATTTTAAGTTTCTATTTTTCCCTGAGTGTTTTAGCTGTTTTTTTTTTTGGGTCGTCAAATTTTCCAATAAATTGCAAGCTTTTTATTTTGAAAATATGAATTTGTAGCAATCAATTGATAACACAGTGAAACACTTAAAATAATTCTTATATACCACTATATACTGGTAAAAGTTCGACTCCATGAGAGCAAAAACCTAGCGGAGTTTTGCAAAGTTAGGGGCGGAACATATTTTTTTTGACATATTTAATTTGGGTGAAGAGTGGATTTCTTTGCAATTCAACGCATCAGTTTTTAAGCTCTTACTTGTCCAATATTGCGATTAAGACGCTTAACAATAATTTTCCAAACATTTCCTACCAAAAAATCATACCATTTCCGAGTCGCATGACAGTCTAGCACACTTCCACTTATATATTGATAACGATAAGATAAATAATGCAAAACATATTAAAAAAATATTTCTTATAGAAGACAGACATTTCAACAAAATCTTAAAAAATATCTCAACAGATGATTTTAACAGTACAAAAATACTTTGAATCGTTCATTCAACAAAGAAAACTGTTAAGTGAAACGTAAATCATTCAACCTAACAGTGTTTTGAAATAACAGCGGCTGACTGTTAATATTACAGTTGATAGATATTTTTCTGGTTGAATGATGAATGCCCAATAGTGTAAAAATGGCTGTTGAAATTTGGTGATGGTGTTACAAATAGTGTGATCAGCACGCTCATAACGACCAAACTGATGTTGAAGAACTCTATAACATTCCCTAACTGATGACTGATGTTGGTAGTAAGTTTCCACAATTAATAAACGTTGTTGAGGAGTAAGTCTATTAATGATTGAGTCTTATTGAAGACTGAACACAAACGTCATTTGCACAAGCAATTTGACACATAACAGCTATCAAAACAACCCAGAACAACATAGCTAAAAAAAGGGACCTAGTATTGGATCACTCTTTAAACCCAATTCGCGGTCAGTTGTGCACGAACTTCACACTCAATATAATTTGATCATAAGAAGCTCGGTGAAAATCTCATATGCTCAATCTCGGTGATATTTAATGTGAATTGAATTTTCAAGGAAAAACTAAACCAGGTATACCATATATAAAGAAAATCTATCGCAAATTCTTCCTGGTGGTCGATCTACTGTTAATACAAAGCAGTTTAGTGATTTTTTTAAATGAAAGTATTGAATGATAATTTTTAAAGTCTAGAAGTATATTTGTATGCTCAAAAAGCCGTGGTTCTAGCTTAAGTCACTAGTGATACGAGTAGCAAATTCAAATTTGAGATGATTCAGATGAATAGTTTTGGTTTTTTTTAATTTCGCCGTACAGACTTTAAGGTTATAAGCATGCAAGCCGAGCCGACATGGCTGTAACACCTAAATACTATGAAATACTTTATAGAATTTAACAACATATTCTTGAAATTCCATACTTATCCATAAGTTACTTAGAAAATAGGATTGTATTGAAGAAAATTAAGAGGAAGGAGGGTTTCAAAATATTAGGTCTTTCACATTGTATTTATCGCTTAGTTATTTTTTCCATGAACTTCCTTTGTATAGAATTAATGATTTATAGAGATAAAGCTATTTTGATATAACCTTTTTTATGGTCTGGCTATGTCAAAACGTCGTATTGAAGGCTTAGCTATACGATAAATGTTCCAATAGGATGGCAATCTTGGTCATGGAAGTAACCGATATTAGATTTATCATTATTTTAAGCAAACAACTTTATCATAACTCTCGCTAGAAGAACTTAGGCACAATATTGTGGAAGAGTGGAGGAAAATATTCTCAAAAAAATCGATCACTACAAACCTGCTTAGTAATGATTCATGTTCTTCTTGTATTTGTTCATGGAATTTAAAATTTTTTAAGACCTCAGTTTGATTTCTAAAATTTTGCATTTGAATATTTGATAAAGTTTAAGGGTGGACATGATATTGGCCGATTTTTGAAATCGACTTTCTTTATAATTTTGTATTTTAGAAAATATTCTTTTATATCGATGGTTAAGTTTGACAAAAATAGGTTTACTGCATTTTCCAAATCATCAATATAATATCTACCTTGTGTAAATTTCTTGAAAATTCATAACCAATGGATGCTGCTCAGAATAAAGTTGAAATAAGTGTTTTGTACTGTGTTTTGTATTGAAATTTAAAAACAAAAGCGACGTTTCTGAACATTTAAAATTTTTCACTTATCACTTTTGTGCGCTTAACCATCGATAGATATATTCTTTACAATTTCATGGAAAAATTCCTACGGGTTCAAAAGTTACAGCCGGATTAGTGAGACCGCATTTTTAATTTTTGCCTTTTTTTTCTTTGTTTACAAACTTTGCACGCGTTCATCTCGAAACCATGTTTTTCGTACTGGTTGTGGCTCTAGCGGGTTCATTTTTTGACGAAATCTTTTTTTTATTATTTATTTAAACTTGATTCGCTATTGTATGACACGAGCTTTTTTAAATTTGTTTTTCGATTTTTTTCTGAATTTGTAAAATCAATATTTTTTTCGAAAAAAACACATTTTCAAATTTGGAACATGACCAAAAATTAAAAAAAAATTTTAAAAAAAGCTCCTGTCATACGATAACCAATTTTGTTAAGATTTTAAAAAAGTCTTAAGGTCTAAAAAAGACTTGCAACAAATTTTGTATAACCATGCTTCCATTTACCACTGGGTAGTTATGAGAATCTTAACTTGTGTCTTGAATCTAAAAAAAAAAAATATTGACGGGAGAGAGAAGTAATGCTCTGAGGTTATTGTAAAGAAGACAACATAAATGCATATTTAAATTATATCAACTCTTTTAAAAAAGTATTAAATATTATTAAATATTAATAATAATCCTAAAAACCACATATTAACTCTCCAACTTTTCTCTTTCTTCATATATTTACAGTAAAATAGTTGAGAGAAAAACTAAAAAACAGCAAAAAGAAGAGATTAGCTGCAATGTTTGTTGTGCAGAGCTGGATGTTGAGGATACAAAGAGGTAAATTATTTAAAAAAAAAAAATTGTTTTCATAATAAAAAAATTATCGTCTTTCAGCTATGTCACGTGCTCCGCTTGCGACAAAATCATTTGTCGCGACACAAAATGCTCGGACTGGCTATCCGACAGCGCGCAGTGGGAGTGTCAGACGTGCCATTCCTCCAAAGCATCGCTGGCGCACACCTCTTCCTGGGTGGCCGAGCAGTTGTCATTTAATCAGCATAAATTTGTTTATCCGATGAGAGCACGCAGCGAGATTTACATACCTATCAATGATCCCAATGACAGCTCTATGCGTAAGTTTATTAAACTACCAAAATTATGCTCAGTTATTTTCAGTGTAATTTCTGTAAAAATTGTAGATTTTGAAAGCATCAGTCAGATAGGAGGCTCCGCATCAACAACAGCGCTAGGCGGCGCTGCCGCAATCATCAGCAACGAACAAAAGTTGAAGATACGCGAATATGTGGAAGAGGTGGTGGCTCAAATGCTGGGTGGCTCATTAGACAGTGTTGCTGTGGGCCAAATATCAAAGAGCGAAAGTTGTAAGTAGATCATATGATGCGTGCGCAACATGTTTATAAATATTGCTAAGTAGCCTCAGGCTGTTGCCTACTTATAGGCTTTCATTGTTATTTAAGTTGCAAAATTATTGCATATTTTTGGGGTCAGCAGTAAATCAGAGCTGTTTGCTAGAGCATTGCTTGCATATTTATTTCCTCTGATATGCCATCTAAAAACATCTGTTTGATTTTTATTTTAAATTCAATTTTGTTCTCTTTTTAATTGCAACTTACGCTCACACAAGATTTGCTGCTCTTTCGCAAATATCACTCAAAATTGAGTAATTTATTAATAAACATGGAAAACACTCTACTTGCTTCCATGCACAAACCAGGTGAGTTCATTGATAATGCAGTCGTTTTATTGTTGTTTTGTTTATCGTTTTGTTTTCAACGTCTTAAAACTACGTAGCTACAGCGAATTGCATGTCATAAGTTGTTAGATTTGCCGCATGTGTGTCAAATAATTGGCATTAATAAGCCATGATTTTACAGTTTCTTACCTATTATTTGTGCATCTAATTGTTGATTAATATTTTATTTGTTTTTTTTTTTTTTCTAATAATCTAATTGTAATAAGTTATAAATAAGTTGTTTTTAATTGCATCTCCGTGCAAGCATATTTTTATCACCTACAATAAATCATGAATTGCTGTGCTTTTTTCTGCGTCACAGTTTTTATCTGTAAATCATATTTGATGTGTTTAAATAAAATCCCTCAAGTTTTTGTCTCTTTTGTCTCTTTTTTATCTCAAAATACATTCATAATAACATATAATATTCATTCTTGACATATGCGTTGCATTCATTTTAATTAACCCTATCATTCGATATATATTTAAATGACGTCCTAAAGGCAATAAAGAAACAAACAGTCATATTTTTTTCGATCAAGCAAATATTGCTCCTTTGAGCTTGCTTATCGATAGCGTGTGTGTTTGCTTTCTTTTATAACAGAAATAAAAGGGTTAATTTGGTTCTAAGTTTCAGTTTGGAAACGAAAATATCTTTCAGAGCAAAGTTGTAAGTCCTGATTCAGAAAAAAGACTAACTTTTTTATTGTATCTTTTCATAAAAATATTGAATGTGATTGATACCTATATTTTGGTCACATTTAATTAAAATTAAAGTCACTCATACGTCATGTAGCATCTTTAAAGACATAACGCCGCATTTAAGCGTTTTAATCACTTAACGAATGACTGCTTAAGTCTTTTATTTCACTTGAAATCAATTTATAAATAGCGTTTTATTTTTGTTAACCCTTACGTTGCTTAACGAAAACGTCTTACGTTATGCTTGATGGGATAACGAAGCATGCACAAGTGTGTAGCGAATGTCAACTGTGTCTTTACCGGCAGCTTAACGACACTAAAACAGAAGTATTTGTGACAACAGCGCAATTTCCGTTGCGACCTTTTTGTTACGACCTCATATATTTGCTGCATGCCTTTGTTATGCGCAGAAATTTATGTTACAGATAAAGGAATTTGTAACAATTTTTATAATTTTCTTCCAATAAAAACATGTAATAACATAGCTAGTTCTCAGGCAAACCCTTGATTTGCGCTATCTACAAATAACAACAACATTTGTATAAAATATTTATCGCTGATTACGACTCGTCAGTTTCTTATCAGCTTAAGTTTTTAACTGAAAGTGTTTAAAAATTGACACAACAACTAAACTTTGTTTTTTCAATTGATAACAATGTCTAAGACCTAATTTTAACTGATTACATAATTGTATTTTTTTTTTCAATGTCATTTAAGGCAAAAATGTTAAAATGTTAGATATGATCGAAATAAGTAGGTACGATTAAAATTTGATTTGGTGAAATGATTATTTTAAAGCAGAACTCGATGGAATACATAACGATGAAATGAAGTGTTAAAGCAAACACAAATGACATTGCTTTTTATTCTTATCGCTTTAAAATACAAAACAATCTATCCTACTTTAATAAGATCTGTGAAATTTATCAAAAATAAGTTAGCGAGTAGTTAATGAGGCTGATAAAATGCATGATTGATCGTTATGGTTAAACCTTTGGCTGCTTTCTTGTTTAAAGTTTAAACAATTTCATTCGTTAAGAAAACATTTAGAGCAAAAACTACGACAAAATTTATTCGATTTATATACTGTATAGTGCAAAACCTAAGCAACTTGTCCTACCTTTTTGAAAAAAGTATCAAATTTGTTTTAATGCGCAGAAATTCATAACAGAAAAGTTTTTATTTTACAGCTTATATAGCTATTTTAACAAATATAAGAATCAAAAAACTATCAAAAAACTAAACAATGTCCAAAAAAGAGCTGTCCAACACATAAGCAACTAAAACTTCGAATAACATTATTTTTTGCTTATGAATCCAGCAAAATTTTAAAAATTTTATTTTGACTGACATCAAGTTATGTCCTTAATATTTCATTTTCATGCTTTCTTTTAATGTAGTTATCCTTTTAATGTAGCTTTTTGAAGAAAGAGTGTTTAAGCGAGGCTTGACTATTTTAGCAAAATTTCAGAAGGCATTCAAGTTTTGTAATGATGACAGTCAATTAAGGACTACTATTTCTTTCATTATGTAACGTGTTTTATTGATCTTGATGTATATTATGGAACTTTTTTGTTGTAGTAAAGCATCCACTAAATAAAAAAGTACTCCTGAGTTTAAAGTAACATTTAATTTTTAAAAACAATCCTAGGGATGAAACTTTTCCTCAAACATATTATTTCATGGCTCAAGCCAGAACCAAATTAAGATAAAAAAACTTAAGTCAATACTTTTAGCCCTGAATTGTATTAGTCAGTTGTATTGCATGCAACTTTAAGGCAACAAAATCTTTAAGATAGTGATTTCTTGAAAGAAATAATTGTATTGGTGGTATACAAATTTACTTACCCATATTTTACCTGTAAGCTAATGTTAATGGGCATTTAGCCCCGTGATCATTTTGAGCTGACATCTGTTTCATTTTTGCTACATTATAAACGAATAAACTATTAATTCATACGTTTAATAACTTTTTTGCAGAGTCATAACTGTTATAAGAAATATCTTTAAAAATTGGACCATAACAGTTATATTGTAAGAAAAAAAATATTTATCAATAATAACTATTATTTAAAAAAAAAAAATAATTTTTCTCTGAAATAAGAGTTATGAATGAAGAAAATATTTGTTCGTTGCTGATAACGTTTATTTTCAATTTTTATTTTTTTACGTTGCCTCATAACTGTTATAGACGAGAAAAAAATTTTTACGTTGCTCATAATTTGTATGAAATAAAAAATCTTTGCTACTTTTTTACGGCAACATGTGTAAGATTATCAATTGTAATGTTATTTTCTAGCTCTCTGTTAGAGAATAAGGAGTTTTCACAAAATTAGGCATTCATAAAAAATGCAGTTGTGAATGCAACGTAAGTGTATTCTTAAATCGTATTTAAGGGCAACAGCAGTACAAGTGATTTTTCGGAAAAAAATTAGTTACATTAGTATGAGAACGCAAAGAAGAAATTGATATTTCATTCAAAAAATCATTCATTTCAGTAATTTCACATGTCATTTCAGCGAGTAACCGCGGATTTCACAATTTTTTATAAACGTATTTAAATTGTTTGTTAGAGAAAGAGAGGTACAATTGCACTTGGACTAGACTCCTGAACAGCATAAACTTTTTGTTAAGGCGAACAGTAGTGTAATTGCAGTTGCTGTACTTTTTCTGATTTTCTTAACCATAGAAGTAAAAAATTCAAATTTTGTATAAAACTTAATGACACGAAGAACCAACTACTCATTTTAAGAAAAAACAAAAATACAGTACAAAACAAACAGCTAAAAACGATGCAAATGGAAGATTTTTATTGGATAGTGACAATAAGGGCGGTGCCATGCCATGCCCCCTTTCCAAAGATTGCTCAAATTTATTAACGACTCAATAGTTAGTTCTAGGTCAGTTATAGGTCAAAACTTGTGTTTACCGAAAATTTGTGTTCTTAAAAAATGCAACGCCACTAGCGGGTAGGAGGGTGAAAACAAACTTTACGACCTATTCTCATACCTACCAAATATATAAAAAAATTTCGACTACAAACACCGTGACGCAAAATTTTTATATATTAGAAATAACGTAAAAATTTATTTCTCTACAATAACTCTTACCAGGTAACGTAAAAAAAAATTTTTTGAAAATAAAAGTCATGAGCAACGTAAAAAATTTTTTCTCGTTTATAACTATTATCAGGCAACGTAAAAAATATAAATTGAAAATAACTGTTATGAAGCAACGTATAAAATATTTTTCAAAATACCGACAACTTTTTCGACCTAAAAAAAATAAATAACTGTTATTTTGGGTCTCTGCTTTTTTGTGTCTATTTAATATAATTTGTACGGTTTTTGGAATGGTTTTTCGTTACTTATATATTAAATTTTTTTTCAAATTTAAAAAACATAAATAAGAAACCACAAAACTTTAACAACTAGAAACAAGCAATGAAATTAACAAGTTTATTTATTATAATAATACCACAAATGACAAGACTAAACTGAAAAAAAAATTTAACAGTTTCGATAGTATCGTAAGTGTAGACGTAGAATTGCGTTTAAGTTATAACCTCTTCTACTTTGTCCCTTTGGTCCAATTGCTTTGGCCATTTTGCACGTATTTTTTATTGATCTTCTGAAAATTAACAATTTAAGGTCTCTATCCAGCTCTTAAGTAATTACTCAAGAAAAAGTTATATATATTTCTTTAGTGTGTAAAAGTATCAATTCACAATGTCGACGCTGTAACTTTTTAATGAAAAAAGTAGCAAAACAGAAAAAATTTTTCTTACGAGCAGGATTCTCTTATAAGCAATTTTGACAAAAAAAAAATACTTATTGATTGCTTTTCAGTTTTTTGTATGAAAATTTAGTTTACTTGGAAGCTGGAAGCAGGCCTTATCGAAACCAAAACCAAGAAAACGTTAAAAGTAAGCATGATGATATGAGCAAGCAAAAAGAAACAAGCAACATGTCAAATTTTTTCGATCATTTCGTTAAGTTTGACAGGTTGAGTTCATTGACAAGAAGGCGAAGCAAATGCACTCTCCAATGGTGCCACTTTCATCTCTGCCCGATATATAGTTTGCGTGCTACAGTCAGTTTAACTACTAATTTCAAAATAATATTAAGAACCCGTTTTTAAAAAAATCGTATGGTAACTATATCTCACGCAGAGCACTTGTCCTTTCCATTAGCTAACTACAATTTCGTCTCTGTTCGATGTATAGTTTGCGAACTGCACTCGCTAGTGCTAGTGGGATGTGAGATCCAAATTAATTTGCATTAAAAACAAAAATTAAAATTTTACGCCATCTATTGGGTAAACGCATAAAACGAAATATGATCCAACTCGTTTTTTTCATAAGAGGTAAATCTAAGCGGATCACAGACCCATTTCAAGTTTGAACAGTTTGAGTTCATTGACTGAGTTGAAAAAATGTTTTGATTGACATCTTGTATTAAAATAGAGCACTCATTTCTAAGTAGTACATACAAGAACCCAATAAAAAAGTAGTACATACAAAAACCCAATGAACAGCCTAAGAATCAGTTCGTATAAAACAAAAACAATACAAGCAAAAACAACGAAACAAAAACAAAGAATGCAGCAGGCACAGCATAAGCAGCTGATGATTGATTTTCTTATATAAACACATGTATTTTTCTTCTTATATTTTACTATTTTGTGACTTTAATATAAGAGTGATAAAATCCAAAATTAGATATTCATTTAGCGCAGTATATATCTGACATTTTAGTATATATATATTATTTTTGAAGAATTAGTATTAAAGACTGTAGGTATAGCCTAAAGTATTCGTCAAAAAAGTTTCATAGCCTTGAAAAATCTTGAGAAAACCGCGCTATAAAACGTAATTCTATGTCAAAAGCACCAAAACAATGCATATCATCCTTGAACAATCGTAAAACATGTAAAGTTGCTTAGGTTTTGCACAGCCTCTTTAGAGCATACTTTGGTTTTGGAATTTTGGTTGCAGTAAATAAAACAAAACTTTGTTCGATACTTCGTTCGTAATCAATTAAACATTATTAAAGTAAATAATGAAATCCTTCAAATGTAAAGACAGTGTTGTCTAGGTCTTGCACAATACTTTAATTTTTTATTCATTTACTACTATATCTTTTCAACTTACTTAAAAAGTTTTTGACCAATGAAACTTGTATTTTAATAAAAAATTCACTTTTAAAAAGCTACAACGAAATGTCAAGTCAAAATATTGAATTGTTCTTTTTATGACGGTTTTTTGTAGGTAGTGAGAATATGACCCCAGAGTGACGAGCACGTTATACCAGAAGAGTGTGCCTTATTAGGGTTACGTACGAGTTGAACGCTTGAGTTTTTCTGCCAAATTTCTGTCAGTATTACATTTCTTAAGCTTTTCTCAACTAAATAGATAATTGATTTAATGCTTTTTAATGTCAGTTTGTAAAATTCAAATGCTTCTGTAATTGATTTAGTGACGTCAGGATCACTTAAAAAAGAATTAGGGGCTAGAAGGGCCAGCTGTTAAGGGCCGAAGACAAAGCCGGAGTTTTAAAATCCTGCCGATTATGCAGAATACCAAAAGCCAAATATTCAGTCGGACACTACTTTTATAAAAAAAACAAACATAAAAACAAATTGGCCATTTCAGCCCTTGAAAAGACTTTGACCGAGCCTCTAATGATCAGTTGTGTTGTGTGTGTTATTAAGTGTTTGCACACAACGGACCGAGAACTGGACCTACATATTTTATGCTGACTCCGAATGGCTTAAGTTGATGTTCTCAAGACGCTTTACATGGCATTATTTACTCTCTGAGGTTTGCCATTGTATGCAGAGAGGTGGTGACCGATCAGAAAAATTATTAAAAAAAACTTTTGCCGCGACTGGGTATCGAACTCGGGCTCCAAACATGCTAAGCAACACACTTAACCAGCATGCCACGGTCACCACCTACTTTTATATGATGTATAAAATTCAGTTTAGGAACAGGAAGTAGTAAAAAACATATTTTTCAAGAATTATAATAAGAGTTTCATGCCAAATAATTTGTGAAGCCAAACAGATTTCTACAACAACAATTTTTAAGTCAATTTGTGAAGCCAAACAGGCTTTAAACAATATGAAACCTAGATGGACACGTGATAAAGGAGTAAACAAAAAGCACAACAACAAAATCTTTACAGAATAAATGTAGTCAATTTTTTCAAATTTTGCAACTAGCAAAAGAGTAGAGAAACACTGCTTGAATAAGTGAAAAGCTTTTTGGCTACTTCCATTTTGGTTTTACTACAGTTGAGCTTATTAGCTTATCAAAGTTAGTGGACTGCATAAACCACAGGGACTACTGATGCGTCGGAGTAGCGTCTGACGAAACCATTGTCTAGTCTGCTTGGTTTGTTCTGCAAAGAACATTGTTGTTGTAGCAACCTGTTTGGCTTCATAAATTATTTGTATGTTTGAAAAATATGTTTTTTAAGAATTATAAACTAATATAAACAATTAAAATGCCAACATTTTTTAAGTCAAGACAACACTTTAATTTATGCTTTAATTTCTTATAAATCGCATTTTGATCAAAAGTTGGAATAATTTTTATTAGCTCAAAATAGAGTGGGTGATATATTTGTTTTTTAATTAAAAGTATTGCATTTTTTTTTATAAAATAAGCTGTATCATATAAAAATACATAATATTGCGGTTAAGTGATTTAAAAAGCTTTTATAATGATACAATTATAATTATAATATAAATTACTGCTAATATGTTTGTCAAATTTCATGTTTGTTTATTGCTTTTTCTGATTGAAATTAATAATTTAATCGTGAATTAAAAACATACAAGAATTAAGTATTACAAATCCTACTTGTTTGTTATATCAATTTGATATAGAATAATACATATAACAGAATGTTTGCAGATGTGTTGCACTTTTTGGCAATAAAAATGTTGAAATTAAAACGATCATAAATCAAATCCCGAAACGATTCCGGGATCCCGGGATTGTATATTCAGATCCCGAAAATCACGGGATCGACAAAACCCCGAAAATTGACATCCCTAGGCTGAATGTTATGTAGCTTAAACCGCTCATACAACATGTTCCCTGAGCGGTCGCCATCTTAGGGAGCAAAAATATTTTATACTACCTCGGTTGAGCAGTTTACGCTCACTTTATTTTGGCAAATGAACAATCAGTTTGTTGGAAATTTGACATTTCGCAAAAAAAACCCATTCAGCAGAAATTATCACTTTCTGCTAATTTGCTACCTGAGCGCTTTTCCGTATTGAATACACTCAGTTTTACAAGAAATGAGTGACTCCTGAATTAGCAAATTTTGACTTACATCGTATTAGATTTAGGTCGACGAAATATGATATTAAGACATTGAAGATGGGCTCAAATTTAATTTGTCATAAGCTTTTAGTGAAGGTTCTTTAAACCGATTCCAATCTATTGCAATATAATTGATAACACGGGTTCCTGATTGATTTCATAGAGTGTCTTAAGGGGACGTGACACCTTTAAAAAAAAATTTTTTCTATGTTTTAAAATGCCTAAAGTTAAATAAAAAACAAGTAAAGAAAGTCTAAAGCCGGTCCAGGCCGACTATGAAATACCCTAAACCCACTTTTCAAAAACAAAAAATTTTTATTGTAAATGGGCGTGTCCATGGACGGATGAAGCCTTTATTTCATATGCATTTTAATGTTGCTGAAAAATTTACACATACCAAGTTTTATTTCTGTAGCTCACAGATAATGCCTTTATTGTGCTTTCGCTATGGGAGGTAGGCGTGTTCATGGACGGATTACTTCCAATTTTTGGACACACCTTAGTTTTGGTATAAAATACATCCATACCAAATTTAATTTCTCTATGACAAACATAACCTTATTTATTGAGTTTTAAATTTTTTGGGTTGTATGGGAGGTAGGCGTGTTCGTCAGCGGATGACGTCCATTTTTCAAAACCATCTTTGTCTTGTCATACAAACATACCTGCCAAATTTTAGCTCTCTAGTTTAAACAGAGGCTTATTGATTGCGTTTTCAATTTTTGGGTTGTATGGGAGGTGGGCGTGTCCGCAAGCGGATGACGTCCATTTTTCGAAGACATCTTTGTGTGAGCATAAAACACATGCATATCAAATTTTATTGTTGTAGGCTTATTATGAGCTGAGTTATACAGTTTTCAATTTTCGCGTTGTATGGAAGGTAGGCGTGTCCGTGGGCGGATGATGTCCACTTTTCAAAACCATCTTTGTTTTGTTACAAAAAACATATGTGCCAAATGTTATCTCTGTAGGTTCAACAGAGGCTTATTTATTGTGTTTTCAATTTTTGGGTTGTATGGGATGTGGGCGTGTCCGTAAGCGGATAACGTCCATTTTTCAAAGTCATCTTTGTGTTGATATAAAACACATACATACCAAATTTTATTGTTGTAGGCTTATTATGAGCTGAGTTATGCAGTTTTCAATTTTCGCGTTGTGTGGGAGGTAGGCGTGTCCGTGGGCGGATGATGTCCATTTTCCAAAACCATCTTTGTTTTGTTATAAAAAAAATATGTGCCAAATTTTAGCTCTGTTAGTTAAACAGAGGCTTATTTATTGCGTTTTCAATTCTTGGGTTGTATGGAAGTTGGGCGTGTCCGTAAGCGAATGACGTCCAGTTTTTGAAGACATCTTTGTGTTGATATAAAATATATACACACCAAATTTTATTGTTGTTCGCTTATTATGAGCTGAGTTATGCAGTTTAAAATTTTTGCGTTGTATGGGAGGTAAGCGTGTCCATGGGCGGATTCCAAAAATACTCAATAGTGCAGATCCTTGGATGCATGTGACCATGTGTACCAAGTTTCATTCAATTATCTCTACTCCTTCTTCCTGTGAAGAATCCTGTGTTTACGGACAACACACAGACGGACGGACGGACATGAATAACTCGACTCACGAAGTGACGCTGATCAAGAATATATATACTTTTCTATACCGTTCTATGCGTTACAAACGTTTGCACAAAGTTAATATACCCTCACCTTTCAGGTTTAGAAATAAGATATAATTTTGAAATAAGATATAATTTTGAAAAATGTGCAAACATTTTTTTTGCGTGATTTTTTTTCCGAAAAATATATCTGTGTCGATAAGGAATAACCGCTAAAGTCGAGTTAGGACAAAATGAGGTTATATATTACTTTGCTTTTTTTCGCAACGAAAAACACTAGTACTCAGCTTTTTATGGTTGTACCTTGAAAATAAAATGTTTGAAGCCATCAAATCTCAACAACAAAAGCCGGGGTATGCTGATATTAAGGAGCAATTTTCATCTGAAAAATGCTCTTCTGAAATTTTCAAAATGAGTTTAGCTGTTATTCATTGTCGACACAGATATTTGTATCATAATGATATTTTATTTTTTATTCAACTTAAACGCATTTGAAAACATTAAAATAAAAAATTGTTGAAGGCGTCACACCCCCCTAAGAGTGTTGGGAACTAAAAACTCAGTTGAATTTCCTAACATTTTTAAAACGCAGTCAAGAACCAGAAAGAACTTCTTAGACCTTTTTAGAAGAAACTCTTTTTCAAAGAAGTAGTCAATAATTTAACATTTTACCATTATTTGGGAGATAAGATCTTAACAAGACATGAAGAAGGAGTAAGGTTTGATGGTTATCTTTATGAAACACTGTACGTGAAGTCAGTGAAAATAACATCTGTTGCAAAGTTCTGTTGAATACCATGTTGATTCATTGAGATTTGTTTTTCGCAAAATCACTTCTTGTATATGTGAAAAAAATTGATTTTGTGAAACGATTTTCATTTAAAACAAATAACTTTTAAACAAATTAGAGACTATAAAAAATGGTTACTGGCATGTTTTGGTTCATTTCATTAGAATCTGGTAGACATGTTGTGCTTTGCATAAATTCGACAAGGCATTACCCTAATGTATTTTTCAAAAATGTTCTCGATACTTTTCAGTCTGAAGGACATAAAGCTGATAGAACTGAAAGATTTTTAACTACTTTCCTAGCTTCTGCCGGCCTTAGATAGATATTTTACAATGACTTTTCTCCAAGCTCCAGGTATATAGCCTAGGCCAAACTGCACCTGAATTGTGTTGATAATATGATTAGATGCTCTAAACCTCTTTATAGAAGAGCTGGAAAAGTACCATCTCTCTCAGCAGATTTGAAGAGTTTGAAGGCATTTTAGCCCAATTAACTGCATATTAGTTTAGAGGTTATCCAATCTTCTCTACTTAGCAGATTTGTCTGTTTTTAGTGATAAGAATGGTAAGGCTAGGGATCGTTCTAAATAACGGAGCGTTAAGAAGGAGTTATATGGAGTCTTTCTAGGATTTTGTTATGTTACTATTCTTATGTATTAGGCTTCCTAAGTGATGTGGTCTGACGGTTGCTAAGATCTTCTGAAGGCGACAACTGGAATGAACATCCTTGATGTCGTTTGGAGCCTTCTTAATCTCTTTATTGGAATTGGTTCCTAATCAGGAGTAGCAAAGCCAGTCACTAGGTCACTAAGGTGGTTATTCCATCAGTATGCTTGTCTCTTGGACCTCTTGAGTTTAAGACAATAGTTGTTCTCAAAAGGTTAGCTTATAGCTGATTGGACATAGTCTGCTGAGTATTTCATTTTACTTTTGGTGACAATTTTGAGGGGAACCTTATCGAAAATGACATGACTAAACTGCTCTTTGTAAGTGTCTTGTCAGTGTCTTACAGTCAGTGACCTGTTTTCTGCTATACGAGATATTTTGTAGAAGTGCCACTTTGTTTCAAACCTTATGAGACTATAATCAGAGCACGATGGTTCTTTTGAAACATACCAGAAAATTATTATGTCACTATGAATCGATGCGGTGCGAGTGAGGTCTAGAACCGTTGGAATTATATTTAATAATCCTTACCGGTGTTCCTTATGTTAACTACTGCTGTCATCATGATTAATATTTTTGAATTATTTTAAAACACATTTTAACTGCACCATCGATTAGTATGAAATGTGAATTTTAAGTCATCAAACTCTGTCTCTTAAAGTGATCTTTATATTACCATCACTTCTTTCGGTTACAAGTTATTCCGCATTTAAAATTTAACTCGTACAATCTTAACTAAAAATATTTATTAACCGTTACATTTCAAATTCGTTCATTCATAAGTTCTAATCGTGCTTTCCAAACTGACAAAAATTGTGTGCTACAAAATAAATAAAAAATAATTAATTGTCTAAAAAAACAATAACAGCAACACAACAATAGAGCCTAGGGGACATAAGAACAAAACCAAAACAAAAAACAAAGCATGAAATATTTAGTTATTGTCATAACTTTAAAAATTTACTGAAATTTTACAATAAAACAAAAACAAAAGCAAAAACATCAACTCATATCTAATAGAATAAAATTAGCTGCGAGTTAATCAACAAGAGTATCGCACAGGTGAGTGCTGTGCGGAGCGTAAAAGTATCTCAAGAGCAACGTGTTAGTGTTAGACAGACAGCAAAAAAAGGTTTTCAACTGATTACGCGAATTTTTGTTGCTCAGTAAATTCAGTCGAAAACCGCGACTCGCGGCGCTAAAAGCAAAACTAAGCGCCAAAGACGTTTATAATAAACTTGCTTGTATATTATATCAATAATTTTAATTTTAATACAATCTAATGTTTATACAATTTATAACAAAAAAAAAAAAATTTAATGCAAAAGTAAATGAAAATCGTAAAGCTTTAATTGAGCTGTGAAATAAAAATCTCTAAAAAAGTGGTTCATGTGTCTAAAAAATATTTCCAGCTAGTTGATTGTTATTTTTGCAGATAACAAGCTGCTGCTGCTGCTGCTGCTACTGCTATCTGCCAGATTAACACACAAAGAAAAAAGTGCAAGTGCTTCGTGAAGTTTTTATTTGCCGCCAAATAAGTCACAAACAGCTACAAGCTGTTCCAGTGAAATTGTGCACAAAAAAATTCATAGATAAATAAATTCAATAAAGTTCATTCAATGCTGAAAAGTGACAGACAACAACTGCCTCTATATTTGGTTTTTTGGAGAGAACTGTTTTTGAAAAGATTCACTTAAAAAACAAAAATGCAGAGTCAAACAATAACAATAACAACAACAAATCAACACGCATGCCTTTAGTCCGGCGCATGGCAAGCGTGACCGAAAAAAATGAACTGTCATACGTAGTCTTAAATATGCATCCATGTTAATGGTTATGGTTTTTGTTTTAACATCTCTTAACCAGAGTTTTATAACTTTTTTCTAGTATTGTATAGTTGTTGTTGTTTTTTATTCCCCACCTGTACGTGTTGACCTTGAAAAAATTTGCCGGCATTGCTTTAGATAACAACAGCAAATTAACATCTTCGAGTTCCACAGCCATATTTTGCACTAATTTTTGGTTTCTTTGCATGGTTTTTTATTTTTTTTTTTTAAATATGAGTATCGAATTCTTGCTTTATCAGTATCACACCCAAGTCTAATCTTTTAGCTTTTTGATAAGAAGTTCAAAAAAATACTGCCCAAGAATTTTGTTTAGTGGTTAACAATAATTACGCTGGCCGTGGCCGAAAAATACCTTCTTCGTTTTCAGCTAAAGCAGAAAATATTTAAATAGAAAAATTATTTTCGCTGCAGCTGACTGTAAAATTGGCCGCAAAGAATTAATTTAACCATAACTTAATTTTAATTAATTTAAACAAGTTGAGAACGTGTATCATCGGTAGCTGCCTCAAAACTATAGGCATAATAAGGTCGTTTGAGTGTGACCTATATTGGAGTTATAATGTTATAGGTATAGTTATAAGGAGTTATAGGTTAAATCAGTAGCAAAATATTTCTTTTCACAGCCCCTGAACATCAAGTTTACGTGAGCGACACTTTTTCGAAATTCACTTTTTAATGGTGAACGATAACTCCATGTACAGGACAAGGAATATGCTGGCAAACCGCAAATCGTAAAACAACAAATTGTCATGTAAAGCTTCTTGAGAACATGAACATTACCCGTTCGGAGTCGGCTTAAAACCAGTTCACTCAAATTCTCGGTCAATTGTATACAACACAATTGATCATATGAAATTCTAACAAAATTCTTTCAAGTGCTCAAATGCCACTTCGTTATTTTTTTTAATTCACTTAAGTAGACATTTTTGGTTCACTTAAGGAACAGCTAAACAGCTGGTTCACAGCTTGTGTCAAATTTACTGAATCATTAAAAATTATTGAATTGATTTTTGTTAAAACTTCGGTGACTAGGTTATGTGCACTAAATCAAACCGATTGGTTTCTCTTCGTAGTTCTATAAAAATTTGGCCCTCAATAAGTCAAACTTTTGACATTAGCTACAATGACGTTGCCACTGCAAAGAAAATAGCTATTCAAAAGGTCCACTTCAGAAGAAGACACACTGTAAGGGCCATGTTATGGCCCCATGTTATGTTGACGGTCACGGGCACGACACGGACATGAATTGTTGTTCCTTCAATCTAAAAGAGATATTTCAAAGAGAGAGTGAGAGAACAAATTTTAACCACCGTGGTCACGAAATGATTCGGCTATCAATACCAAATCACTGGATCAAACAGTGTTGCGTTGTGGAAATATTCACGATATTTGGATTTTGGTATTAAAGTTGTGCTGTGTAATATTAAAATAGTGCACTTTTTTAGTAAGAAAGAAATGTAATGACCAAAAAAACCCTTAGTTAATAGCAACACTTATCGCTAGCAAACTTTTATTATTTATTTATTATTTACAACCCCAAGTAACCCAGCGTTACTTGGGGTTGTGCCTCGAGCACAATAAAAAGATAATTTTCAAAAATTGCTCTCATTCTAATATTTTTTAAATTAGCAATTAAATTATAAAATTTTTTAAATTATCGTTTTTTGGGGCTTTGCCCTCTCCTTCCGTCGAAAGTGTTGAGTCAAATTTTCGTAAAACTGTACCTGCCGGACATGATTACAAAACAATAAATGACATCTTCAACGTCTCGATCTGACATCTGGTTTCTGAGAAAAACGATCACCCACTCTCAGAAAAAACATATATCTTTCTCCGGTGAAAAATTTGTCTATTTTCGATAATAGCAAATTTCTCTTTTTCAACGAAAATTTTCTTCAATTAGAATAAATTTTCACATTTTCGAAGAAATATTTCTTCACTTCTAGGTAATGGTAATATTTCAATGTCTCTTATAATGATAAATATTTTTCTCGCACAAAAAAATTCTCATTTATAGAGAAAAATTTATTGAAAATTTAAAAATTTTCCTATAATTTGATACAAAATTCACTATGAGAAGTATTTTCTTCAATAAAAACAAATGTTTTCTCAAAAATAAAAAAGTATTTTTCTCTAAAAACGATATATTTCTCTTTTTCATAGAAGCCCAGCAAAATCTTCGCTTACATATAATCGAAAAAGTAATCCAGAAAATTTCATTCATCGCTTACCCTCTCGCTTACGGAACCCATTATTTTAATACAGGCATGTCATTGGAGGTAATTGATGAAGCTTTCGCTTGACATGGGAGTACTTATGTAAGCACTTATCAAACTTGATGAATAACTTCTTCCAATAATCACTTATTTAATAACAACTAAGACGTTATTGAATAAGTTGTTTCTCTGCACAAATTAGAAAAGCGATTCAAATATTGAAAAAAAAAATTTTTTCGTACATCTTTTGCTTAACAGATCAACAACACCAATCAAGAGTTAGAGAATTTCTTCTTTAAAATAAGAAAAATGCCTTTATTTAATAGATATATGTATGAGTTAATTAATTAATGTAATATATTTACCTTTAGCACATTTTTCTGTATTTCATTCATAAATATGGCATTCTTTCATATTCAAAATTACAAAAATTTGACACTTTTGAAGCAAAAAAAAAAGTAAAACAAAAAATTTCAATTGTCTAAAAAAAAGTACAATCATTTTATAAAGCAAAAAGGGTTGACATTACTAACTGCATTACGAGTAATATACAATATAATGCATTATTGGTCATCAACATTTATGTAATGGGTTTTATAATCGAATGCAAATCAAGGCAATACGAAAAATTTTGCTGGGAGCTTTTTATCATTTTTGGAAAATTTTTAGGATCACATTTAGAGAAAGGCATTCCCTAGAGCAAAGTCTATAGACTTTTAGACTATAGACCATTTTTCTCTAAATATGAGCCTTTTTTAACATATTCCGAGAAACTTTTGTGTGAGTGCAGTTTGAAAAGTCATTTCGAGAAAAATGAGTTTAAAGTTTTTTTTAACCATGCATTTAATATGCAATTTTATCACAAAAAAAATTACAATTATAAAAAATCCTTTAAGCATCGATTTGATTTTTGGATTGTCTTCGTTCAACTTCAGTTTTGGTCGATATTGTTCGTTTAATTTTTTTTTTCATCTTTATATAGCTTCTGCTCGTATTCGTTAAACTTCTTTTTTTCGTTCGTCTTTGGTTTTTGACTTCGTTTGCCTTCGGCTCATTACTTTATTTTTTGTCGAAAGAACTTTTAAAAGCATAGGATCTATTTCAGTAACAGATACAAATGCTTGCCAAGTTTCATCAAAATCGGTTCATCCGTTTTGACGTGAATGAGCCGAACATAGTTTATTGAATAAAGCGCCCTCTAACGGAAGTTTTCTGAAATTTAAATAGCCTCAATTCTGTTGCAGAGCCAAGTTATTTCATGTACCAAATTTTAGTAAAATCGATCAAGTCATTTAGGAGTTAATGAGCCTTAACAATGCACTACTTAAAGCGTCCGCTTTCGGAAGTCTTTGAAATTTTTTATATTTTATGTTTTATTTTGAGTGTAGTTGAACGTTCATACCAAATTTCATTGAAATCGGTCCAAAAATTTAGGAGTTATTGAGTCTCAAAAACGCACTGCTTAAAGCGCCCTCTTTCGGAAATCTTTGGACATTTTTTTGCCCTATGTTTTACTTTGGAACCAGTTCAACCTTCAAACCACATTTAGTTTTTTTTCACTTTTGTACACCCCCTATGTTCTCTCTCTCTCTATGAAAGGTACTCGGTGTCCAAATTTCAGCTCAATCGGATAAACGGTGCGCGAGCCTTTACGGAACAGACAGACAGACAGAAGGACAAACATTTGATTTTTGTTATACAAGATTTAACTTGAAAGTTATTTTTAATTTAAAATGAATGTTTTTAACCCTTCCAATGGATTTGTCCATTATATTGGACACTTCGGAAAATAATTTTATTTTTATTTTCATAAGTCTTTTATAACATCAAAAAGGTTGGTACTATGAAATGAAGTTGTGCCCACATGACAAAAAGAAAATTAGGGAGATATATAACGTCTAACTTAGTTGGATCTTCGATTTTATGCCCAACAGAAGTCGAAAATTTTTTTATTTCGCGTGCTACTACTAAACTACTCTAAGCGAACTTGGCAGGTTCAATTCTTTATAACTATTTTAAATCTTTATAATTTAAAATTAAGAAATTTTATCCTAGAACTGTATCGCTCTTTTTTATACCCTAAACCTGAAAGGTCAGGGTATATTAACTTTGTGCAAACGTTTGTAACGCATAGAACGAAGCGAGTCCGGTATAGAAAAGTATATACAGTGGCTCACAGCTTATTTCGTGCAGACGATGTGTTAAACTTTGAAATGCTATAACTTGGTAACTAGTACTGGTAATGAAAAAATTTAAACGACATTTGTTTGCTAGTAATTATATATTTATATATAAACTTTCATTTCTTTATATAATGGTCTACTAAAAAAATAATAATCAAAAAACTGAAAAAGCGGCAAAATTCAACGCCACAGCTTATTTCGTGCACTCCACTGAATCTTAAGAAAATGTAATATGTTTGTCTTTTTTAATATTTTGTGTGGCCGCCATTTTGTTAAATTAAATCTTTAATCCATTTACTGGCTATCCATTTACTCTACTAATTTTTTGTAATATCTGGGGGTATTTGTTGCCATTCCTCCATCAATGCATTTTTTAATTAATTTTTATTGGAAATATTCCGCTTGCGAACGCCACTCTCCAAAATTGCCCACAAAATTTATATTACATTTAAGTCGGGTGACTGTGCAGGCGGATTCATAAGATGCGGGCAATTCCAAATCAACCATGACTGGACATTCTCGATTTATGTTTTGGGTCGTTGTCCTGGTAGAACCGAAATGTCTCTCGTACGCCCAAGGTGTCGATACTTTGAAGCAAATTTTCTTTTATAAAATCTAGGTACATTGTCTTGTCCATAATGCCTACAATAAAAAATAATTTTCCAACGCCCGATGCAGCCATACAGGCCCAAACAATTACGCTGCCGCCACCATGTTTTACTGTAGGCTTGAGATGGTTATTGTTCAGCTCGGTATAAGCCTTACGCCATACATATTGCATTCCTTGGGAGCCAAAAATATTGAACTTAAACTCGTCCGAGAAAATGACGTCATTCCAGAATGTCCTAGAATATAAAACGTGTTATTTGACGAAGTTCAGTCGACATAGCTGATTTTTTTTTTTTAATATAAGATTTGTTGCGTGTAACTCGACCATTAAACTCGTTGGCCCGCAGCAGATGACGAATTGTTTCGGCACAGCATTTCTTGCCCAACTCCTTCTCAACCTCCTTGGCCAATTTGGGACCCTAAAGCCTCAGATTTTCTACGATTTTTCGCAGAATAAGTCGCTCGTCCGCTTCTGTACATATTTTATTTGGAGCATTTCTGGCCTTATCAGCCACACGATTTTCTTGCAAAAAGCGCTGGATGATGTACTGCACTGTAGAGGGTCTCAATTTTACTATTTCAGCTATTTGCGGTTGGATTTTTTCTTTTTTAAAGTGAAATAAAACTATTTCGTGCTGTTATATTGTTGTGCGACGGCCCATTTTTAAAACAAATCAATTAGTGCACTTAAGGTTTTAAGTCCAGACTAAAAACAACTGTTAACTCCGATCAGAAGAATCAGGACATCAGTCAAGATAAAAACAGCGAACGAGAAAAAGAAAATAACGGCATCACGTTCAAAAGCTTACATGTAAAAACAGTGTGCACGAAATAAGCTGTGGCGTTGAATTCTGCTGCTTTTTCAGTTTTTTGTTTATTATCTTTTTAGTAGACTTTTATATAAAGAAATGAAAGTTTATATTTAAATGTATAATTACTAGCAAACAAATGTCGTTTAAATTTTTTCATTACCAGTACTAGTTACCAAGTTATAGCATTTCAAAGTTTAACACATCGTCTGCACGAAATAAGCTGTGAGCCACTGTATATTCTTGATCAGCGTCACCACGTGAGTCGAGCTATCTATGTCCGTCCGTCCGTCCGTCCGTCCGTCCGTCCGTCCGTCCGTCCGTCCGTCTGTCCGTCTGTCCGTCTGTGTGTTGTCCGTATACACAGGATAAGAAGAAGGAGTTGAGATAATTGAATGAAACTTGGTACACATAGTCACATGGACCCAAGGATCTGCACTATTGAATATTTTTGGAATCCGCCCACGGACACGCCTACCTCCAATACAACGCAAAAATTGAAAACTGCATAACTCAGCTCATAATTAACCTACAATAATAAAATTTGGTATGTATGTGTTTTGTATCAACACAAAGATGTATTTGAAAAATGGGTGTCATCCACTCACGGACACGCCCACCTCCCATACAACCCAAAAATTGAAAACGCAATATATAAGCCTCTGTTTAGCCTACAGAGCTAAAATTTGGCACGAATGTTTTTTATGACAAGACAAAGATGGTTTTGAAAAATGAACGTCATCCACCTACGGACACGCCTACCTCCCATACAACCCAAAAAGTTTAAAACTCAATAAATAAGGTTATGTTTGTCATAGAGAAATTAAATTTGGTATGTATGTATTTTATACCAAAACTAAGGTGTGTTCAAAAATTGGGAGTAATCCGTCCATGAACACGCCCACCTCCCATAGCGAAAGCACAATAAAGGCATTAACTGTGAGCTACAGGAATAAAACTTGGTATGTGTAAATTTTTCATCACCATTTAAATGCAATTAAAATATAGGCTTCATCCGCCCACGGAGACGCCCATTTACAATAAAAATTTTTTTATTTTTGAAAAGTGGGTTTAGGGTATTTCATAGTCGGCCTAGACCGACTTTAGACTTTCTTTACTTGTTTGTTACTAAAAAAAGTGCGGCTAAAATAAAAAAACTTTAAGATGACGAGAAATATACACAAACTGTATCGCGTGGTGAAAAAACAACTCAGACGCACTTCTAATGTTCACCGCTTGAGCTACCACGGATACTTAGGTACGAATGCCCCGAGCGTGCTCCCTCTACTCTCAGACGTTGAAACAGAATTATGGCTACGGTCCCAGGACGTAAACGTAAGACGTTTGTGAGTTATAAAATTGCGGCAGTTTACTTTGTTTATTTAAGTTTATAATTCTTAAAAAACATATTTTTTAAGAATTATATTTTGAGCTTTTAATGCCAAATAATTCATGAAGTAACAGGTTTTGCTACAACAACAAAATTCTTAACAGAACAACCGAGCAGACTATACCATGGTTTCGTCGGACGCTACTCCGGCTCATCAGTAGTCTCTGGTCAGGCGCGGATACAAGGGGGGGTTAAAGGGGGTAATTACCCCCCCCCAAGAACTCGCAAATACTTTTTTTTTAATACATTATTTGGAAAAAATAGTTATGCCCACAGCTTAAGGGTACTTTTATGTATACATCAGCGATTCTGAAGGCGTGTTTTGAAAGAATACTAAAAAAAATGGTCAGAGACATTGTTAAACTCTAGTTTTTTTATTGATTTCAACAATTATTAAAGTATATAAAAAAAAATTTTGTTTATTTTTGTTTCGTGAGGTCATTTGCGTGTAGATGACGTTTTTATGAAGCGATGCGAGAAGAGTATGACCATTTTGCTTGTAGAATCACATGATCTGTAGTCATCTGCAAAAACCAAAATATAATTATATGTAAAGCAAACACTTACGTCAAGGTAGTAAATTCGATTTTTTTAAAAAATGAGATTGAAAATAAAGTAACAGATTGTTATGTTCTCAAATTAACAGCCATTTTTTAAACAATCAACTTTAAAGACGCTTTATTTTCTTACAAATAAAAAACTTGAAGTCACTACCTTAGCGTAAGTGTTTGCTTTATAATAATTATATTTTTGCAAGACATTTACGATTAGTTTAAAAATGCCATTTATAAGAAATCATTGAGCAAGCAACATTGATTTTGATTTGTTATGAGCGCAATTAAGATTTTGGCTATGCAAACCAAAGTTGCCACTTAAAATATTTTATTCTTCTAAATTTTAACTGAAAACCTGCCAAACTTTTTTGCAACCTATGTGCCAACGAATTTTACCATAAAAAAACAATACGTGCATTGTACTTTCAGTTTTCACTTTATAAATTTTCAAAAAAAAAATTACAAACAATGTAAACTCCAATAGATTTTTTACTTCAATTATTTCATCATCAGTTAAATTACTTCTTAGAAATATTTCAGCTATATTCAGTCCTTATGAAAATATTATATACATCTGTAATACTTTTTGTCATATATGATATAAAGGGTGTTTTTTTCTGAGGTTTTTTTTTCAATATGGATTACTCTATTGTCTGACAGTTGTTTTGGCAGTTGAAAGTGACGTCTCTACTCAGTATTATTTGGCAAATCATCATGAATAGGTTAACTCCAGAACAACGCTTCCAAATCGTGAAAATTTATTTTCAAAAACAGTGTTCAATTAAAAATGTTTATGGAGCACTTCGCGAATTTTATGGTGCACATAATCGTCCGTCTGAGACCACCATAAAGAACGTAATTACCAAATTTCGGTATATTCACTCTTTTGGATTCCAAGCCACCGAGAAGAATGAGAAGAGTGCGTACAAAAGAAAATATTGTTGTCGTTGAGGCCAGTGTCGAAGAAAACGTTAATTTATCGATTTGTCTCTGAAAATGAGGAAGGACGACGCATTACCGTGAATAGAAATCGATACAGAACCATGATCAATGAATTTTTGTTGCCAAATCTTCACGATATGGATGTTGAAATACGCCCTCAAAGACTTTGGACCTCCAGAATGCCCTTTGTGCAAAAAAGTCGTGGTGGTCATATGCCCGAAATTATATTTAAATGTTAAATGCCAAGAAATTATCTACTAAATAAAAATTTTTTTGGCTATTTCACAATTTGGCATGTGTTTTATTTAAATTTCAAATCAGCAAGCTTTTAAAAAAACACCCTTTATAACAGGGTTGTTTTGAAGTGAATTAATGTTAGGTTAAAGTTGCTAAAATTGTATCAACTGCGCAAATAATTTGTTGCATACAATTATTTTTGTTTGAGTAAATTCTAAATTGTTTGGAATTCTGAAATTTTTCAAGCCTACCTTAACTTACTTTTTATATAAATAGGCGCAGGGAAAACAGTTAAGGACCATTTTCTCCCGTGTTTTTCAACCGATTTTGATAATTCTGTTTTTAAATAAATTAGAGTGCGGAGAAGAAGTGCACCAACTATTTTATACAACTATAAATAAACAAACAAAAATTGGGCGATTTGCGACCCCAGCGCGGTACTAGTAATTATATTTGCAACAAACCAACCAAATTACCACAACCGAATTTCATGAAATAAAACTGCCACTTTTAGTCCACTTTTAGTATGGAACTAATTCAAATTCAATTATTTCATGAATTTCTATAACGTTTGCTATCTTTGCCACGCTTCCTATCAGTGTAGAAACAGCTGAGCGAAGTTTTTCTATACTGCGACGATTAAAAATATGGTTCCGTTCGAATTGAGAACGATTGAATGGACTCGCATTATTGCATATACTTAGAGACATTTAAATAAATATTAACGAAGTTATTGATAATTTTGCGATGATTTTGTCATATGATTTTGTCAGTTACAAAATTAAGCTTTATGAAAGGTGCAGAGATCTCGATAAACAATACCGAATGAATTTTGGCTGCTGATTTCAAATATAGACTCCATTTTTCTCCATCAGCTCGAGTTTTTGAGTTTTAGGCAAAAACATGATAATCAGTTTTTTTTCTGATAATATTGCTAAATCTATTATATTGATCTACCGATTTAGATAGACCTTTCAATTTTTGCACATTCAATAACAATATATTCGACAGTTTCGAAGATATCGACGTTCAAAGACGAAAAAATTTCACAATTTTACGTGGGCTGCTCTTGTTAGATTTAGAGTTTTTATTTACTTTTCGCTGAGATATTATTCCAGAAAAAGGGAGAAATAAATAAATACAGAAATGTGCGTGTATGTGTCTGGAAAAAATGCTTCTTAAACAATTCAATAATTTCAATTCAAAAAAGAACAATTTATCTATTTGTAAAAAGGCAAAATTTTCTCAAATCGAAAATGTGTGTCTTTGATAATTTACCCCCCCCAAGATTTTTTCCAGATCCGCCCCTGTCTCTGGTGGTTCGTTTGTGTCTGGCTCGAGATTTAAACCAGTCTGGGGTGTTTTTTCACCCCGCGATACAGTTCTAGGGTTAAGAAAAGGTTCTGTGTAAAAAATTTAATCGTACGGCATTCCATTTATTTCGCAGGGAACATGGGCCAGGATATATAACTTCATTCCAAGACGTCCTTTAAACAGCATAATTTGCTCGTTGACACAAACAGTTTCCTCCGAGTGCCACTGAAATTATCGTTTTCATAACGCATTAATTATAGGTTTTACTTGATGAAATTTTCCGAACTTTTGGCGGAAATAATTTTGGAAATTTTCATATTCACTTTTCACCACAATGTGCGACTGATCAATGGAACAAACAATTCATCATCATTGGGTTCATTAGTATGACTGTACCCCCATTGAATCTTCATTTTGTCAGTTATATTTACCAAGTCGTATATCACTTGCTCTGTTTCAGGTTCTGGCTTATTCACAATCCTTTGACCGATCGAGCGCTTGATTTTACCGAAAAATATGAATTTTCAGGAATACTTTCTTCACTATTTGTAGTTGGAGAAAGTAAACGTGGATAATGCAAATTGTTCGATAATGCCTACATTTAGTTCATTTGGGTTTTCCTCATCACTTGTTCCTTCATGTTGATCCTCTTCAATTGTATGCCGTTCAGAAAGTTTTACTCCAAAGAATTCAAGAATTCCATTTCGTTTCCATTCACTTCATACTCAAGAAGCTATACATCCTAAAAAATCATTTAGAAACTCTAACAAGTTTTTTTCCAGAAGTGGCTTACGTCGATCCATTACGTTTTCTGAATGGAAAATTATATAATTTACACTAACTTTGTAACTCTTTACTACACATGTCATAAGAAAAGTGTTTACTATGAAGCCCTTAATGTAATTTTTACACAAATTATCTATAATAATAATCGATAGCTTATAAATACCTAATAAATAGCCTATAAATAATAATAATAAATAATAGTTAGCTATAACTTGTTTTAAACAACTTAAAAATTACTCATCTTAATAACGAATATTTATAAGCAATCTCACTTTGAGAGCACAGGCACGTATTCAACTTTTAGCGTTATAAAAAATATTACATTATTTATGAGATCACATTTTAACCTCTTAATGCGCTATAATTAAAAGCTTTTTGTAATTAAAAGTAATGTGTCTGAAGCCTTTGCACTTGTACTTACATAAGCTTTTAACAAGTGAGATTTTACAAAAATGGTTTTATAGCAAGCTTTGCTTTAAATCAGCTCTTTTCGGGGGTTGACAACCCCGGCAATAATATTAAATCTCATTCAAAATATATTCAAAAATATGACTTTGAAATTTCCTCTTTGAAGGGCTCAGGACTTTTTTGATGATATCGTTTTAAGCAACTGTGAATTGCAGTTCTGATTCATGTAAATATTGAATCGTAGAATAAATACTGAAAGTGAAATTTATTTTACGACTTTAACCAAAAAATTTAGGTACAACTATCGTGTTTTTACGCTGTTTCTTAACACTTTCCCTAAAGTTACTAAATTAAGCGATACACGGTTTTTCCTTGAGTCTAATACAATTTAAAGTAATCTATATTTATCAACATAGTACCTTCATAATATAGATGTTTAGATGTTCAAAAAACCATTCAAATTTTATTTAACTGAATAATATGTATTTATTTTGGATTCCTTTTAAAACTTTCGTTTTCTTCTTTTCTTATGCATTCATGGTTAAAAATCTTGGTCTTAATTTTAAACTTTTTTGGATTACATATAGGACAGGACCAAAAAAAGATTATTTTTTAATCAAATGAAAAGTTTTAAATTTTTCAATCCAAAAAGGATTTATTTTTAATCCGCAAAAAGTTCAAAATTTCTTAATCCAAAAAGTAATAATTGTTTTTCCACAGAAAGTTTAAATATTATAATCCAAAAAGGATTAGATTTTAGTCCAAAAAAGTTTAAAATATTGTTATTCGAAAAGGATTACTATTTAATCCACAAAGGTTAAAACACTGTTTACTGTAATAATGCATATAACAATATTTTGGCTCAGATTTTAATAAACACTTTGTTTCATTTAATTAAAAATAACTTTCGGATGATTTAACAACATTTAGTATTATATTAAGCTTAAATTTCGTAGTAGTAGTAGTAGTAGTTTTCAATCTTATACCTGAATTACAATGCGGCAGTGGTAGCGTCAGTGGCAGTAGCATTGATCAGCTGTTATTTTAGGAATACTGTTGTTCAATGATGAAACTTACATAGCAGTAGTGGCAGTAAGCAGTACTGCCAAGGTTAGCCCTATTTCTAAATTCACTGCCAACATGCAAATAATTAAACTACTAAGAAAAATTCCACATTCACTGCTTTTGATGCTGACGCTGCCACTGCTAGATTGTAATTTGCAGGCAGTAAAATACGAAACAGCTGATCACGGACACTGCCACTGACATAGCTGCTGCCACTGCCACTGCTGCATTGTAACTCAGCTTTTAAATAACATAAATACTTTTTCCTGTAATACTAACTTAATGCAAATTTGTAGTCCAAAAATAGTCTTAAACTTGGAACAAAAAAAATAGTACTTTTAGGATTAAAAATTCCCTTAAACCAAAGTTTGGATTAAAAACTAGTCCAAAATTTTTAACCGTGTTGTAGAGAGCGCCAATTATTTTCAAATTTTTAGAATTATCTATAAACATAACATTCTGGCAGCTAATGAGGTATTTCAAAGATCTCTCTGTTAATTGTGTGAGTTGCTTTTCAGATGTTAACGCATCGCATCTTTCTTGAATACTCATTTTGTATTACTTAAAATAACATTAACTTCGTCTAGATACAAGTATTAAATTTAAAAATTTGGCAGTTTGTATATTAATTACTAATTGATATAATTTTTTTTCGCAAAATTTAACACAAGAAGCAACACAATTTTATATTGTTATCAAAAGAAAAGATAAGACTGTCGGTTTTTTATATTATATACATATATATTCTATATCTATTTGATATATTTGAAGAGATAAGAAATTCTTAGAAATTAATGCCACGGTGCTTAGTCACGGTATTAAAGATATAAGCTTATTTAGTTTATTTTATCACAGTTTTCAGCAAGTAGGTATTATAAAAATATGACATATCGATTGGCTTCGATATGATAGCATGTATCTTTATTAATATCGTCTTCAACAAATTTGTCATAGTTGAATAAGCTTCGTTGTAAAAATGATGTAACCAGATATCGAATTAACTAAGCTTATTTAAAAAAACTAAGCATTATATTGTTGGTTGTAAACATCTTGATCAGAACAATACTTTTTTCAAAAATACTTAATAAATCATATGATTGTTATGAAACCCTTCGTTATTTTTACAAATAGTAACTTTTAGAAATATTCTTAAATTACACACTCACAACAAAAATAAAACTAAAACTATATTTTTGCTACTAGTTCAAGCAATTAAAACACGGGGAAAAAAACATATACTTTGTTCTCTGAACCGTTGCCACCATTAACACCAATAACAACATTAACAACAAAACTAAAACCTAAAACAGCAAAACTCATTGCGGGGATGAACACAACAGTTCAAAGTTTGCATAGCTAATTCGTAAAAGCGAGAACTCGTAAATTAAGTATTTGTGAAAACAAACTGTCGTCAAGTTATGAATTATCTAGCACCTGCAAAGATAGTAAGTCTTCAAACAGTTTTTTTTCTTTTTGCTGCTCGTTGAAGAAGCTTAATAACTAAAATTTAATAACAATACAATAACAACAATAACCAGACCAAAACAATGCAAAACGTCTGTTTAACAAAAGTGTAAATAATATACATACATTTTTTTTAAAACCTAAAACTGTAGATGCTCGAGAAAGATGCAAAAGTATAGAATACTTGCAGATGTTATGTTAAATAACAAAACAAGTAACGAACGTTAGATCAGAAGGGGAAAAAACCTATTCGAGCAGAAAAATGTTAGCTGCATGAGCTTTTAAACAAATAAAACATACTTAGGTACAACCGCACTGATGCGCACACAGCGCATCTAGGCGCTTAAAAGGTGCTGTGCCCAAAATTTTGCTAAAATTGTATTGAATTATTTAGGCTATCTTTAATAATTACTTATTTTGAAAAATTACGAAATATTACGTCTTCAATCAAGGTAAGCTAGAAAGTTCACTATTAAAATTTTAATTTTTTCGTTTTTGATTTTTTTTTATAACTGGAAATACTCAAGAAAAGTCTCTGATTTCACGTAATATATTAATTTTCCCAAATTTCTTAGTTTTCATTTTCAATTCTTTCCGGAAACCTTTGTTTTCCAACCCACGCACAGTTAAGTATTAAGGCAATCAAAATTATTTTGAAGGTTACAAAATTTCAAAAGACATTTCTATATAGGTACAGTGGCTCACAGCTTATTGGAACCAGTCTCCATTTCAAATTTCAAACTCTTCTTGACCAAATGGAATTTAAGTATAACTTAAATATAGATTTGTAGGTTAATATGTAAACATAAAAAAATTACATTAATTTATTTCATTTATCTATGGTATAAAAACTTACAAACTAAAAACTAAAAATACTGTTACATTTAAAGTCACAGCTTATTTGAACCACTTAATGCTAGGCTTAAAATTATTAACTTTTAAGTAATTTTCATATTTAGTGTGGCCTCTCTTTTCATCCACAACAGCTTTAAGTCGTTTTGGCATGGAATCTACCAACGTATGTGTCGCTTGTGGCGTGATTCTGGTCCATTCCTCAATAATAGCGTTTTTAAATCATTTTTGTTTGAAATTAGGTGTTTACGGATGTTTTGATCCAAAATTAATCACAAATTTCCGATCACGTTAAGGTCAGGTGACAGCGCCAAAGGTTCCATCAAGTGAGGACAATTCCAAATAAGCCACGACTGCACAATCCAAGACTTATGCTTGGGATAATTATCTTGGTAGAAGCGAAAGCTACGCCGATTGGTAAGTTTCTCGGCACTTTGGCTCAAATTATTTTTTTAAATGTAGAGATATACTGTTTTGTTCATTGTAATCTCAATAAATTCCAACTGGCCCACGCCAGATGCGGACATACAGCCTCAAACCATGACGCTGCCACAGCCATGCTACACTGTTAGTTTTAAGTTTTTTTTTGCAGCTCTATATTAGGTTTTCACCATACATTCGACATGCCGTCAGAGTAAAATATGTTAAACTAAGACTCGTCCGTTTATATCAATGTGTTCCAGAAATTGGAGTCCTTACAAATGTGATCCCTAGCGAAGGCAAGTCGACTCAGTTGATTTTTTGTTTATTTATAAATGGCTTTTACAAGCTACTCGAGCATTGAACTCATGCTTGCAAAGCAAACGTCGGCAGATTTCTGCATTACACGTCCTTCCCAATTCGTTGTGGACTTCAGTAGCCAGTTTTGGAGCCGATAACTTCGGGTTGGCCTTTATTTTTCGGACGTTATACCTCTCGTCAGTAGCGTTTAATATTTTTTTTGGTGCAGTTCTGCCGTTGTCATGCACTGGTTCTCGTGCACAAACCGTGATATTATGTGCTGCACCGTCGAATCGATTACATTTACCATTTCAGCAAGTTTCCCGCGTGATTTCCCTTTATAAAACGGCTTAGTACACGCTTCTTAATTGTTGTACGTAGTCCGATTTTTAAAAAATCTGATTTTGAAACTTCAACTAGCGAAATCATACTTAAAATAAGCTTAAGCGAACATTACATAACTAGAAAGTGACAGAAAAAAAAGTACCGTTATTCGACATTACAGCCGGACTCAACTGTTTGGTTCAAATAAGCTGTGAGCACATTTTCTGATGCGCATATTTTCTTTCAAATATTTCTTCTTAGATCTTAAATCAATAAATCCACATTTAAATTTAAGCCTTATCTGCTTTAGTTAAAAAGATAGGGCAGTTTCAAAATTTAATCGAGCACTGGTTCAAATAAGCTGTGACCCACTCTAAATTTTTTGAATTTAAGGAAATATTAATGCTTTTTCACGAAACGAATTTTTGGTTCACCCTATAGTCGGTCAGTATTTGTTAAAACATTAAAATAAATTTAATTTTTAAAAAGAAACCATCCGCATTTTAAATAACTGTATATTTTATATATTTTTTTTTTAGCGAAACTAATTGTTTTGTGTAATTTTTTATAGTAATTAAAAGAGTATGAAGCAAAAGAGTAGATTTTCATGAGGAATTATTTTCAGCCTTTAAAGAAAGCCCTCTGTCTAATGAAATTTCTTTGCACTACTAAGTGCTCTTTGATTAACCCGAGATAAATCATTTCATAATTTTTTTATTATTTCGGAGGTGGTCAACCCGCAAAGCTGATACACTTGAAATGTAATGGCTGATGTGTTTAACCGGAGATAAGCAATTTTTTGGCGTAAACTGAATATATCTTGATCACCTAGGTACTGTTAAACAAAGATTCATCCATCTTTTTCAATCACAATACCGGGCAAACATCAATTGGTTTTTGTACCTTCCAAATCCAAAATACAGTGGTGGTCACAAATTTTTTTTCATTTTAAAAAGTATACTGAACTCTTTTTACGAGGTAAATACGTATGCAGGGGGCTCAAACAACCTTCTTAGAGAGAAATATAATTTTTGAGAAAAAACCAGCTATTTGATCAATATAAAATTTGGTTGGGAGAGAGGTATTGAGCTGTTCGAATTTGATTTTTTTATTTATTTTCTTCAAAAAATTTAGTTTTATGCAATCAATTCATCAATTCTGAAATTTGTAAGAAAAGCTATCTTGTATTCATAAATTCGAATTTCCATGTCAATATCTTGGTTGAATTTTTCAATTTTCCTAATTATTTCTAAGAGTTTGTTAACTTTTGTTTCAAAAAAGTTCACTGTGAAGTTCTAGTGAAAAGTGTTTTGAATTAATTTTTTTAATATTGTCGTTAGTTATATAGCGTGTATTTCAACTAAATACCAAGAAAGAGAAAACAACTGTCTCAAATTGAATGTTCTGAATTGGAGAACCAATATCTCTCAATTATCTCTGTTATGTTTTAATAGATTTTATTTATTTCTTTTTTGTATTTAATTCCCATTAGTTAACTTGAAAAATTTAATAAAAATTTTACTCTAAATTTTTTATTTATCTTAATATTATTCCTTTTAAAAAAAGGCCACAAAATTTGATATTTTCTCAAAATATAGGGTAGAAATGATTTCTATTGTAAAAAGAGAAAAACTGAAATTTTCATTTTTTATTTTTTTTTTCTAAGTCTTTAACGCATTTAAGGTGCATTTATTTGTCTTGACCCTAAATTAATTAACTGTTGGAACTCTATGGTTTCTTAACAAAATTAAATTGTCTAAAAAAGTTGTTTTTCTATTTTTTTTAAATAAATTCATAAAATTCAAAAATAATTTCTTTGGACGAAATAGCTTTATATCTCCATTCAATTAAAAGTTTTAGCCTCCAACTTATTTTAAACATCTCGCTTATTCTGCATAGAATTATAAAAAAAGGCAAACACAAAATTGGTTAAATTTCGACCTCAGGCGCGATACTAGTATTTTTTATTCGAGAAAAAATTTTTCGAGCAAAAAACTGTTTAGATTAAAAAATAACATCAATATATATTACAAAAAACTCATTATATCGTAGCAAATCTTTTATTCTAAATAACTTCATTGCATATCCTTTTAACACTTTTGACCATTGCCTCACAACGGTGCTTTGTAATGCTAAATATCTAATCCTTTGGATTTTCGACCACAAATCTGGTTTACCGTTAATTCGTATTGCTGGACATCGCTTTACAAATTGTCAATCTGTTTGAAATACAGAAATTGCACTTCAAAATATCAACACGATTGTCTTCCAAGCAACTTTCAACTGTGCGAGTCATTATACTGCATAAAATGCTATAAAAGCGGCATCGTGTTCCCTGAAAACGGTATCAAAGTATTAGATTTTCGAAAAAGTTCGGTTACAAATTTGATCAAAATAGAAGTACTTTTTTCTTATATTTAAAACGAGCTTGATTAAACCAATTATATGCCGTTTTGATTGATAACCTTATATCATTTTTGGGCTAAAGCCTTTATTCCATCTGTGTAGAACTTCTGGGTTTTATGAGCGAACAATTGAAACAATTGCGTTCTCCAGGCCTCCACAGAATTTAAATGTACAACATAAAGAGAGCAGAGATCGAAACAAATGATAATCTGAAGGTTCAAGGTCCAGACTATATGGTGGATACATCAGAACTTTCCAACTAACAATAAGCTCTCTCAGTTTCTTCCAGGTCATCAAAGATGTGTGTGGTCTGACGTTGTCTTGATGAAACACAATACCTTTTCTGTTGACAAGTTCTGGCCGTTTTAATTTTAACTGCTTGCTTCAATCTCATTAATTGTTGATAGTAGTGAACAGAATCAATCGTTTGATCAGGTTGTAGAAGCTCATAATAACAATTCCCATCCAATCCCACCAGACGCACAGCATAACTTTTTTTTATGTCAATCCTGGCTTTACCACAGTTTGCAAAGCTTCACCTAGCTTCGTCCGTAGTCATTTTCGCACATTATTGTCATACGTGATCCACTTTTCTTCGTCCATAATCATTCGCTTCAGTAATGGTTCGATTTCCTTACATTTTAGCTGTGATTCGCAAATAGATAGTCGGTCAACTAACAAAGGGCAAAAAGGCGCATTTTCTGTCCTGCGAAATTTTATCCGGGGAGATGGTAGCCCTGAATATCAGCTGTTCTTAAAACGATAATTTCATGAAATAGCGTGCGTTAGACAAGGATGGTTACATTCGTTTATGTTGTGTTGACATTTTCTAAGTAAGCAAAACCATGCATTTTTACAGGGTTGCGGGCAACATTGAAAGCATTTTTTGGTAAAGAGGAAAACGCCTATAGAAAACTTTTCACAGAACAATGCGATTTTAATAATAGGGCTATTCATGGGATGGTTCGAAACGGAGTTGCGACGAAGCGAAAATGCAAGATTGCAAAATGTCGCATCATTCCAACAACAAACACATGCGAAGCATTTTTGCAACTCTTCTTGAATAACGCACTGCTTAAACCTAGTGGAAACACTGCCCAAACACACAAGCAATGACGCGAAACAGCTGATTTATGTTTTGGTTGTTTTCAAACATCGTTGCCATCTGGTAAAACTGTAGAAAGGTTGAGTTTGTGCGTTGATTTTAATAAGTTTTTGTGATTTTTGAATAAGGTGGCAATTTAATTACTTTTCATTTAATATTTAATGATATTGAATAAAAAAAAAATTGCAATGCTGATGTTCACGCGTTAGTGCGAAAAATATCTTGCATTTTCGCATTCTTGCAATTCGCATCCATGATATAAGGAAAGGAGGTAGCCGTGAAAGGAGGTAGCTGCCTTCAGCGATGGGCATCTGTCAAAAACAGCTGATCAATTTTTGCAACGAAGAGAGAGAATGAATAAACAGAATGAAAATTGTGCAAATCATGGCGGACAGTAATGAAATAACACAATACTTTGTTTCATTCCGATATGACATGTTTATTTATTTATAAAAATTCACAATTCAACCTATTAAATCACAATCTGTTGATTAGAGCACAATGTTTAATTTGTTATTTTTCCTTTTCGATTTCACTTCTTATTGCTTCGTTGCATGAACAGCTGACTTTTTGACAGTAGCCAATCGACTCTCGTGAGAAAAAAGGCAGTTGTCAAGGCTACCTTCTTTTGATCATATCATGTTCGCATCAGTCTGTGAATACCCATAATGCCTTCTAATAAAATGAAGCTTAAAATATCACGTTTCAATTAATGCAATTAATTTTATATTTTAGAGCCATCTAGGAACAATTTGTTACCTAACTTTTTCGAAAATCCAATATTAACAGCATATTTTTGGAAACGTGCAAATCTGTTTTTTCGTCACTTTTCACTATCAGACCAACTCCATAACAAGAAAACGTCACCCATGCTTTTAGAACGTTACAAACTGTTTGTGTTTTAGAACTTGTTAGTTTTATAATTCCTTTTCATTTTAACAATTCCAATTGATCCCCTTTCCACTCACTCGGAGCACCTGACATGCATTCATTGGAATGCATAAATTTTCAATTTTGTGTCATAGCCGAGTAGAAACCAAAGTCAAAAATAAAACATGAAAACTAAAAACAAAAATTCTTGTGGAAATGATGTTAACAGAAGATTATAACGATGTTTATTTTAAATATACTTTTCTTAACTTTGTTTTTTCTAACGTTCGCAACAAAAGTAGTGACAAAAAAATATATATGTTGAATAATTATATGTATGGAAATGTGTTAAATAATATGTAGTTCAAATTTCTAAGCATGTCATTTTTTGTAGTAAAGAAATATCACTGTCTTACATAATAGTTTTGTTAAGCGACGCTTACTTGTTATGAATTTAGGCAGAACGTGTTTTTTTATTAGTTTAACTTTAAGTATTATACATAAGTTTAAGTCAAAAATGTTGCCAAAATTTTAACTACAGATACAGTTAGTACAATGCACTAACTAACTGAGAGCGCAAATGTAGATATTCCTTAAAATATGAACATAAGCCATTTAGTAACAAATTTATAACAATAAATTAGACTGAAGTAAAAGAGGCGACCGAAAACAAAAATTAAACAAAAATTAAAATTTTGTTTACGAATTTAAGGAAGTGCAAACAAAGTGAATTTCGTTTTTCTTCAAAATTAAACACGATTTTCCAAACAATATCCATTTGCATGTTGTTTGCTTTGTAAATTACTCGTTACACATAAAAATTGCAGCTATTAAAACAATAAAACTTACAACAACAATTTGCTGGCAAATTGCTTATGCTAATATTTTTAGCATGTTAATTGAATATAATAAGTTTTTTAAATAATTTCATTTAACGAAATATTTCAAAAATTTGTGTACTAAGAGTGTTGCGCATCCACGCAATAGCAAGCAGCAGGCACAACAGCACCTCCAGCAAACTGCATCTAGTTCTTTTTTTAAACAATAAAAAAAAAAATTAAATTCATTATTTAACAGGAAACATTGAATGTATATCAAAGCATAAAAGCAAATCAAATATTTTTAAATAAATAAATCAACAACAACTCAGTGAAATTACTTATTAAAAAAGTCGTTAAATTATAATGAAAATACAAGTGCATTGAAACAATAAACTTTTTTGGAGTACATAATCATAACAATTTAATGTAATACCGTTCACCATCATAAGTATCTAACAGATACTTGGCAAAAAAAAAATAAATACATATAAAAATCATGGATTTTACCTTGGGAGTCATTACGGGCATCTATGCAGTAATTGCAGTTTTTATATTTTACATCGTTTACGTCATTGAAGTAAAACTAGGTGAGCATTCAAGGCGTCAGTTTAAATACAATTGCGTGACTATTAATCTATGATGTATTGTCGCTGCACTTGCATCCTATAGATAAAATAACAAAAATCAATTATATTTAAAAGTAGAGCATGATTCTCGTCCACAGTTTTTGACTAAAGCATGTTTGTTGTTCGTTAAGCAAAAAATTCTTCAACACCCATTAATTTTTTATTTATATCTATTCAAACTTACAGATCTACCTGCATTAATTAATGGCCACCAACCGAATAACACCACAGTTGGTCGTAGCAGCGACTTTGCCGACTTATCACAAACTCGCCTGCGTCAATTGATTGAGACAATTATTGCAGAAACGCTGCGTTTACCTTTGTCGCTATCATCGGGTGCTGTATCGGAAGTAGCTTTCGACACACGCAGCAATGGTGGTGGTAATGCTCTGACGCTGGCGAATGGTGATGCCAGACGTCATCGAACGGAACACTATTTCGAGCCAAAAATATATCAAGATTTGCTGGCCACAGCGGTGCTGAATAAGGTAAGTTTTACTTAAAGCAAAACAAAATTGTTGAAACTTTCAATCTTGAAGAAGACCTGATTTATTTAGTCCTTTCCTTTCCTTTACCCGAAATATAGACCTAAGGGGTACCTCCATTGCACCGATCCTAACGAAACTCAGTTAAACGACTAGACAAATGGTATGTTAGAGTAATTGATGTGTACTGAAAATGGTAGAAATTGGTACCATTGGAAATGGCTATCTCTCTTGTAAAAAACAAAAAACAAATTGGCCATTTCAGCCCTTGAAAGGACTTTGGCCAAGCTTGTTATGATCAATTGTGTGTTATTAAATGTTTGTACACAATTGACCGAGAACTGGACCTACATGTTTTATGCCGACTCCGAACGGCTAAGGTTCATGTTCTCAAGAAGCTTTACATTACCTTATTTACTCTCTGAGGTTTGTCATTGTCTGCATAGAGGTAGGGACCGATCAGAAAAAATTTTTTATTGAAAAAACTTTTCGCCGCAACTGGGATCGAACTCGGGCTCCGAGCATATTAAGCCACACACTTCACCTGCATGCTATGGTCACCACCTCTCTTTTACCTACATTAATCATACCCTAAACCTGAAAAGTCCGGGTATATTAACTTTGTGCAAACGTTTGTAACGCATAGAACGAAGCGAGTCCGGTATAGAAAAGTATATATATTCTTATTCAGGGTCACCTCGTGAGTCGAGCTATCCATGTCCGTCCGTCCGTCCGTCTCTCCGTCCGTCTGTGTGTTGTCCGTAAACACAGGATAAGAAGAAGGAGTTGAGATAATTGGATGGAACTCGATACATATAGTCATATGGACCCAAAGATCTACCCAAAGATCGCCCACAGGCACGCCTACCCTCCATACAACGCAAAAATTGAAAACTGCATAACTAAGCTCGTAATTAAGTTACAACAATAAAATTAGATACGTATGTACTTTATATCAAAACAAAGATGTCTTCGAAAAATGGGTGTCATCCGCCGACGGACACGCCCATCTCCCATACAAACAAAAAATTAAGGAATCAATATATAAGCTTCTGTTCAACCTACAGGGATAAAATTTGGTACGTATGTTTTTTTAACAAAACATAGATGTTTTTGAAAAAATGAACGTCATCCGCCCACGGATACGCTCACCTCTCATAGAAACCAAAAACTTGAAAACTGCATAAATAAGCTTATGTTTGTCTTACAGAGATCAAATTTGGTATGTATGTATTTTGTACAAAATCTAAGACACGTATAAAAAATGGGCGTGATCCGCTCACAAACACGCCTACCTCCCATACAACCCACAATAGTACAAATACCATAAAGAGGTTTATACATGGTCTACAGGGATTAAACTTGGTATGAGAGGATTTTATTTCAAAACTAAGGTGCGCCCAAAAAATAGACATCACCCGCCAACGAACATGCCCACCTCCCATACAACTTACAATATTGAAAATACCATAAAAAGATTTGTATAGAACTTACAGGGATTAAACTTTGTATGAGGGAATTTTTTATCAAAACTTAGGTACGCACAAAAAATGGGCGCCACTCGCCCACGAAGACGCCTTACTCCCATACAAACCACATTAGTGAAAACTGTTAGAAACTGTAAAGGAATACATGGACTTTGAAAAAATAAGAATTTATTTATTTTTTTTTTAAGTATATCAATGTATATTTTAATATCATAGGAGGTTTAGGGTTTTCCAGAGTCGGGCTAGACCGACTTTAGAGTTTCTTTACTTGTTTTGTGCATAATTTTGTATAAAAGTTAACTTTTGTATTAACAAAATATGAAATAAAACAAGTAAAGAAGGTCAAAAGTTGGTCTAGCCCGACTATGAAATACCCTAAACCTACTTTTTCAAAATACAATAATATTATTGAAAGTGGGCGGATAGAGCCCATATTTTATTTGCATTTCAATTTTGATGAAAAATTTATATATACCAAGTTGTATTTCTGTAGTTCACATGTTAATGCCTTATGGGTTGTGGGTTGTAAGGGAGGTAGGCGTGTTCGTGGAAGGATTACGCCCAATTTGTGAACACATCGTAGTTTTTGTATAAAATACATGCAAACCAAATTTTATCTCTGTACGTTTAACATAAGTTTATTTATGAAGTTTTACATTTTTTGGGTTGTACCGGTGGTAGGCGTTTCCGTAGGTGGATGACGATCAGTATTTAAAAACTTCTCCGTTTTTTTTTTAAATACGTACAAAATTTTATTTCTGTATGACAAACATGGGTTTAAAAATATAAATATTAATGTGTACATTAGAGTGGGCCGAAAAAAAAAGTTTGGAAAACCCCCTATTTTAAAGAGGTGTAAAAGTCAAAATTAAAAAGCGATTTGCTTGAAAATGACCAATTTACACCATCATAGTGTCTATAAAAAATTTGCATTATCCTTCTGATCGTAGAAATCGTCCTTCCTATGGTGAATTTGCACAAAATACATCGTTAGTAGTTTTGAAGCTTTTTCGGGAAAAATGTCAAAAACGATAGAAGATTGAAGTTCTCATCCTGGCTTTTTGCTCATAAATGCATTTTGACAAGGTAAATCGATTAGCTTTATGCTCAAGTTTCAATCAATCGTCCTTCGTGAAATTTGAGCCGAAAAGCAAAAAAAAAGCAATTTTTGTATGAAAGTCAGATTTCAACACCCCCAAAAGTAGTCCCAAAACAAAAGTTCTCATCCTGGATTTTTGATATGTGATAGCTTATGGTAAAAGGATGATTTCGTCTCCTATTTCCAAAATTGCTGTTAATCGTCCTTCATACCGTAAAATGGCCTGCAAGTGAAATAGTCAGATTTTGAAAATGTCATGTATGGAAAGAGTTGTAAAAGTCAAAATTTACTTATACTGTATGAATGAAGATTGATAGAAATTTTGAAAAGAGGAGACAAAATCATCCTTTTTCCATAAGATATCACAAATCAAAATTCCAGGATGAGAACTTTTGTTTTGGGACTAGAAAATTTTGTATGTATGGTTATTATGCACATGTGCAGTTTCCATGGCATAATTTCATGGCCCTATCCGCCGGATTTAGTACAGGATTTTTAGTAAAGAAATGGCTCGATTTTGGTAAAAATTTGAGAAACGTTGGACAACCACCTCAAAACCGTAAATTGGTGGATCAGCGCAGCATTTTTTTTAAAAATATTGAACTATCACTCTTTGAACTTACTTGAACGCACTTGTTAGATATTGTTTTTCCATAGTAATTTCTTTTTTGCATTTGCAAGATTCTTCCATTTACACATAAGTTGAACATTCCTGATTAACTGCATGTTAAGTTGACCAAATATATAAGCTTTAAGCTTAGTTAAAATCATTAGTAATCGATATGCTTGCACGATTAAACAATAAAGGGGTTTAATACGAGTAAGACAACGAACCAAAACACTCAAAAACAAAAAAAAAATATCCCTAGAAATAAGTATTTTAAACAAAGTGGAAACACTCAAACAAAATAGAAATAAACATATCAAGTTAGACTTTGTGTATGTTTTAATTTTCGAATACATACATTGTACCCTTATTACAATTCAGAAATTTCTATAGAAATACTTCCTAAAAAAGAAATTTTTCCTAAAAAAGTACAATTTTGACTAACAGTAAGTAAATTCAAAATTAACAAATTTTAGTTGAGCAAAAAAACAAATGTATATTATTCTCATTAGTGCTCTTTTGTCTAATTCTAGTTCGGCAATTTTTTTAAGTGTATTTTTTTAAATATCGCACTATACCATATGTGCTAGTCTTAAAATGTCGCTCAATCGCAACACTTTGGCATCGAAAACACAAAGTCACTCCACCTCTACCAAGCACAACTATGTGACAGAAACGCTTATGTAAATAACATAATGTTAAGTATATTAAAACGTTAGCACCAAAACCTTATGGCGCCTAGTTACGTTACAAATAAGCCAACAACACATAAAGAATGCATGTCGCCGACATTTATATTCCGCACATCTAAAAATACCAAACATTTCGTTAAGTTTTCTTGTTTACCACTTGCAACACCTAACGATGGTTTTGTAGTTTTTTTTTTCTTTTCTTTTGTTGGAAAGCTTCTATGGCTTCTTTGTTATTCTTAGTATTGAGAAAAACTTACCAGTTTTCACTCAAAACTAAACTTTCGACATAGATTTCTTTAAACGACTTAATTAGTTCGTCGTCAACTTTTAAGCGTAACTGTTGAAAAGTACGGAAAACTAAAAACAAGTAACAAAAACCTAGAGCTTTACTATATTTCTTAAAAGGATATTTGAAAACACTTTACGCAACTCAGTCGAGTCCAATTTTCTTCAAAGCTTAAAGCTTTTAAGCGAATATCGGATTGACATTCGGTCCATGGATTACGTTTAGTCAGCAATGGAGGAACCAAATGCAAATGTAAAGTGAAATGATTATTTGTTTCAAATTTAATAATAAATAAGCTTATTACCGCTTCGCACGATGTTGAAAAATTTGGAACTTTAAAGTTATTTTTAAACTGATTAATTAAAATCTTAGGTTATCATTATTGTTTAAACATCATACGCTGTCATTAATCGGAAATTCGATCAATTAACTATATTTAGCTCTTCACAAAAAATATATATCTTGAAAATTTGTTTCAAATTTTTTTAAAAACTAATTTTTAAACATACGAAAATAAATGACGAAATAGAAATAATTGAATATAAGTCATATTGAATAAAACCACGCTTACATCTTAAACAAAGTGACTTAAAATTTCAACATGTTTTAAAATTTCTCAAAAATTCTTCTACTGACTCAATAGGCGCTTCGACTCTGAAATTTATAAAATTTTAAAAAATCTTGTAAAAATCTCATAAAAACTTTGCCTTTACTTCAGACAGACTAACGCCACTTAATATATGAAACATAATAGGTAACTTTCAAAAATTCAACAAAACTACGCTAAGGAAAAAATATTAGATTTATGCAAAAGCGCATTTAATTTATTCAAAAACGTCGTTGATTTTGCACTAGCAAAATATAAAAAAATATTTATAAAAATATATTTAAATATATATGCATATGTATATAAATAAATGAATACGTAAATATTAAAAAATACGGTTAAAAAATAAACACTAATTAATTTTCAAAACCGTCTAAACAAGCATTGAACCTGGATCTACGTAGCCATCGCATGAAAATCGATCGCCTAACCAACACTCCATGCTATTGCATAATTGAGCGTGAGTTCAATGTAGAAATAATACAAAATACTGGCACGATCTACAATTTAAATTTAAATACGCAAAAATAATGCGTTCGTTGAGGGGAAAATATTTTATTGATACAAGTAAACATTCAAACATAATTAATGTAAAAGCATGGTTAATTTTAATTTGCGTTATTTCCCTTAGTGTAATGAATACACTTAATATATTACTTAAACTCTAAAATAACGACTGTTATAGTGTTTACACGTAGTCATACTAGAGAGGTAAGGTCACGGCTTAATACTCAGGCGTTAAAAACGTAATGAAATAGTAAAATAAATAAAGAACTACTAGGAATTGAACCCAAATCCTTTGTATACAAGTCTCTACTACTTTTTTCTTTCATTTCAGTTGTTGAAATACTTTCAACGTAACGACCTTTATAAAATGAGTGTAGGTACTTAATAATTGAGCCTAGATTGAAAAAATTTATTTTTGATATCTTTAAAATAATATTTATTTTGCACATGTCTTCTTTTAGTTCTTAAAGGGTGGTTCAATGACCTCATTGACGAGTACTGGCTCTATCTCAAATATAACTCGAACGATATTCACTTAAAGGGTCTGCATCGTTTCTGAATTATCACCATAGCATCCATTCCATGCACTCAGAAAAAAGTGTCTCGGAATATGATAAAAAAGGCATCATATTCAGACAAAAATGGTATAGACTTTGCTCCAGAGAATGATATTCTCTAATTGCGATACTAAAAATTCTCTAAAAATGATAAAAAGCTTCCATTAAATAGAAAAATATATCGTGTTTAGAAAAAATACTTTTCATTTTTGAGAAATTATTTGTTTTTATTGAAGAAAATACTTCTCATAGTGAATTTTTTATCAAAATATAAGAAAATTTTTTCATTTTCAATAAAATTTCTCTATAAATGAGAAATTTTTTGTGCGAGAAAAATACTTATCATCATTGGAGACATTGAAATATTTCCATTTCCTAGAAGTAAAGAAATATTTCTTCGAAAATGTGAAAATTTATTCTAATTGAAGAAAATTTTATTTGAAAAAGAGAAAATTGCTATTATCAATAATAGAGAAATTTTTTACCGGAGCAAGGTATGTGTTTTTTCTCAGTGTGGCTAAGATGGCTGATACCGTGATAACCGATCTGAGTAAGCAAAATATCGATTATTTGCTGGACTATATGATATGGTGTGCCATTCTACTTAAACCTAAGACCGTCCAAGATCATATTTTTACTTTCAGTCAACGATAATTCGATAAACATGACTTTGTTGCGCTCACCGCTGACAGAAAAGGCATTTACAGCAGCAATTAAAACAAAAAAACTATCACCACTTCAAAATTCACACCAAAGTCGCATTATCTAAGGATGCATTAGCTTCTTCACAATCATATATGGGTTTTTCGATTCCCAGATGTGGCTGTTTTGTTAGTAACACAGCTACCGAGATGCAAATGTGTCTCAACAAGAAAATTTTTCCGCCAAACTCGACGTTTTATGATATCATGGCAAACCATTAACAGAGTGGATTGGTGTATCAGTTGTTTTTATTCAATTGCTGAAACAATTGAACCTTCTAGATGTTCGACTTCCTCATTCAACTTCAGCCTCTTCAAGTTAAGGCACAAATAGAATTCGGAAGGTACTAAAAAGAAGCCGGTACATTCACATTTTATAATATTCACCTGAAATTGTGTTTGAGTATCATAACATTTTCAGCTGTCGACGTAATTTTGACTAACTATGGTGCACTAGAATCGGCTTCAATACATTATTTATCCATTTTGATTGTTATTTCTTTCCATCAACGGTGAAAAATCGACGCTAACATTTTTCTGAATCACGTCTAAACATTGCATGAATTTGACTTCATAATTTCATTTTCAGGGAATTGTAAACAAATCTATCTATACCTCATATATTAGGCCGAAAATGGAGTAGAATTCGAATTTTAGCGCAGCAACGTCAACATTTTATTTGAAGCTTCTTTACCGATTTCAACGTCGTACGATATATCTGATAGCGGATTTAAATGTTTCATCCTGTCAATTCTCTTGGAAAAAAATTATCGTTGGGTGATGTTCAATATTCATAGATTTTATAAGTCGCTTATAACGCATTTGTATAAAACCCGAAATAGCGACATATCCAACATAGGCTGAAGTCAGAGTGAGCGCTTCAAACGAAGCGATACTTGAAGCTTTGCTAGAAGATGCTTTAAGCAATGCTTTTCTATGCCAGAATGAAATGAAAGCGATTTTTATTACTAGAAATGTTGAATCATTTTGTTTAAAATTTTATACAAACCATTTCAAACATCTATAGAATGCTTGAAGCTTTCACAGAAGCTTCATGTAGCTTGATGCATCACTTTCACTCTGTCAACTTTTTAATTTTTTCATAGAAAAACACAGGCAAAGCTTTGTAGCTTCGAGTAGCGTTAAGCATTGGCTTGCTTGTGATTGGCTTGCAATTGAACTTTAAACAAGCCCATCGTTTGTTGCGCTTTTATAACTAGTAACTTTTATTAACTAGTGTAAAAGCCCATCCTACGACGGGAAGGAACCATTTAGAGTACAAAATGCGACAGTTTAATTTTGGAATAACGGTTGATATTATTCGGACTCAAAGTATCGCCAAAAATCTATTTAATCCTTTCAATGGATTTGTCCATTATATTGGACACTTCGAAAAAAAATTTTTTTTTTTATTTTCCAACGTCTTTTCTAAAATCAAATAGGTTGGTACTATGAAATGAAGTTGTGCCAACATGACAAAAATAATTTTAGGGAGATATATAACGTTTAACTCACCCCTTTATTTTGTATCACGAAAAAGCACACTAACGATCAGCAAGACACGATAAGCAGTAGATTTTTGTATGGAATAAAGTCGTGCTTCTCGTGTTTTGCTGGTCATTGGTGTGCCTTATCGTGATACAAAATGAAGGGGTTAATTAGATTTTCGATTTTATGCCCAACAGAAGCCTTCAATTTTTTTATATCGCGTGTTAGTAAATTTTACAAAAAAGGAGCGATTATTGTGATTGGTGTGCAAAGTGTATTTTTTTTTTATAATTACATTTGCATAAATAACGCATTTGCATATCTCTCTGGTTGTTTTAGTTGAACTAAAATATTATAATAAAACGTTATCGTGGTTTTGTCCATTATATTAGACAGCCTGCTAAAAGCAAAGCAGCTCATGTAAAAATCAGAGGGATGTTTTTTAATCTTTTTTTTTTTTTATTGCTTAAATGATGGGAATATAAGCTAAAAACAATTTTCCACGATTATTCTAGGCAAGCCATTGAAAGGGTTAATAAGCGAACCTTTACAAACAAAATGATCGGGAATTTCTATGATATCTTCATCTCCATTTCCTAACTTGAGTAGCCAATCACTAAAACTTGGATCAGAAGACCGAACATTGTGATTTAATTCTAGCAATTCCAATTGACACCAACGTCACTGAATGCAATAATTGCTGTTCAGCTTATGCAGACCGAATAGGTTCTGGTTCTGTTAATTAAGAAGCACTGTAATAGCAAGACATGATGTTAGATGTATGTATAGTAGTTGAGGAAAATTACGATAGTCTTCAAGTTCAAAGATTTCCAATACATAATTTAAGAACAGGTTCGGGTCCAGGCTGAACAGGTTTTAAAAGGTTTAGTAAGTACAAACATTTCAAATGGATAATTTTACAACAGGTTTGGGTCCAGGCTAAACAGGTTTTAAAAAGTATAGTACGTACAAAGATTTCAAATAGATAATTTTACAACAGATTCTGGTCCAGGCTGAACAGGTTTTACGATATAGAGCAAAAGGTTTAGTAAGTACAAAATTTCAAATGGATAATTTTACAACAGGTTCTGGTACATGCTGAACAGGTTTTAGGATATAGAGCAAAAGGTTTAGTAAGTACAAAATTTCAAATGGATAACTTTACAACAGGTTCTGATCCAGGCTGAACATGTTTTACGATATAGAGCACGGAGCAGGACGCTTGTCTTTTATATATTAAGATGTATTCATTGAAGTGCTGAATCAAATCATTCTGGAGATATCCGCGTTAACATGCTTCGGAGGCACTTCTCGCAATGACTACCAGTTCACTAACAAAAATTATAAACTTGAGTTCACAAGTATATTCGAAGTATCATAGACAAAGAACTATACTCTTGTTCACAAGTTCAGAAAAGCTCCTCGTCTGAGCTTCAAATCACAAGTACAAACGAAGCTTGTGTAATACATTACTTCGCAATTCATAAAACCCATTTTAGCCATTTTTTAAAAATTTCTCATTTATGAAAACTTTTTAAGATGTTTATTCGTTATTGGACGTTTATGACTAATGCTTTTGTCATAAACTCTCATAAAGACTTTATTAGAGGCTCATAAATTTGTATGAATACAGCTGATACTATATATGTAAGGTATGATAATAATCTACATATATAAAACAAAGTCGTGAAATATGTTTGAAATTCCATAACTCGAGAACGGAGCGTCCGACCATTCGATTCTACGTACATGAAATGTCAGAGGTCACACAACCTTTCACACAAGGTTGTGTGACCTTTAAGACTTAAATTTTATAATTTATTTTGTAAATTTACTATCAACAAATGTAAAAAATGGGCGTGGTCAAATATATACACGCCTACTTTTTCATAAATCATTTCAATTTGCTGCTGGGCCAATTAACCTAAAATGTTTGCTCTATATTTTGTTCGAGTACAGTATAGTTTAGACAAAAAGTAGCCACACCCCCTTCAGGCAATCCCGAAGTTGAGATGTATGATATTATATTCAAAACGAGCAATTAATTGTGATCGAGAACATGTCTCTGCTCATGTGTTGGCTCATACGTTGTGCAATTGCTTTTAATCGTGAGTTACAGCGTGAGCATTACTATGATCTGAATGCGTTGAATGACGCTATTCGAGTAAATATTTCGAGTTTGAATGCTCAACAAAAGAACTTCGCATTGATAAAGGCGATTGACAAAACAATTCATCACTGTGTTTATATTAGCATCAATTCGTTCGAGATCTGAAATTGCCTTGACAGTTGCTTCCTCTGGAATAATTGCAAAATTGCTGGAAGATGGTCGGAGATCACATTCAACATTGAAATTGCTTTTTCATATCCAGACACATGAGTAACCCGCCTTGCAATATCAAAACCATCATTTGGGACAAGTGCACACAAGCATCCTCTGAGGCCCTCGACAAAACAATGAAGACTTGCGCAGCAATACCACACTTTTCGGTAGTCTAAAGATTCTATTGGCCAGCGATTTTCATCAAACATTTCGCATCATTCCTAGATCGACGGTGGCCAATAAACAATTTTGGCGATATGTGAAAAAGCTATGGTTGACAACCAACGTGCGAGTCGCAATACAAAACGTTCCATAACTCGAAAAACTCTCAATACAAAGTGAAGCGGGCCGAGTACAGCTAGTAAAAATCTAAATATCAACTGAAAAAATTTTCTATTCTTAACGATTCAATGAAAAATGTTCTAGGTTATATCTGCACTATTTAAAAGGATCAGTGTCACGACTTCTCTCATTCTCTGTCACCTTCACTGTTATATTTGGATAACATGATATTGGTTCTAAAGCGTATTGTGTAAAATATTTTTAAGCTTCATTTTAATAAATTATTTATATTGTTCTTTACCTCGATGCGTTCTACTGATTTCCAACATTCTTTGTATGTACCTTCCTTGGTAAAATCTAACCCCACTTCTTCCCACTCAGATTATGACCCTGAAGGTGTTGTAAACAGCTCAGTCTTCTGTGTTCATTTTTGCTTTAATAAATTTAAAAATAGTTTCTAAAATCAATAATCATCTACTTTGCGGTGTAAACGTTCATTTCTCTCTCATTATTGCCCTTTCTTATTTTTTCTTTATATAACGTTATAATTACCATTTATTGATTTTATAGATTGCTGACACACATGGAAATGCTGGGCATTTATCAGAAAGTAGTCCCCAGTTTATTGCAACTGATGCCAATCAAAACTTTCACGAGAATCAGAGCACATCTTCTGGTAGCTCTATAGAGCCACGCAGTGACTGTAGTTTTACAGATACAGATCAAATAATTAACGTAAGTCCTAGTTCTACTTTTTACCAAAATCACACACTCACTCTCTGAATTTACTTAAACAGCTTAGCAAAGGTGAGATTTTTTCTCCCTGTGGTTCAAATTCGAATCTTAATGCTGACGTTATTGCAAAATTACAATTGGATGCCGGTCGAGAATCAGCACTGAGCGACTATATAGCCGCTCATATGGTGCCACTACCTGACTTGTCAACACCGGCCACAGAATCCGAAGAGGACGGTAAGACGACTTGCATTGGCATGAAAGAATTAAGTTCACAACTTTTTTATTCTTTCAGATTATGTCTCCGTTACATCCAGTCAAATGGGCGATGGCAATTGGGAAGACAATTGGTTGTTCAAAAAGAAAAAGTCTTCACTCAAAGCAACCGTTTCGACAGGCAGCATCGGCATGCTTGTTCCTGCACCCAAAGAAGATGTTCGTGCACAAATTGGCGATAAGATTGCCGATGAAATAAGCGATTTGTCTGAAATGGGCTCGGACACCGATGACTCCTCGCTAGACATATTGCGTGGCCAGCTAGATCCACTCAACAATCGTTTGTTAAATAAACATTTGATTGGTGGACAGAATACAAAAATGGTGCTGGATGAATTAATTGATCGTAGCAGCATGATTTCCGCCACTTCTCCAACGGAAAATGAGCCCATCTATACGGAGACTAAAAATAAACATGTCATCAATCCAACAACGAATAAAGAAGCCATAAACACCACAGTCACAAAGTCACTTCTTCAAAGTAGTCCACCCAGCACCGATACATTGACAGATGCTTGTGATCCAGTAATTCTTCCACCGCCATGTCATTTTGATGACACAGCAAATGGTGAAGCCATTCTGGAAGTTGATGCTGCAATTCCCATCACAGGTATTTTTATAACCTTATAAAATTTGCTGCTCGTTGATTTCCTTTAAGTAGTGAACAAAGCTAATCCTTTACTAACCACGTTAACTCATTTCTCAACCCGTTACACGTTTCTCTAAATAATTGTTGCTATTTTGTAAGTATTTTCCCCATCATTGCAGCAACTAAATATTTGAGTTCAGTCCTTTAGAAAACGCTTAAAAATTTTCTTGACAGTATCTTTGAATAAGAAACGGCATTCAGACGTTGACTGTGTTTTCAGCCCCCATAAATATAATTGAAGACATAGAAGCAGCCGAAGGCTGTATTGGATTTAGCAGCGATGTTGAAGTTTTTGACTCAGGTCCTGATGAAAAATTCTCTGAGCCTTATAGCACAGCTAGAGTACCCTCGGTCATAGAAATATTAGCGGCTATAGCATTGGGTCCAATGTTAGCCATTCCTGCTTCAGAGCAGCAAAACGTTCTTACGCCAAACGAAATGGCTTCTTTGAAGGAACTAAGTGATTTAGCTTTAGCGGAAATTAAATCCAGAGACCCAAGTTCAACATATCAAATTCTGGGTGTTATTGACGAGGAAAGTGTAGAGGATGATTTAAATAAAAACGCAGAGCAGCCATTGGAAACTATGCCAACCATACAAACTGACGCCGAACAGACTAAAAATGAAAACTCCACGGATATAACTGCATCTTTATCAGAAGTAACGGACACAACTTCCGAAAATTTACCACAGACAGAAATCGAACCTCATGGCGCAGGCCAAAAAGAAGTTATTACTTCAGAATCTACAATTGATCCACCGAGGTCAAGAGATCTCCTTCAAACGACAATGCAAGAAAATTATTCTGATAGAGAAGCTCAACCACCAATTCAATACCCAAGTGAACAATTAATTATTGAAATATATCCATCTATGGAACCAATCGAAACTATTCGGAATATTATACCGCCAACAATTATGGAAACTGATGAGGAAGCACAAACAGATTTGCGAGACTTGGCTGTGAGTAGACAGTCGGAAAAAGGTGAAGGTGAACAAAAAACGCTTGCTCAAGAAAAAACCCTACCTGTCGTGGAACCTATAGCGAATACTAAAGCCAAATCGGATGAAAATGCTGATACCTGCAAATATGATGACATCGAAACAGTCTTAAAACCTATTGAAACCAAAGACATTCCAGCTCACCAAGAACTACAAACAAAAATCGGGATTAAAGTGGAAGCCAGCAATTCGCAAACAATTGATAAAAACCTTGTTGTCACAGAACCTGTCACAACACCGACACCACCATCACTACTAACCGAAATTATTTCAACTCCTATTGTTAATCCTGATGAACTGGCTCAAACAGAGCCAGTTGAGCAAAATTTATATACCAATGAACCGAAATTAATAGAAACAAACCTTACATATCAAGATCCTGAAGAAATAAAAGAACCACAAACAATACAGTCTAAAATTATTTTACCTTCTATTGTCGACCCTGTAGTTCCAACTTCAACGATACCACAATTGACTGTTGAAACAGTTGCAACTGAGGGCGAGCAGACAAATATTGAAACTGATAAACCTGCAGCAAAAGCAGAAGTCCCAACTAATCGACCCGAAGTTATTCAAACTTCTGTTTTTAACCCTGTGGTGTTAGTGTCAGCGGAGTCACAATCGACAGTTGAACCAGTTTTTGTGCAACTTGAAGAACATCCACCCAAAATAATTCCAATTGTAATAGTCGAAACTGAGGAACTAGTTTCTACGGAATCACAACTGACTGAATCAACTGAAAATAATGGCGTACCGCCAATAATTAAAAAAGACAATATCGCTGTGGAACTGGCAGAAGCACATGAATCATGTGCAAGTCAAACTGAAGTTCCAGCACCTCCCATTGCCAAATCTTTAACTTCAAATGAGTCTCAATTGAATGCTGAACATATTTTTGTGCAAACGGTAGAAAAACCGGTGACAGAAGCAGCAGAAACAATCAAATCCCTAGCCATTATAACCGAAGCTATACCACCATCAATTGTTAATTTAAAGGATCAATCGGTGATAGAACCTGCACAAACAACTGAAGCACCACCAATTCCATCCAAAATGATACCTCCTCAAGTTGTTGAAATACTACATAAAAAGGACATAGAACAAGCAACTTCAAGTGAGCAACAAACAATACAAGCCGAAGTAAAAGTACATGCTGGTGTTGATACAATAGATCAAACGGACATACAACCCTCAACTTCAAATGAGACAATATCAATGCAACCCAAGGTTCTACAAACAAAAGTTTTCGAAGCAACAAATCAATCAGTGATAGAACCTATCGCTACGAGCGAGGCAACGACAATTCCTTCCGAAGCTTCAACAACTACAGTTGTTGAAACACTATATCAAGCGATAAAAGAACGTGGAGAAATAACTGAGGCACCAATAAATCCATCCGAAGATATTCCAGATGCAGTTGTAGAAACAATTGATCAAACGATGAAAGAACCTGCTGAAACAACTGAGAAACAAACAAATAAATCCGAAATAATGCCACATCCAATTGTTGAAACAATTGATCAATCAGTGATAGAACCTGCATCAGAAACTGAGGCATTAATTTCATGCGAAGCTATACCACTTCCAGTTGCTGAAACACGGCATCAACCGGACATAGAACCTGATGAAACAAATGAGACACCAACAAATCCACCTGAAGCTATACCTCTTCCACTTGTTGAAACAATGGATCAACCGGTAATAGAACCTGCAGCAACAACACAGGCAGCAACAGTAACATCTGAAGCTCTACCACCTCCAACAAATAAGGTGCCAACACTTCAGCCTGAGGACTTACCATTTTCTGTAAGTGAACCTCTATGTCAACCGGTGATAGAACCTGCAGAAATTACTGAGACACAAACAGTTCCATCCGAAGCTGTACCACCTCCAGTTTATGAAAAAAACGATCACCCGGTGATAGAACCAGAAGCAACAACCGAGGCACCAACAGATTCATCTCAAACTATACCACCTTCAGTTTTTGAAACAATAGATCATCCGGTGATAGAACCTGCAGGAATAACTGAAGCACCAACAATTCCATCCGAAACTTTACCACCTCCAGATGTAGAAACAATAGCTCAAGCTATAAAAGAACCTGCAGAATTAAATGAGGAACTAACAGTTCCATCCGAAGGTATACCATCTCCAGTTGTTGAAACAATAGATCAACAGGTGATTGAACCGGTAGCAACAACTGAGGCACCAACAGTTCTATCCGAAGCTATACCAACTCCAGTCGTTGAAAAACTAGACCACCCAGTAATAGAACCCCCCGAAATAACTGAGGCAAAACCAGTTCCATCCGAAGTTATTCCACCTCCAGTCGTTGAAACAATAGATCAGCTGGTTATTGAACCTGCAGCATCAACTGAGGCAACGACAGTTTCATCCGAAGCTATACCAACTCCAGTCGTTGAAACACTAGATCAACCAGCAATAGAAACTACCGACATAACTGAGTCACCAACAGTTCTATCCGAAGCTATACCACCTCCAGTTATTGAAACACAAGATCAGCCGTTGATAGAACATGCAGAAATAATTGAGGCACAAGCAGTTCCATCCGAAGCTATACAACTCACAGTTGTTGAAACACTAGATCAACCGGAGAAAGACCCTCCTGAAACAACTGAAGCACCAATGAATCCATCCGAAGCTTTAACACCTGCAGTTGTTGAAATTATAGATCAACCGGCGACAGAACCTGCTGCAATAACTGAGACATCGTCAAATACATGCAAAATTATATCGCCTACAGTTATTGAAACACTAGCTCAAGAAGTGACTGAACCTGCTGCAGAAACTGAGTCACAAACAGTCATATCCGAAACTATACAACATGCAGTTGTGGAAAATATTGATCAACCAGAGAAGGAACATGCAGCACTAACCGAGGCACCGACAACTACAACTGAAAATATAATAACTCCAGTTGTTGAAACAATTGATCAAGCGGTGATAGAAACTGCAGCACCGACTGCGGCACAGGCAAATTTATACAAAGCTACACCACCTGAAGTTGTTGAAAAACTAGATCAACAAGTAATAGAACCTGCAGCAACAACTGAGGCACCAACAGTTCCATCCGAAGTTATACCACCTCTACCTGTTGAAACAATAGATCAACCGGTGATAGAAACAACAGTTCTTTCTGAAGCTATTCCATCGCCAGTGGTTAAAAAAATAGATCAACCGGTTAAAGAACCTAGAGAAACACTTGAGGCACACATGCACCCAAATATACCATGTCCAGTTATTGAAACTATACATCAAACAGTGACAGAACCTGCAGCAACAACTAAAGCACCAACAAATTCAACTGAACATTTACCACCTCCAGTTGTAAACACAATAGATCAATCGGTGATAGAGTCAACTGAAACAACTGAGGCACCAACATGTTCATCCGAAGCTAAACCACTTCCAGATGATAAAACACTTGATCAACCGGTGATAGGACCTACTGAAATAACTGATGTACCAACAGTTTCATGCGAAGCTATACCCCCTTCAGCTGTTGAAACAATGGATCAACCAGAGATGGAACCTGCTGAAAAAACTGAGGCACCAACGACTGAAAATATACCACATCCAGTTGTTCAAAAAATTGATCAACTCGTGACAGAACCTGAAGCAGCCACTAAACCACCAACAAATCCATCCGAAACTATACCACTTCCAGTTGCAACACTAGATCAGCCGGTCATAGAAACAGCTGGCACATCTGATGCAACAATAAATCCATCTGAAGCTATACCACCTCTAACTATCGAAACCCTAGATCACCCGAAGATAAAAACTACTGAAACAACTGAGGCAAAAATAGTTCCATCCGAAGTTATGCAACCTCCAGTTGTTGAACCATTAGATCAATCGATGATAGAGCCTGCTGCAATAACTGAGGCACCACCAGTTCCATCAGAAGATATGCAACCTTCAATTGTTGAAACAATAGATCAACAAGTGACAGTATCTGAACATATACCACCTCCCACTGTAGAAACAGTAGATAAACATGAGATAGACCGTTCAGCAAAAACTGAGGCACCACCAGTTGCATCTGAAGCTGTACCACCTCCAGGTGTTGCAACAAAAGATCAAACGGTAACAGAACCTGCTGAAAAAATTGAGACGCCAACAGTTCCATCCGAAGCTTTACCACCTACAGTTGATGACACAATAGATCAGCCAGCAACAGAACCTGCAGAAATAACTGAGACAACAATAGTTTCACAAGTAGCTATACCACCTCCAACTGTTGAAATACTAGATCAACCAGTGATTGACCCTGCCGCAAAAAATGAGGCACCAACAATTCCATCCGAAGCTGAACCACCTATAGGTGTTGAAACAAAAGATCAGACGGTAATAGAAACTGCTGAAGTAATTGAGACGCCAACAGTTCCTTCCGAAGCTATACCAACCCAAGTTGTTGAAACAATAGTGCAACCGGCAATAGAACCTGACGAAAGAATTGAGGCAACAACTATACCTTCCGAAGCTATTCCACCTCAAGTTGTTGCAGCAATAGATCAACCAGTGATAGAACCTGCAGCAACAACTGAGGCACGAACAGTTCCATCCGAAGCAATACCTCCTCGAGTTGATGAAACAAAAGATCAGCCGTTAATGGGACCTGTAGAAATAGCTGAGACAACAACAGTTCCATCTGAAGCTATTCCACCTCCAGTTGTTGAAACAATAGATCAACAAGAAATAGAACCTGCAGCAATATCTGAGGCACCAACAGTTCCCTCTGAAGCTGTACCACCTCCAGATGTTGAAACAAAATATCAGACGGTAATAGAACCTGCTAAAGTTATTGAAACGCCAACAGTTCCATCCGAAGCTTTACCAACCCAAGTTGTTAAAACAATAGTTCAACCGGCAATAGAACCTGCAGAAACAATTGAGGCACAAACTATATCATCTGATCCTATTTCACCTCCAGTTGTTAAAACAATAGATCAACAAGTAATAGAACCTGCAGCAACAACTGAGGCACCAACAGTTACATCCGAAGCTATGACACCTCAAGTTGTTGAAAAAATAGATCAACCCGTGATAGAACCGGCATTAACAACTGATACACCAACAGTTCTTTCCGAAGCTATACCACATCCAGTTGTTGAAACAATAGATCAACAAGAAATAGTTCCATCTGAAGCACCAACAGTTCCATCTGAAGCTGTACCACCTACAGATGTTGAAACAACAGATCAGACGGTAATAGAACCTGTTGAAGTAATTGAGACGCCAACAGATCCATCCGAAGCTTTACCAACCCAAGTTGTTGAAACAATAGTTCAACCGGCAATAGAACCTGCAGAAACAATTGAGGCACAAACCATACCATCTGAAACTATTCCACCTCCAGTCCTTGACACAATAGATCAGCCGTTAATAGAACCTGTAATAAAAACTATGACAACAACAGTTCTATCCGAGGCTATACCATCTTCTTTTGTTGAAACAATAGATCAAGCGGTAATAGAACCTGCAGGAATAACTGAGGCACCAACACTTCCACACGATGCTATTCCGCCTCCATTTGTTAAAACAATAGATCAACCGGTGCTAGAACCGGCGTTAAAAATTGATGCACCAACAAGTCCAATCGAAGCTGTTCCACCTCCAGTGGTTGAAACAAAATACCAACAATTAATAGAACCTGCAGCAACAACTGAGGCACCAACAGTTCTTTCCGAAGCTATACAACCTCCAGTTGTTGAAACAAGAGACCAACCGGTGATAGAACCAACACTTCTTTATGAAGCTGTTCCACCGCCATTGGTTGAAACAATAGATCAACCGGTTACAGAACCTGCAGAAATAACTGAGGCACCACCAGCTCCATCCAAAGATATACTACCTCCCGTTGTAGAGTCATTAGATCACCCGGTAATAGAAACTGCAGAAATAACTGAGGCACCAACAGTGCCATCCGAAGCTATACCACCTCCAGATGTTGAAACAATAGATCAACCGGTGATAGAACCAACAGTTCTTTATGAAGCTGTTCCAACGCCATTAGTTGAAACAATAGATCAACCGGTTAAAGATCCTGCAGAAATAACTGAGGCACCACCAGTTCCATCCAAAGATATACCACCTTCCGTTGTAGAGACATTAAATCAACCGGTAATAGAAACTGCAGAAATAACTGAGGCACCAAGAGTTCCATCCGAAGCTGTACCACCTCTATTTGTCAAAACGATAGATCATCCGATGATAGAACCACCAGTTCTTTCTAGTGCTATTCTACCGCCAGTGGTTGTAACAATAGATCAACATGTAAAAGAACCTGCAGAAATAACTGAGACACCAAGAGTTCCATCCGAAGATATACCACCTCCCGTTGTTGAGATATTAGATCAACCGGTAACAGAAACTGCAGAAATAACTGTGGCACCAACAGTTCCATCCAAAGATATACCACCTCCCGTTATAGAGACATTAGATCAACTGGTAATAGAAACTGCAGAAATAACTGAGGCACCAACAGTTCCATCCGAAGCTATACCACCTCCAGTTGATAAAACAATAGATCAACCTGTGATAGAACTGGCGTTAATAATTGATGCACCAACAGGTCCATCCGAAGCTACACCATCTCCAGTTGTTGAACTAATTGATCAACCACTAGTTGAGCGTGCAGAAATAAGTGAGGCACCAACAGTTCAATCCGAAAATATACCACCTCCCGTTGTTGCAACACTAGATCAACCTGTTATAAAAACTGCAGAAATAACTAAGGCACCAAGACTTCCATCTGAAGCTATTCCACCTCCAGTAGTTGAAACAATAGATCAACCGGTGATAGAACCAACAGTTCTTTCTGAAGCTATTCCACCGCCATTGGTTGAAACAATAGATCAGTCGGTTAAAGAACCTGCTGAAATAACTGAGCCACCACCAGTTCAATCCAAAGATATCCCACCTCCTGTTGTTGAGACATTAGATCAACCGGTAATAAAAACTGCAGAAATAACTGAGGCACCAACAGTTCCATCCGAAGCTATACCACCTCCAGTTGTTGAAACAATAGATCAACCGGTGGTAGAACAGGCGTTACTACTTGATGCACCAACAATTCCACCCGAAGCTACACCAACTCCAGTTGTTGAACTAATTGATCAACCACTAGTTGAACCTGCAGAAATAACTGAAGCACCAACAGTTCTATCCGAAGCTACACCACTTCCAGTTGTTGAAACAATAGATCAACCGATGATAGAACCAACAGTTCTTTCTGAAGCTATTCCACCACCATTGGTTGAAATAATAGATCAGCTGGTTAAAGAACCTGCTGAGATAACTGAGGCACCACCAGTTCCATCCGAAGATATACCACTTCCCGTTGTTGAGACATTAGATCAACCGGTAATAGAAACTGCAGAAATAACTGAGGCACCAGTAGTTTCATCCGAAGCTATACCACCTCCAGTTGTTGAAACAATAGATCAACAGGTGATAGAACCGGGGTTAACAATTGATGCACCAACAGTTCCATCCGAAGCCAAACCACCTCCAGTTATTAAACCAATTTATCAACCAGTTATTGAACCTGCAGAAATAATTGAGGCACCAACAACTACATCCGAAGGCATACAACCTCCCGTTGTTTCAACACTAGATCAAACAGTGAAAGAAACTGCAGAAATAACTGAGGCACCAAGAGTTCCATCCGAAGTTTTACCTCCTACAGTTGTTGAAACAATAGATCAACCGGTGATAGAACCAACAGTTCTTTCTGAAGTTATTCCACCGCCATTGGTTGAACCAATAGAACAGCCGGTTAAAGAACCTGCTGATATAACTGAGGTACCACCAGTTCCATTCAAAGATATACCAGCTCCCGTTGTTGAGACATTAGATCAACAGGTGATAGAAACTGTCAAAATAACTGAGGCACCAACAGTTCCATCCAAAGCTATACCACCTCCAGTAGTTGAACCAATTGATCAACCAGTAGTTGAGCCTGCAGAAATAACTGAGTCATCAACAGTTTCATCCGAAGATATACCACCTTCCGTTGTTGAAACAATAGATCAACTGGTGATAGAACCGGGGTTAACAATTGATGCACCAACAGTTCCATCCGAAGCTATACCACCTCCAGTAATAGAAACAATTGATCTACCAGTAGTTAGGCCTGCAGAAATAACTGAGGCATCAACAGTTTCATCCGAAGTTTTACCACCTACAGCTGTTGAAACAATAGATCAACCGGTGATAGAACCAACAGTTCTTTCTGAAGTTATTCCACCGCCATTGGTTGAACCAATAGATCAGCCGGTTAAAGAACCTGCTGAAATAACTGAGGTACCAGCAGTTCCATTCGAAGATATACCAGCTCCCGTTGTTGAGACATTAAATCAACAGGTGATAGAAACTGTCGAAATAACTGAGGCACCAACAGTTCCATCCAAAGCTATACCACCTCCAGTAGTTGAACCAATTGATCAACCAGTAGTTGAGCCTGCAGAAATAACTGAGGCATCAACAGTTTTATCCGAAGATATACCAGCTTCCGTTGTTGAAACAATAGATCAACCGGTGATAGAACCGGGGTTAACAATTGATGCACCAACAGTTCCATCCGAAGCTATACCACCTCCAGTAATTGAAAAAATTGATCTACCAGTAGTTGAGCCTGCAGAAATAACTGAGGCATCAACAGTTCCATCCGAAGCTATACCACCTCCAGTTGTTGAAACAATATATCAACCGATGATAGAACCAACAGTTCTTTCTGAAGCTATTCCACCGCCAGTGGTTGAATCAATAGATCAGCCGGTTAAAGAACCTGCTGAGATAACTAAGGCACCACAAGTTCCATCCGAAGATATTCCACCTCCCGTTGTTGAGACATTAGATCAACCGGTGATAGAACCGGGGTTAACAATTGATGCACCAATAGTTCCATCCGAAGCTATACCACCTGCAGTTGTTACACCAATTGATCAACCAGTAGTTGAACCTGAAATAACTGAGGCACCAACAGTTCCATCCAAAGATATACCACCTCCCGTTGTTGCAACACTAGAACCTGTAATAGAAACTGCAGAAATAATTGAGGCACCAACAGTTTCATCCGAAGCTATACCACCTCCAGTTGTTGAAACAATAGATCAACCGATGATAGAACCAACAGTTCTGTCTGAAGCCATTCCACCGCCATTGGTTGAATCAATAGATCAACCGGTTAAAAAACCTGCTGAAATAACTGAGGCACCACCAGATCCATCCAAAGATATACCACCACCAACAGTTTCATCCGAAGCTATACCACCACCAGTTATTGAAACAATTTATCAACCGGTGATAGAACCGGGGTTAACAATTGATGCACCAATAGTTCCATCAGAAGCTATACCACCTCCAGTCGTTGAACCAATTGATCAACCAGTACTTGAACCTGAAATAACTGATGCTACAACAGTTTCATCCCAAGCTATACCACCTCCAGTTGTTGAAACAATAGATCAACCGGTGATAGAACCAACAGTTCTTTCTGAAGCTATTCGACCGCCATTGGTTGAAACAATAGATCAGCTGGTTAAAGAACCTGCTGAGATAACTAAGGCACCACAAGTTCCATCCGAAGATATTCCACCTCCCGTTGTTGAGACATTAGATCAACCGGTGATAGAACCGGGGTTAACAATTGATGCACCAATAGTTCCATCCGAAGCTATACCACCTGCAGTTGTTACACCAATTGATCAACCAGTAGTTGAACCTGAAATAACTAAAGCACCAACAGTTCTATCCGAAGATATACCACCTCCCGTTGTTGCAACACTAGATCAACCTGTAATTGAAACTGCAGAAATAACTGAGGCACCAAGAGTTCCATGCGAAGCTATCCCACCTCCAGTTGTTGAAACAAAAGATCAACCGGTGATAGAACCAACAGTTCTTTCTGAACCTATTCCACCGCCATTGGTTGAAACAATAGATCAGCCAGTTAAAGAACCTGCAGAAATAACTGAGGCACATGTAGTTTCATCCGAAGCTATACCACGTCCATTTGTTGAAACAATAGATCAACCGGTGATAGAACCGGGGTTAACAATTGATGCACCAACAGTTCCATCCGAAGCTATATCACATTCAGTTATTGAACCAATTGATCAACCAATAGTTGAACCTGAAATAACTGATGCACCAACAGTTCCATCCGAAGCTATACCACCTCCAGTCGTTGAACCAATTGATCAACCAGTACTTGAACCTGAAATAACTGATGCTACAACAGTTTCATCCCAAGCTATACCACCTCCAGTTGTTGAAACAATAGATAAACTTATGAAAGAACCAACAGTTCTTTCTGAAGCTATTCGACCGCCATTGGTTGAAACAATAGATCAGCTGGTTAAAGAACCTGCTGAGATAACTAAGGCACCACAAGTTCCATCCGAAGATATTCCACCTCCCGTTGTTGAGACATTAGATCAACCGGTGATAGAACCGGGGTTAACAATTGATGCACCAATAGTTCCATCCGAAGCTATACCACCTGCAGTTGTTACACCAATTGATCAACCAGTAGTTGAACCTGAAATAACTGATGCACCAACAGTTCCATCCGAAGCTATACCACCTCCAGTTGCTGAACCAATTGATCAACCAGTAGTTGAACCTGCTGAAATAACTGAGGCACCTACAGTTCTATCCGAAGAAATACTACCTCCCGTTGTTGCAACACTAGATCAACCTTTAAAAGAAACTGCTGAAATATGTGAGGCACAAAGAGTTCCATGCGAAGCTATCCCACCTCCAGTTGTTGAAACAAAAGACCAACCGCTGATGGAACTAACAGTTCTTTCTGAACCTATTCCATCGCCATTGGTTGAAACAATAGATCAGCCGGTTAAAGAACCTGCTGAAATAACTGAGGTCCCACCAGTTCCAACCGAAGATATACCTTCTCCAGAGATTGAACCTTTTGATCAACAAGTAGTTGAACCTGCAGCAACAACTGAGGCACCAACAATTCCAACCGAAGCTATTCCACCTCCAATTGATCTAATTGATCCACCAGTGATAGAACCTGCTGAAACATCTGAGGCACCAACGGTTTCATCACTTCAAAATGTTGAAACACTAGCTCATCCGGTGATAGCAGCTGCAGCAACAAATCCATCCGAATCTATACCGCCAACAGTTGTTGAATTACTTGATCATCCAGTTATAGAACCTGCAGCCACTACTGAGATACCAATAGTGCCGCCCGAAGCTGTACCACCTTCAATTGTTGAATCACTAGATCATCTGGTAATAGAACCTTCATTACCAACTGAGGTACTAACAGTGCCTTCCGAACCTATATCACCAACAGTTGTTGAATCGCTAAATCAATCAGACAAAGAACTTGAAAGTTTAAGTGAGCCACAAACAATGCAAGCCAAGGTTTTACCACCAACAGTTGATGAGCTAATAGATCAACTAGTGATAGAACCGCCTGCATTAACTGAGGCACCAACAAAGCTATCTGATGCTTTAACACCTCCATTTGATGAAAGAGCAAATCAACCTTTGTTAGAGCCAACATCTTCAAGTGAGCCACAAGTATTGCAAGCCGAGTTTATTTCAGTTGTTGACTCAATAGATCAATTGGTGTTAGAATCTGTAGCAACAATTGAGGCACCAACTGTTCCATCTGAAGCTGTACCACCTCCAGTATTTGAGGTGGAACCTGCATTAATCACTGATCCTCAATTAATTAAAATTGAAGTTGAAACCATAGATCAATTGATTAAACCTGCATCAGCAACTTTGACGCAAGCTATGCATTCGGACAAAACACCATCCCCAGTTGTTAATGAAATTGCTCAACTAGTGATAGAACCTGCATCAACAATTCAGACGCCAACACTTCAATCTGAGTCCATTACAACTCCAGTTATTGAACCAGAAGAACAACTTGTAATAGAATCCGCAGCAATAACTGAGACGAAAGCATTACAACCCGTGATGATATCACCTGCAATGGTGGAACCAATAGAGCATTCTGATTTGGAACCTGTAGCAAACAGTATGGCGTCAATACATCAAGCTGAAGATACCTCCCCACCTCAAGATATCGAACCTAAAAATCAAGGTAATATAAAATCACAACCTGCTGCTGATACAGTTGTAACTGTATTTGACCATCCACTTATTAAATCAGGTCAACTGGTTATGGCTTTAATATCAACCAAACCGTCAACAGATCAACCCGAACTTATTAACACAGATGTTTCTCCAACAATTCACACCGAATCAATACCTTATACAGTTATCGATTGTGTTCAAATGGCTGAACTAGAACACAAAACAGTTGTTAATGCCACTGAACCGCATCTTCAAATCGATCCAGCAATTATGTTTGAAGAAAAAGCACAAGAATTTACTAAAATTAAACCCGAAATAATATCAAAACCAACTATCGATGCTGTGGAACCAGTTACAATAGACCCGGAATTAACTGTTAAATCAGTTTTGCCATCTTTGGAATCACCTTGTAATATTTCAGATAAACCTAAGGACATGGACCAGGAAATAAAGAATCAAACTTCTCAAATAATGCCTCCTGAAATTTCATCCGCTGGTAATCCTTCACGGAGAGGGCTGATAAGACAGCGCAATGTGACTGACACGACACCGAGCGAGGAGGCACACCCCAAAAGTGTTAGCCTCTTGGCAACCATTTGCAAATGTTATATCAAAGACAAACGACTGGTAGCAGCGCTCGAAAAGCGACGACGTCAAACCCTTCTTATTCAAAGATACTTACACTCTTTTGATTTGCCTGTATCCGAAGAGGCAGAGTGTGAAAGTCTACTCCCCGAACAAACTTTTCTTATAAGTAGCACCCCTGAGCTAAGCACAAATGAAAATGAAACTGAAAAGTTTGTTGTAGGGGACTTGAATCATTTCAATTTTAATTTTATTAACAATATTCTTTTCTCAGATCAACTGAGTTCTGATTCGAATAACACAGACGAGAGTATAAAGACCACAGTTGAAAACTTTGCTGAAGAAAGAGCTTCAAAATTACTAAAATTATCAGCTGCTCTAAGCGACGAAATCAGTTCGTCCTCGAATGACTTGGCACCTGTGCAGATTACTAACAATCATTGCTGCCCTAAGAATGCTCATAATACCACAATATCTACTACTAATTTTACTACTACTAACACTTACACATCTTCGTATGTCATAACAAATGGTTCCATAGCAGGCGATCATAAGTCAACAGCATGTTCCGAAAAACCTCTCTCACAAGCAGATGAAGAGGAGGAGCTGGAGCATGTTGATGATGACTTAATTGTTTTGAGGCGTTTCGTGCCAGGTAAAACAAGGCAAAGCCTGCTCGGTGTTGTGTTGTCGCATATTCTTGTTGTGTTTTCTTTCATTGTCGCTAACAAAACTTTTTTCTGTTTCATTAATTCATAAGCTAAAAAAACAATTCGACTTTGTTAAGATGGTCTTTATTTCATAACATTCTGTATTTTGTTCTGCAAAAACTTATAGGTTCAATAGCCGAGCGAGAATACAAGAAATGGTATAATGCGGTGGATATGCCAAACAATCCATATGCGCCGGATGCACTTAAACGACGTATCAGTGGCAGTCAAGAGAAATTTATCGATCTGCCTAACATAAGTCCGAGCACAGAGCAGAATCCAATTTCATTGTTGGGAAATACATCAACAACATCAGCCAACGAAGAGTGTGAGCAAAACCAGGAAAGAGACTATAAGAGGTGAGTAGTAAATATTGAAATATTTCTAGTATTCGTTGGATATTTGTACAGATACGGAGACAAGTGATGTAGTAGAAGTCCTCATAGTAGTAGAAATATAAATAGTAGCTTGACAAAATAAATATAAAAATAATTTTAACTTACATGAACGTCTATTTGAAAATACTGTGTCGAAAGAGGGCTCTGCTTGTTAGTTGCTAATCGAGCCCAAAGTAATACTGTCCTTCGGTTGATCTCAATGCTGATTTCGAAAATTTTTGTGGTGAATCCAAAAATCGAATTATAAGAAGTCACCTAATATTACATAGGTTTGGTATCAAAATCTTACAAAATGTTACTCCGCTGAAGGTTTTTCTCAATGATATCCTGCGAATAAGTTTTGCAGTTTTATTTAATTCAGACATGGTGGAGTATAATTGGTTCGTTATCGGACTGTTGAGGCCAGCTTAATAAATGGCAAATAGATTGTTGGTGTTAATTTCATTTTCTAGGGTACGACTCTACTTTGTCGTCGTGTACATTTCTGGTTGAAGGGATTTTTAAGGTCTGAAGTCACTCTTATATGATCCGATAAGTTGATTTACGATGGACTTCAGTCTTTGTTGTTGTTTTAATAGCACCCTATAGCTTTCGGGAATTCATTATAGCCGACCGTTTGTCTTTATGACGTTGTGTTATAAGACCTATTCAATTGTATGCTGATGACAGCAGTAATTATCATTTTTAATCGTTCAAAAAAGCTTGTTAATCTCTTGAAAAAATTTCGAGTGGGGTCTTGTTAATAGAGTAGAGTTTAATTACAATTAAATTTAAAGTAGAGTTGGTCTTTAAAGTCTTCTTATAATCAATTGTCTTGTGTGTGTTATTACATGGTTGTAATAGTGTTGCTAATAGGACGCGGATGGTCCCGAATTTTTAATAATTTGAATTTTAATTAAATTATATTAAACATAACTCGCCGCAATTAATAAATAAGTTGTAGAATAAATGTCACCCGGCCCCCAACCCGGCTAGCAATTAAAATAATCAGGTTATGAAAATGTTATGAATGGAAAAGTTTAATGAAAAAAAGAATTGGTCATTTCAGCTCTTGAAAGGACTTTGACTGAGCTTCTTATGATCAATTGTGTAGTGTGTATTATCAAATGTTTCTACACAATAGACCGAGAACTGGACCTATATGTTCTGGACCGACTCCGCAGGGTTTAAATTCATGTTCTCAAGGAACTTTACATGACATTGTTTTTTTTCTGAGGTTGCTATTGTCTCCAGTGAGGTGACAGCCCATTTAAAAAATGTATTTCTAGTGAAAAAGCTTTCTGTGTCAGATTGAAATTCGAGCCCAGGTATGCCGAGATCCATTGCTTTGCATGCTACACACTTACCAATACGGCCACGGTTGCCACTTTCATAAGTGAAAACTTTCATAATGTGTACAAAATAATAGGGGTATTCTCGCAGTATAGCAAAGATGCAAAATTTGTGAAAATGCATCCTTGCAATACTGAACTATGCAACACTGCGGGAGCGCACAAAATCACAAATATTGTGAATATTAGAAGAAATGCCGCGAACAGACGAAAACAAAAAATTTAAATACTTACTCTGACGCAGAGTGCAAGGTTGCACGTCCACTCAAAACATGGGTATCACTGTTGCACAGATTGAACGAATTGCAAAACTTTTATCGCTTGTATTTTGTTGTTGTGTCGTTGCACGGGTTGCAAGATTCTGCAACTTTTGCATTCTTACACCTTGCAAGGGTTTTGCAAGACAGCGAGAATACCCCTAATGTCATTTTCTATGTCTTGAACGTAGAAATCGTCCTTCATATGGTGAATTTCACCACACGAATCAATAGCAATTTTCAAAATTTTATTGGAAAAGACTTTTGTCGTTCTGAAAGATGATAAGTTCTCGTGATAGATTTTTGCTCAAACATTTTTTTTATGAGAAAAACCGATTGGTAGCATACAAGTTCGGATCAAATGTCCTTCGTGGTAAAATTTTAGTAAAAATGCAAAAAAATGTGATTTTTGAGTTAAAGCCAGACTGCAACACTCTTTACTAGTACCAAAAAAAAGTTATGATTCCGAATTTGTTTGAAATATTGATATGTGATAGCGATGGAAAAGGATGATTTTTTTTTCCCTAAATCTAAAAATATAGTAAAATAGTCTGGAATTGAAATAGTCCGGTCATGATGAATGGAAAAAGGGTATAAAAGTCCAAAAAAAATAGCATCCAATTTTGCATGGAATGCCCATATCTTTTGTAAATGAGGTGTTTTGATAAAAAAGAAATGTATGTGAAACAAACAACTTTACTTCCCACCAGAAAATATGGGAGTACTTGCTTTAAGAATTTATTATAAGTATAACAACTTGATTTGAAAACAGCTTCCATCGATTTAAACGTTGAACAGGTTCCGTTCTCACTTTTATCATCGCTCATTAGGATAAGCTTGTCGAAATATACTTGTTTGCTTATATTTAAACAATTTCATATTTTTCATATTTATAACTTTTTCATATTTATAAATTTTCTAAAATGTAAAAAAAAAATTTTATATTTTTTTTCAAATTTTTTTTTAATATGTATTTTTTGTTTAAATGAATGGTTAAATGTTTTATCTTAAAAAAAAACTCGAGTGTAGCAACGTACACGTGGCAGAAGTGACACTTCTTTAACAGTAAGAAATAAGAGAGATTTTAGTGTGAAATAGAGAGAGAAAGTATCTGAAAAGAAATTCAATCAATACGAAATGGAATAATAATGTGTTGATTTATTATTCCATTAAATTATTCGGACCGTACCGAATATGGTTTTTGTCGAAAGTATCACATATTAACTTTTATCTCTTAGTTTTTATTTTTTTCGACAAAAATAACAGTTTATTGTGCCTTATAGTTTTTTTGGGCAAAAACAACAGTTATTTTCTGCCGTTTATTTTTCGGTTAAAAATATCAGGTAATTTATATTTGTTCAAGTCATTTTAACGATAAAAAAATTTTGATATTATTATTTTCATCTCATCGGTGAGACATTTTACACATGGTGTCAACAGTTCAATCTGTCAAGTGGCCTTTAAGAAAACACAAATTGCTTGATATTTTTGACCGAAAAAATTAAAGTCACAAAATATCTGCTATTTTTGACCGATGAAATAAAAGTCAAAAGTAACCTTTATTTTTCCTCGAAATATACTAGGCAAGAAATTAACTTTTAAAGAATCAGTTTCAAATTTAAAAGCGACTTAATATTCGTGAGGCGGAGGACAGTTGTAACATAATGTTATATTTGAAAAAGTCTTTCGACAATTTTTTTCATTTGAAAATTGTAAAATAACAGTTATTTTCGGTACTTGTTTTAGTTCAGTTGGTGTTTTAGTTGCTTTCGAATGTTTTCTCAACATTGTTACTTTTTGAATGCTGGATTGCATTTGCATAGTACTCCTTGAAGGAGCCTCCGAAAGCAGAGGTAAATCTTTAAAATTTTGTTGAGATGCATCAGTGTGTTTTTTGGGGATTGGTTCTTTGTAGATTCACCAAAATACACTGATGTTTCGTAAAAATGCATTTTGAAACTCAGCCGTTGTTGCAATCACCTTACCTTCATCATTAGTTGCAGACCCAGCTGCGGCTGTATTCTTAAGAGGTCTAATTCGCTCTCTATATTCACGAACGCGTTCTGCTCCTGTTTTAGCTATTTTTCTATTTTTTTTTCCGTACATACTTGTAGAATGAAATTTAATGTTACGGTTATGTTAATAATGTAATGTTAATGTTAATCTAATGTTAATGTTAATTATGTTATTTTCAGTATGTTACGCGTTCAGTTTTAATTAATTGTTTGGCTATTTATCATGTGCCTACTAAGCGAAAACGTATAGATTCCGGCTCATAAGCAACGATGTTCGGGGTTCAATTCTCGGCAGCGGCAGTCATTTTTTTTAATTTTCATATGAATTGAAAACGTTAGCCTAGCGTCACGAAAAAGGACCTTGAAATTTCACTCGCCGCCAAAGAAGTTTCACTTCAAAAATTTGTCTACGGCATTGTTCTAGGCTACATAAGTGTTTTGTTCAGTGGCTATTGATTGACTTTGAGAGAAGCAAAAGCTGAAATACTTTTACCTTCTTTAGAAGTACTTTTAAATTGACTTCGGTAAAAGTGAGAACAGAAGTTCCGAAGTAGTTCTACAATTCCACAGATGCGAGTGTAGAACTACTTCCCGTTACACTGATTTTTTTCATTGAATAAAAAGTAGTTAAAGTTTGCCTACGATAGAAGCAAGAACAGGAGTACTTTTTTCTTTAGACATCGCCTGAAACAATAGTACTGGCTGAAATCGTAGTTGGAACAACTTGCTGATCTCAACAAATCAATCCAGAACTTATTACGAAGTACTTTTTTCCTGCTGGGAAAAATATTTATTGTGTGATAAGTAATGACAAAAAAAACTAAAGGTTTTCAAATTACGGACCCCTCCCCAACTTTTTATTCCGATTTTTTTTTTAATAAAACTCAATTTTGAGAATTCATACATGTTTTGTAAGCGAAATGCAAGCCAAAGAAAGAACTCGATCTTGAACTGATTTCCTCTTTCTGCGAAGGACAGCGCAAGTCGTATGGAATCTTCCCCTGTCTGAGACTCCCTGCTCCCTCTTTCCCTCATCCTTAACGACACCTTAATATAAAATTAAAATTTTTTAAAATGGCAGCCTCTTGCTTTAACCCAAACCCGTAAATGGTCTGGCCATGTGGTTATACCGCACTTTTTCTAATGGCATCGCTGTCGCTGCACCAAACTACATTAAGACTCTCCAAATTTTTGTGAGAAGTTTTTCAGGCGAAGCTTTCTAAATCTGTCTACAAGATGTAGTCCAATGAGAATCAAGGTTCCATGAGGCCCATTCTTTTACTGCAATGAAATCGTGTATATTGCATCCATTTGATCTGGCAGTCCTGCGTGGCTTTGGACTTGTATGCAGGAATAAAATCCTGTTGAGAAACCCATCTGTGTTCCTTAAAAAGAATTTTGGTTAAGCCTTGCCTAAACATCACTACTTCTAAGACATAATTTTGGTACACTTTTTCACCAGTTGTTAACTCTTGCGCACAGAAATGCAAAGATTTGGTACCTTAGTGAGAGACTCCCCAACAAACCATAACCGATGTAGGATTCGTTTTGTTTGTTGTAAACTTCCTCGTCGGTATACATTTTTTACCACCTAAGAAGCCGCGAGCATCTTTCGAGTCAAGATCTTTCAATCTTGGCAGTAACTGATGAAATGTTGACTGATGAAGAAAGGCTTTCATATGTATGTAGATCATCTCGAATTACACAGTGCAACATATATTTCCGGGAGTGAACCAAATCAATCTCAAACAGAAGTATTTGACATCAATCACAAATCAATGAACCAAATGATTTGGCTATTCTTTGGCAATTATTTTCGGTTTCCTAAAGAAATTACGAAGAATACGTTCTCGCGCATCTTTTAGGGCCGAACCCCTACGACCAACACGTGGACGACCACTTTTTTCCTTGTCATCTATCCTAGCCCCTGCTCTGAAACGGTGGGTGTAACAATTTTTGTAACAGAACTTATGGCAGTACTTTGTTACAGATAGTAAGCCATGTATTAGTTTCTGTGAAATATTGTAAGATTTTGCAACTTAGAGTGCATATTTATATAATGCTTATTTGCTAAATTTGAAGTCATAAGATTTATTTTTAATTGATTTTTTGGAATTTAAGTAGATTTTACCGTTTTGGTAAAGTCATAAAGTCATAATGTATAGAAAGTAGACGACGTTGTTTATATCAAAGCTGCCTCATTTTCAAAATTTACTATTAAGAGAAGGGTAGGTTAGGTTAGTCCGGTTGCCTCACGTTGGAGTCTCACATAGAGCATATGATCCTAAGTGGTATCGGTTGATGAAAGCCTTGAGGGAATTAGTGGAAATCTTACAAGACTTACAATCTTACAAACCATGTTGGTACTTATTCGTAAACAATATCAGATCTGTTTTCTCTGCGTTTTTACTAAGGCCGACTGAATCTAAGTCCATCTAAGTACCTCTTTTAGTGTTCTGTAAGTAATGTCAAAATACATTTTCCCACTATAATCATGCTATGCGGATAAAAATGTCATCCGCATAAGCTGTTATCTTCGGGGCTTTGCCTTCAAAGTTTTTGAGTAGCTCCTTAACAACAAGATTCCATAGTAGGGGTGAGAGGACTCCTCCTTGGGCTGTTCCCCTACTCACTTCTCCTACCATGGTTGTAGAGCCCCACTCGGCTTGGACACTTCTACAATTTAGTAGGTTTTATATACAGAGGTCGATTGCTGGTGGCGTATCGATCGCGCGTAATCCATTTAAGATAGCCGTAGTTGGCACATTGTTGAATGCACCTGAGATGTCTAGAAAAGCGCTTTCTCTACGTGAACTACTAGGTTATGTAGTGCTGTCTCCACCTATTTTCCTTTCGTATATGCGTGCTGCTGCAAGCAGCGGCTGGTTTGTGCCGTTTCTTATATGCAGTTTTACCAGCTTCTCGTGTGTTTTGAGTAGAAATGATGTTAGGCTTATTGGCCTGTAGTCGTTTGGATACAAGTAGCTATTACAACCTGATTTTGATATGAAGACCACCCTAGCTGTCCTCCAGGCTGCAGGCACAGAAGCTTATAAATCTCCTAACAAATTTCTTAACCCTTTCAACCCCAACGTTGTTTACGAGCAACTTTGATTTCTTAGCACCGTTTAATTTGAAACAAACTGAACTAACTCATCAAAGAAGAATTGGAATTGAATAATTGCAGTTTTTATAATAAAAAAAATAACAAAAAAGTACGAATTTTGTTGCGATCAACATAATTACGATGCATTAATCACAGTTAAGTTTTAACAAATTGAGCAAAAAGTGAAATAAGCACAGAAAATATAAATTAAAAAAAAAAATATATTGAAATCATAAATTTAAAAAACAAGTACGCAGTATTAGCCACAAAGTGCAAAATAAAAATAGAAAAATAAAATATTTTAAAAACGTACATTATTGCAAACTTATATACATATGTGTAACATTCAATATCTAGTGACACGATAACTGTAATAACTCTGAAATCTTCAAAAATGAGACTTTTTGAAGAAGTCTGAAATCTTCAACAATGCTTAATTTAGATCTAATAAACACAGAAGTTATGAAAACATAATTTTCAGACAGTGAGTTCAGGAGCGAGGTCGAAAGGGTTAATATTTGAACTGTACATTTTGCCTTTTTGTATTAAAACCAATGAAATATTATTTATATTAAAAGTTAAGTTACATAAGTTAAGTTAAGTTACATATCAGTTAAGGCCGGATGGCATTTATCTTATTTACTACTTTAGCCCGAAAAATACTAACTTTACTCACCCTTTTCTTCCTACAGGTATAGTCGCGATTACTACATCAACGACATCAAAGTGCAAGACTCGAGCAAAAAACCAAGCACACTGAGTACCGCAGTTGCCAACAGTCAAGAGTCCGTCGATATCACAATCAATGAGGTAAATCCCAATGGATATGATAGTGTTGATGCAAATAGAACAAGTAAAGCTAGCAATAACCATAAGAATCAAGAATGTCATTGGACCCTATCCACTCCCATACGCCGTAGCAGTTCCCTTAAGTATCTAAATAATCGTTCACCAAAATTACATTATTTCAATACAAATTCACCATCACAACCACCGCCACTACCACAAACACCACCACCATATGCTGCAACAATGACATCGCGTTGCAACAGCAACAACAACTTGCACTACCAACGTCAATACAATAACGATGACAGCGACATACGCTCCCTACACTCCTGGAAAGGTTCTACCCCAACTTTAACGAAACGTCGGCCAAACTCCTCATTAAGTTGTCACAGCTACTCTAGCAAAAACCAAAAACAAACCCTGCCCACAGCTAATGTTTTGACCCAATTCGAAAAGCAATTGTTGCATAAAGATTTGAAACGTAACAGTTTTCGCGCCATCTCGGCAACAACCAAAGATTTTGTGCTAAATCCGATATTCGATAGTGATGAGTTCTATGGCAATAGCCACAAATTATCGCTTAAATCGCAAACCGATGATCCAACCGATTCAGGAGTGGACAGTTGTATGAATGGTTTCAGTGAAGTCGAAGCAAAAATAAGCAATAATAGTTTGCTATTTTGAGGCAGACAGGTGTTAAACACAGGTCCGTTCGATTTATCTTATTTGCTTGTGAACTCATATTCAGGTAATAAAACATACTTGGGACTACATTTTTCGAAGATAAAATTCAAATATAATAAGACTCTAATGGTCATTATGGACTATGAACTTAACGGTGACAAAAAAAAATGGGATACTTTTAAAATTAACCACCCATTTTTTGATAAGATTACGAACGATCGTTTTCTTTTTTGGTGTTTATTGAAAATATTATCTAGTCTATTGCACAAGATCAGGCTTAAGTTGAGGTGTGTAGAGTAAAGATTTGCTACAGCAATACAATATAAAAGTGCATTCAAAGAACGGCGTAAATGTTTTGTAAAGCCGTTTTCATTGTTGACTTTAGTTAATAAAGAATGCTATTTGCGTTGTTTACGCCTTACTTTGAATACCGCATTAGTTATAAGTTAATCACTTCAAGTATGTATGTATATATGAAGTAGTTGGTTTTGTTAGGATATCGTATGTGTTTATGTATATTTATCTTTTAAGCTTAAGCTTGTGAATCTCGTGAATTTTCTCCCTATTAAATAAGCGGCTTAAAGACAGAACAATTTTATGACCGCCGAAGAACCATCACAGCAGCGTAACTCTTCGCACTTAGTTTGAACACAATTTAGTGGAATGAAACACATTCTATTTTCACAACAGTTGTAAAAATCTTAACCCTTTGTGCCATTAGCTAAAATTTTGTTAAAATATTTAAATTCACATATAATAAATTTAAAAAAAAAACTACTGCACAATTTTAAATGCCTTAATAAACATTGCTTTTCGAGTTTGTTAAAAATGTTATTTTCTTATTTTTGTTTTTGTTATGCTTTACGAAATTAGTTATATGTCTCGTCTTTTTTTTATAATTTAAATCAAAAAATAAAAAAAAATCTTGAAATTGCGCTTTAATTTCAATTTTTAAAAACTTTGTATAAATTAATTTTATATTTTAGTTTTTTTTTAAATCATTTGTAAAGCACGCTAGTTATTTAAGTTCAAATAAACAGTTTATTTATGATTTAATTAATGTTTTTATAATAAAGTATAATAATATTAATAAAAATTAATTAATTCAAAAAACAACGAAACAAATGTTTTTAGTAAAATTTCAAGAAAGTTATTTAAAAATTTTGCACATTTTAGAAGGTTAACAAACACATTGGTAAGTAATACTACAAATAGATATATGTAAGCTACTTTTTTCAAAACTTTTCTTTGTGTACATTTTTTTTTTCTGTTATAAACTGTGTAATGGGCAATTTATTGGCTAAATTTTACTAACAACATTTGTTTCAAACCAATTTAAAACACTTTTTCAAAATTTTCACACCTCTTGCATGGGTTAAAGTATTTTTTAATAGTAGTAGTTTATAGTTTATAAACAATTTAGTTGAAATTAATTTATTTACTAACAAATTTTTTATTAGTTAGATATATGTATTTTAAGTAAAATTTTATGGTAACCTCTTTAATGCACGTTTCTCTTGTAAAACAAAAAAATGTTGTAACACAAAATTTTTTTCTAATGATGGTTTTGGTACAACAACCTTGGTGTAACTTGCTTCCCATGATAAATTGCTTAATGAATCTGTACTGCAAAGTAAAGTACACTTGAAGAAACTTGCATAGAATTTTAAATTTCTTCTACACATCACAACATCTCTCACTGCCTAGCATGTTTTGATGTGTTACTTCAGAAGATATGAAGTACTTGCTGCAAGTCATTTTTGTTTTACTTACTTATCTCTAGTTCTTATCCTACAAAGAAAAGAACCGGTTCATTTAGGGATAAGGGACCTGATCTAATTCTGACATCAAATTATGAAACCAACCGGTCACTTCTACATGGTGTTGTCATTGGAAGGGTCAATTAATACTCATAGATACCTTTGGACCTAATCGATAGCCGGTCTATAGAACAAGTACACGTATACGCACTAGAGTGTATCGAAAATCTGACCCCCAATTCCGGTACCAAAATTAAATAGTACATGAAAAATCCTTTCGATTGGTGTACTTTTTTTTTATTTGAACCAATTTTGGCGTCCCCCGAAATGCATTTTTGTGCATTTTGACGTAGAATTACGTCTTACAGCGCGGTTTATATGTGGTCGTTTTAACAGATTTTTTCAAGGTCATTAGGCAACGTTTTTGACGAATACTTTAGGGAATACCTTCAGCCTTTAATACTCTTCATTCAAAGATAATATATATACTAAAATATCAGATATATCCTGCGCTGAATGAATATCTAATTTTGGATTTTGTCACTATTATATTAAAGTCACCAAATAGTAAAATATAAGAAGAAAAATACATGTTTTTATATAAGAAAATCAATCATCAGCTGCTTATGTGCCTGCTGCTTTCTTTGTTTTTCTTTCATTCTTTATGCTTGTATGCTTTGGTTTTGCACGAACTGATTGGTTCGCTTTGGCAGCATTGTAAGCATTAGTTCGCATTGGGTTTATGTATGCACTACTGTTCTAGTATACTATTTTGAAACCAGAGTTCATGAACCTCTTTTCAACTCAGTCAATGAACTCAATCTATCAAATTTAACGAAATGGGTCTGTGATCCGGTTAGATTTAACTCTTATGAAAAAAACGAGTTGGATCATATTTCTTTTTATGCTTTTACCCAATAGATGGCGTAAAATTTTAATTTTGTTTTTAATGCAAATTAATTTGGATTCCACATCCCACTAGCACTAGCGAGTGTAGTTTGCAAACTATACATCGAACAAAAAGTGTAGCTAGCAAACTAAATATCAGACAGAGACGAGAAAAAAGGACATGTGCTCAGCGTGAAATATAGTAACCATACGATTTTTTAAAAATCGGGGTCTTAATTTTAATTTGAAATTAGAAGTTAAACTGACTGTAGCTCGCAAAGTATATTTTGGGCAGAGACGAAAGTGGGACCAATGGAAAGTGCATTTGCTTCGCCTTCTTTTCAAATAAATCAATGAACTCAACCTATCAAACTTAACAAAATGTTCGAAAAAAAATTTGAAATTTTGCTTGTTTCTTTTTGCTTGCTCATTTAATCATACTTGCTCATAACTCATACCTACTTTGTTTTGGCATTGATAAGTAGTCCATAATTGAGTGTTATTCATTTATTTTTTAATTTTTGGAAGATCAATAAGAATACGTGCAAATGAACAAAACAATCGGACCAAAGAGACAAAGTAGAAGAGGTTACAACTAGAACGGAATTCTACGTCTACACTTACGATACTATCGAAACTGTTTCTTTTTTATCAATTTTTGTACTGGAGACTCATTAATGGTTGATTTAAAAAGAAAATCAAGCTTATCAATCAATCCCAGTGCTAGTGGGATGTGGAATCCAAATTAATTTGCATTAAAAACAAAATTAAAATTTTACGCCATCTATTGGATAAAAGCAATAAACGAAATATGATCCAACTCGTTTTTTCATAAGAGTTAAATCTAACCGGATCACAGACCCATTTCGTTAAATTTGACAGATTGAGTTCATTGACTGAGTTGAAAAGAGGTTCATGACCTCTGGTTTCAAAATAGTATACTAGAACAGTAGTGCGTACATAAACCCAATGCTTACAATGCTGCCAAAGCGAACCAATCAGTTCGTGCTAAATAAAAGCAATACAAGCATAAACAACGAAAGAAAAACAAAGAAAGCAGCAGACACATAAGCAGCTGATGATTGATTTTCTTATATAAAAACATGCATTTTTCTTCTTATATTTTACTTTTTTGTGACTTTAATATAATAGTGACAAAATCCAAAATTAGATATTCATTCAGCGCAGGATATATCTGATATTTTAATATATATATTATCTTTGAACAATGAGTATTAAAGACTGTAGGTATACCCTAAAGAATTCGTCAACAACGTTGCCTAATAACCTTGAAAAAATCTGTTAAAACGACCCCATACAAAGCGCGCTGTAAGACGTAATTCTACATCAAAATACTTCCATACAATAATAAAAAAATATCAAATATTAAATAACAAGTAGATTCACTTTGAAAAAAACTGTTATATCTCGTCAGAGCATTTGTCAACAGGGATGAAAATTTGCAGTTCTGTGTTTTTATATGAAAGGAATTGATTGATAAGCTTGATTTTCCTTTTAAATCAACCATTAATGGGTCTCCAGTACAAAAATTGACAAAAAATGCACAAAAATGCATTTCGGGGGACGCCAAAATTAGTTCAAATAAAAAAAAACTACACCAATCGAAAGGATTTTTCATGTACTATTTAATTTTGGTACCGGAATTGGGGGTCAGATTTTTCCCATACAAGTCGATACACTCTAATACGCACGTATTAAATGAAATCGTATCATTGTTTTTGAAGTTCAACTTTACAAGACAAGACCAACAAAGAATTTTGTTTTATTGAAAATATTTTTTTTTAGTAAAAATTTAAATGTACAATTTTTTTATTTAGCTTGTAAAACAAATTTATTTTGAGATAATTTTTGACCAAACAATTAATAAAACAAAATTAGAATTTCAATCAATAAATTAAAATTTTGTATACTTACACAGTCAGGATACGAACCCACGTACTCCGCAAGCCAGTTCAGCACGCTTTCACTGAGATATTGGTAGGGATAACATAATTGTAGCAAAACATATTTAAAAACTATTGGTGACCAGCTGAGTTAAATGAAATCTGTTCCGTGATACGCACAAGGTACCTTGTCCGTGAAAAGTTATATCGAAACTGTCTTGTAATAGGTTAAAGTTGTGTTAAAATTGTGATATTGATCCATCAGAATGTGCTTCATCGAAACTTGTTTGACATCTAAGTATACATCTTTAAAGTCGTTATTGGGGTTCATGTTTGAAATCCCTGTCTTGTAATTTCAGAATTTTTTCGGAAGTTTTGTTCATGGAAATATTATATTTCGGAACACATCGGATATTAGAATAGTAAAATTAAGTATAGGAAGATAAAATGTCACTTCAATTTGCCTGTCATAAAGTGGGCGTAGCCGTAAGTAGCAAAGGCATGTGAAAAGAAACTTTAAAACACTACAAGGGCTGAAAAGTCGCGTTATTTCAATAACATGCAATAACAATAGAGTTCAGCTACTACAGCTTTTTCGCACTTTCTCAGCATTAACCCATTTAAAACCACGACCCCATAGCATAAAAGAAATTTTATGTTAAGGATTCCAGTGGCTGAAAACAAGTTAATGTGGAAAAAATTTACCATCCAAAGTTTGGATTGGGCTCAGGGACAACACAGGACATAACTACTAACCATGCATACAAAGATCTATAATTACATAATCTCTTTTAGTCTACTTTTGAGTTGACCTTTTGACAAGTTAACATCAAAAACGCTACAGTTTTTAACAGAGGTACTCATGCGGTTTAAAGGACCAGTTAACATATGTGTAGTTCGTTCTACTAAAAGGTATATAAATTAAGTTGTTCGCGTTTCTGCTGCTTCTACGGTTAGTGTTAAAATTAATAAGAGAAAGGAGTTCTGGAGAATCAAATACACCGGTTATAAGTTGGTGTAAATAAACGATATCTGCAGACCTCCTTCGCTCACTTAGTGACTGCAATCTTTATAGTTTTAAACGATTCTCATAAGGAGGAAGGTTTAAAATGTCAGTTCCACTTAAGCCCCCCAGAGCAAACCGAACAAAACGTTTTTGGATCCTCACTATTCGTTCAACATGCATATTATAACTTGGGGACCAGACTTGACTTGCGTACTCCAAGTGAGGACGCACTATTGCATAATACAACGTTGTAGTTGTGATCATGCTATTGAATTCTTTGGCCCAGCGTTTTATAAATCCAAGCATTGAAGACGCTTTTTTACAAATATTATCAATATGAATGTTGAACGATAACTTAGGATCCATGCATATACCAAGGTCTTTGACTGCATCTACACGACTTAAAGCAGTATCTTTTATATTGTAATTAAATAATAAATTATTCCTTTTTCGTGAAAAGGTCATAGTTTGGCATTTACTAGGATTGAGAAACATATTATTTTTAGAACACCAAACTTCAAAGGACTTCAGATCAGCCTGGAGTAGGTTAGAATCATCTTTAGTATTTATTTTTCTGTATATTTTCATATCGTCTGCATAAATCAGCAGACGAGAGTGTTCAATGACGTGTGTGACGTCATTAATTGCTAAAATAAACAGAAGTGAGCCAATGTGGTTATTCTAAAATAGATGACACCCCTGCAAAATGAGCCACTTCTCATTTCGAGAGACTCGTCTATCACAATGATTGTTTTGTACAGAATTACCCGTTCGCCGTCTCACAACGCTATTGTTTACTTTATATATAACAGACATATCTTAGTGATTTTCTTTAAAAATACTGTTATTTTGTATTTTTTATAATCAAAAGAAAAAAAACTTACAATAGGTACTTATTTCCGAAATATTTAAGGATGCTTGATGTCGTTCATATCAAGCATCGTATTTATTCACTTTATATCAAAAATAAGGCGTGTTAGAAAAATGGGCGTCATCCACCAACGACCACGCCCACCTCCCATAATAACAAAAATTAAATTTTTAATTCTAAGGAAACAAAAACGAAAAAGATTCATTCGATAATTCAAATAAAAGCAACCAAAAAGTCTCCGTACAGTGCGGTGAAAATTATGTTAAAATTAAAATGCTCTTTAATGTGTACGTACTTATTTGCTTTTAGTATGTAGTTGGTCCTCCATTATTTTGGATAACTGCGTTTAGACGGTTTTTCATAGAGTGAACTAGCTTTGTTGTTGTTTCTGGCTGAATCTTTCCCCATTCCTCCAAAAGCACCGATTTCAGTTGATTTTTGCTTGTTATATCGTGCTGGCGAATTTTTTTTTCCAAATGGTCCCACAAGTGCTCTATTGGGTTTAGATCCGGTGACTGAGCTGGATGTTTTAATTGCTTTGGGACATTGTAGAGCAACCATTCCTTTACAATCTATAAAAATGAGGTTCCCTACTCCGGATGATGCCATACATCCCCAAACCATTAGATTACCTCCTACTTGTTTGACGGTTGGGGTCAAATTCTTCGGTAACATTTCGGTGCAAAATTTGGCAAAAGAACTTTTTACCACATAATTTTTGATTTTTTTAAATAAAAAGAAAACACCTCAATAACTTCGGTTTTATATTTGAATATCAAGAGGGTGCAAAAGTGAATGAAATTTTAACCATCACCAGGATTTCGTTTTTATTGAAACAAGCTTTAAATTTATATTAAATTTTTTTCAATCTTAACGCTCACACTAAAATCCAGTTCAATTTAATATATAATTTTTCATTGGCAGGGGTGCAATTTCCAAACGAATTATATTAAAATTATGATATTAAGATGAAGATTAAGTTTTATAAAAAAACACTTTTTTCAATCTTATATTCAGGTTAAGAAGTGTTCAAACTTGCTAGCATAGTAGACATTTCTAAAACCATTAAGTTTCGAAAACCTGCATGATTTTCAGAGTATGATGAATGGAGGTGTCAGTTGTTTTGTAAGCAATACATTTCTCCAGAACTTTTCAGAAAACATGTTCATGTCATAAACGTCAAAAATAAAAATATACTTTATGAGTTTGCTCATTTACATCTTTTAACCTGCTAGAACATAATTTTGAATAGTAATATGTTTTGGGTATACTGTTACATAAAACTACTAGTTTAAAAATAATTAATAAACTTTTAACTTGCTTAAAAAATTTTTAAAAAAATAAAATGGATTAAAATTCATTACATTTTTGATTTAAATTAAAAAATGGAGTTCTATGAAAATTTATAGCGGTCTGACTTTTTTTTATTTTATTTTGAAGATGTCTATTAAAAACTTTAAGATGGTTTTCTGAATCCTTTATTTTACTAAAATAATTATTATTATGTTCAAATCAACCAACAAAAACTATCAAAAATACAGTTTTTAAGAGAAGATAAGATGCACAGTTCCTTTAAAATTATTCTAATTATTAAAATTACATTTTGTTCTCAATCACCGAATCTGAAGAATCAACAGATTTTTTGGAATTGCCAGCTCTTTTGGAGTCATTCATGACTCTTGACCTTGTCCAACCTGTGCAAGTTTGCTTTGGGAATTATGTAGATCATGAGAATGAAAACAATTTCTGATATCAATTTGGTATCACTGTTATTTTGTGATACTGAGATATTTATGGTGGTATTTATGATGATATTTATAATGCAGTCAAATGTTACAGACCTCAATCTTATCTATAAAAGTCCAAGTGGAGATTAATATAGATACACTGTGAAAAAATACATACTTTAAAACTAAACAAAAAATATTAAAAAATAAATTTAACACATTTGCGTTTCTACATGACAATATTTAAAACAAGTGTGTTTAATTTTCACCTACCTATAAACTCCTTTCTTTTTTATTTTCTCTTATTATTTTTTTGAAAAAAACAAACAAAAATTTGAATTCAATGACAATTTTTGAATTGGTTTGACAAATATCGAACATATGATATAATAAAAACTAATTCATTAAATATTAAAATATTTCAAATGCAAACTTCATCGAATGGAGTTAACATTTGGTATTCGGAAGGTCCCGAAGGTAGCTGATTTTGAATCTAGTGCTAAAACTCGGAAAAGTTAAAAAAATGGCATCGCAAAAATATGCTTTAAACCATATGTTTTGAATTTTAAAATATTTGTTTTAGATTTGGTTTTCATAGCAAAAACATTGTCTTAAAAACAAAAACTTTTGTTTTGAATTTAACTTTAAAAACAGCTCTGTTTAATTTTAATGCATTTGTTTCCAGCTCTATTTCAAAAACAAATTCGTTAGATATGAACACTATTTCATTTTATTTTAACACATTTTTTCCTCAGTGTACTATAGAGAAATTGATAAAAATTATGAAAAATGTTTATAAATGAATTTTAATATTTTATATTAATTTTTCATTTAAATTTTATGTAGAAAATGGGTGTTGATTTCGAAAAAATATTTATTTTAATAGTTTTTCAGGGTCACTAGGGAAAATTTGTCATCGTCTTGCTTTCAGGTCCTATTTTTTTTCAATTATGCACAATTTTTCGTAAATTTTTCAATGTTTTTTATATTAAACAAACTTTAGTTTTATATTAAAACTGATATTGTGTGCTTTACTGATAGTAAATTTTTCTCTCACAACTTATAAGCCCGGTAGACAATAATATTGGAACAATTCAGAGAAAATTCTTGAAGTTTCTGAAAATTTTAGATTCTTACTTCTTTTTTCAAATATTCATGGACAGCATAGTTTTGTTTATTTATTGAATCTCTTCTAAAATATGTCATTTTTGTAGAGGTTGATTCGAAAATTTGTAGTAAGATTCATAGACTTATTTTATAAAAAAAAATCTTCTAAAGGGGTGCACAATTTAGTTTCCGCCCCGGGTGCGACCAACCCTAGCTACGCCACTGCATCACACCTCTCTTATAAATCTTAGTTTTTGTCAAAATGTTGTTTGTGTTTTTAAATTTTCCTATTGTGCTTTAAATAATCAGCTGTACGGAGACTTATTTGAGTCAGTGTATATAGGCTTCTATCAAAGCTGCAAAAATAAAATTTGATTTTTATTCTTTTTATATCAAAACTAAGGTGTGTTAGAAAAATGAGCGTCATCCATCAACGACCACGCCCACCCCCCATACAACCCCAAAAAAAAAAACTATATAAATAGGGTTCTATCAAAGCTACAAAAATAAAATTAATAGCGTCATCCACCAACGAACACGCCCACCTCCCATACAACCCCAAAGTTGAAAACTCTATAAATAGGCTTCACTTTAACCTACAGGCAAAAAATTGGATACGTTTGTATTTTATATCAAAACTAAATCGTGGAAAAAATGTGGCATCATCTGACTACGGACACACCCACTTCCCATAGAACCCACTATAGTGAAAAGTCTTAAAAAGGAAATTCAGTATTTGTAAATTTTATATGAAAACTGAAGTTTGCTGAAAAAATGAGCGACATCAATCCACTAACACGCCTACCTCCAATAGAAGTCATAATAGTGAAAACTTTATAAAGAGGCCAATATTTGAGCTACAAAACTGAAACAACCGCAAACACTCCAAGCTCCCATGCAACCTCAAAATTGAAAACTTTATAAAAAGGCTTATCTTTCAACTGCAGGAAAACTAATTGAAATTTATGTATTTTAGACGTCATAAAAATAGTCATTTCTTTTAAAATCTCATACAAAAAGAGCTACAATTGTTTTACACTTACAAATTGGCCGTGGGGGGTATTTTAACATCGGCCAAGTCGGAGATATACTTTTCAAATATACATATGTCAAATTTCAACAGTATTTTCAAATAAATACAAATACAAAATACAAAAATAAAAATACGCTGAATAATGCCCAATTTATGACATTTTGGTACACAAGCAACAAGAAGAGCACCATAGAAGTAAAATATTTCTTATTTCAATAGCACGAGTACAAGCGGCACGAATAACCTACAAGTAAAAAGATGACAAAATGCACAAATGGCTCAAGCAACAAAGGAACCTAACAAAAAAATATGTGTGTGGCCACCACGCACGCTATAAGTGAAACTTTAACTTTTTTGGGTTAAGAGAGATTTTTTAATTTAGTCTTACTAAAAAATTCTCATTTCATATAAAGCCATTAGAAGATTAAGTTTATTTTAAAAGACCGAAAGTGCTGAACCTCAATTGCATGCTTCATCAAAGAAAGCAAATAGTAGAGGTAAGGCTTCCCATTTCACCGTTTCAAGGTATGTTTTGATCGGCTGCGTAACAAGTGGCCGAGCGTTGTCATGCCGAAAAATTCATCATCAATATAAATTGAGTTCGTCTTGTAAGAACATGTACTTAAAAATGGAATCCATTAAAGTTCCAATGACCACCTGCGATTGACGACCCACCTGTGACTTCAGATAATCCCATTGCATCCGATTGGCCATAGAATCATCCATATTTGTCCTAATGCTCTATTGAATCCACAAAAGTACAAATGACTCGCCTGTGACCTCTGACAATCCTATTGTATCCGATTGGCCATAGATTCATCCATTTTTGTCCAAATAATTCATGGAATCCATGACATTGTCAATGACTCGTCTGTGACCTCGGATAATCTTATTGCATCCGATTGGCCATTGAATCATACAGGTTGACAATTCCATCGCAACGTGTCACGGTTCCAAATTGTACGGTCTAAAACTTTGATGATTAATTCGTCTGTTAGTTTTGACTCAAACCATTATTTGATAATTTTTTTTCCTTCGAATTTATAGGGTGTTTCGAACACTTAATTTCAATTAAATTCACCTAAATTGACCCAAATTCACCTTAATTCGCCGCAGTTTCATTCGTTTCATCGTTTTTACTACCCGTTTTGTTCTCCGTAGCGGCTAAAGAAGTTTCACTTCAAAAAGCACAAAACGGTGACAAGAAGCAAATTTAAAATTATACTTTCATTATCCAAATTAGATACCGATGGTTAAGATCACTAAAGTGACTTTTAACAAAAATATTGTTCGTTAACTCACTTATTAATCTCTATGAGTTGGTTTCAAAAAATACTTGTTTATGACACAGATGCTACATACAAACCTGATTTCGCTTTTTTATGAAAATATTATTTAACAGCTTTATTTAATTTTGTATATTAAATTAAATTAAATTAAATCCTCAGAAGGTTATGGGATATTTATGTAGAGGTTAATTTTTACTTTAAATTAAGAGGAACGCAGTAGTTTTTTTTTACAAATCTGTGTAATGCTTGCTGGTGTTGGTATGCCTCACTGACAATCATTGACATCTAAACTCTCGCAACCTTTTTATGCTATAAAATTTAAACACTTAAATTGGTAACTATACAGTATCAGTCAAGAAATTAAGAACCATACAAACCTTTACTTTTACTCATTCTAAGTATACGCTGGTTTCTTGAATTACAATTACAATTAAGCTTATATTATTAATTTTCTTGACATCCATCTAACAAAATCAAATTAGCATTTGGCCAAAAGCTTCTACTAACTCAAAATTCCCAACTATTTTTTTGTTCTCAAATTTTTCTTTACATATGCTACATGCTTAAATAAAAAACAAACAAATAAAACACACACACACATCAATGTTATATCGTTACCGTAAAAACACTTAATAAAAATATTAACAAATGTAAGGCTGAAATTGCAAACAAAACTGCAACCACAACGCCAAGCGAGCACATCTATCAAGCTCTGCCAGCTGTAGTGGTGGAAGACCCAGCATCCCTAGACACACAATCCACTCTATCAACTCAGTCAGTACAATCGGTAAACACAACAACCAGTGATGAATCGGATACAATACGTATTTATGATTTCAACAAACAGGAAACAACGGTAATTCGTGAACCCAACACAGCGACAGTGCCGAGACTCAGCACAGCTTCCACACAATCCACATCGTTAGAATCAAACAAAGATTTAGTACAGGATGTTACTGCAAATAATAAAGAACGTCCTACGGATTTGGCGCTTACAAAGGAAAGCACATCTGTTGATGCTGCCGCTGGTGCTGCTGTTGCAAGTACTAGTGCAGCAGTAACTTCACCACCACCATTTACACCTACACGCGGTTCAACGCCAACAGCATTCAAATTCTTGCAACCAAAGCGCAAGTTAATTGATCCTAGTCAAGTGCTGTCCTTGGATGAGGAAGATGTGGTAAGTAGCCTGTTTATTTGTAGACTTTTCTTGATAATTCATTCATATGTATTTTCAACAATAAGCCGCCTGCACCACCTGTGGAACGCAAGACAATCGAAGATGAAGTCGCGCATGTGCTGCCTTCAGTTAAAGCTTTGGCGCAAGCTTTTCTTATGACCTCACATAAATGTCCACAGGTCGTAGGTACGCGACGCTGGCCCATAAAGGTAATATATAGTACTTATGTTCGAAATATTAACTCTATTTAAAATTTAACTTAACTTATTAACTTAAATTTAAAGTTAAGACTTTTTGATGTCAACCGAATAATCATGGTATATAGCTGAAAGAGATCGGTTTGCTGAACCAACACTATTTTTGATAAACAAATGTGTGGTACAACACTCTTGAGTTTTTTTTGGGCCTACCCATTGCTATTTAAGGATATCGGGATTGACTATGGTATATACAGTTCAAGGATTATAGTGCCCGATATTCCTTCAGTGTCGATATCCCGATATTCTTTCAGTCTTTCAGGATTTGAAAACACGCGAAATAAATGGGGGCTTCCATATTATTTTGGTTTACTTTTTTTGGAATTACAACTGTATGCAAACAAATAGTTCTGCATCAAAGGATAATAAAAAGTTTATTAAAACATAGTTGGTAATACTCATAGAAAGGAAAAATTCCTGAAACGGCAACATGCTTCAATGTTCAACAAGGGAATTATACTGGTTTCCCTGTCTAACGAGTTTAAACCATTCCAGTTTATTTTCAAAAGTCCTATCGTTTTCACATATTAATATAGCCAAGAAACTGCGGAGTCCTATAAAATTAAGAAATAAGCCAGAATCTTGCAGTTAAAATGATAAAATAGAGAATTATTCTTTATAGAGAATTATTAGTGCGCATAACGCGAATGGTACGAAACAATCCATTTTCAAGTTCAATTAAAACTTATAATCTTAATTCGATAAAGTCTAAAGAAATAAAATCTACGACAGATGTCCTAGGAACGTGTCTCTTTTGAATTAGAGACACAAACAAAATAGATTACAATTTTCAAGTTTACATTTGGATTGGCCCGTTTCTAAAGGGTGATGTTTTAAGAGCTTGATAACTTTTTTTTTAAAAAAAACGCATAAAATTTGCAAAATCTCATCGGTTCTTTATTTGAAACGTTAGATTGGTCCATGACATTTACTTTTTGAAGATAATTTCATTTAAATGTTGACCGCGGCTGCGTCTTAGGTGGTCCATTCGGAAAGTCCAATTTTGGGCAACTTTTTCGAGCATTTCGGCCGGAATAGCCCGAATTTCTTCGGAAATGTTGTCAAATGTTGTGAATCGTGTTGTTGTTGTCAGATGGGGCTACGTCAAGTCTAAAGTCTACAGAAATAAGCCAGCAACTATTCCAGCTTTGGAAGACAACATTTCCGAAGAAATTCGGGCTATTCCGGCCGAAATGCTCGAAAAAGTTGCCCAAAATTGGACTTTCCGAATGGACCACCTAAGACGCAGCCGCGGTCAACATTTAAATGAAATTATCTTCAAAAAGTAAATGTCATGGACCAATCTAACGTTTCAAATAAAGAACCGATGAGATTTTGCAAATTTTATGCGTTTTTTTTAAAAAAAAAGTTATCAAGCTTTTAAAAAATCACCCTATATATAGCGTTATATTTTGTGGACAGATGTAGCCAAAGTGGTAATTTTTGGCACATCTGGGTCTAGACAGAATATAAGAAGGCCGAGAAATACCGAATACAATCCAAAATATGTTTTAAAGACCATTAATCATGGCGATGGTGACCGTGGCATGCAGGTTAAATGAGTGGCTTTGCATGTTCGGAGCCCGAGACCGATTCTCACTCGTGGCAAAGTTTTTTTCAATAAAAAATTCGTTGATCGGTCACCACCTCTCTGTAGAGAATGGCAAGCCTCAGAGACTCGGGAACAGGGTCTACCACCTCATCGTCGACCGTCGACTTTCGACTCAAACACCTTTTTCGCTGAATACTCTTCAAACGAAAGACGTGACCCAGCTAGCGTTGTCGCTGAATTGTTATACCCTGAACTAAGTCAATGTCGTCGTAGAGCTCGTTCAGTCGTCGCCACCTCCAACAGGATACCCAAAGATTTTGCGAAGAACTTTCCTCTCGAAAGCGAACCCCTTTCCTTGCGATCCTACACCTGCCTTTCGTGGCATCCCTTCCATGAAGAAATTGAAGAGATGGCATGAAAGCAGGTCAGAAATAAGTTCATCGGTAGTTGGCGCAGATTATCGGGTCTCCTTTAGCATAGACAAAGCACACTGAGATTCCAATCGTCGAGCGTGCTTTCCGCTAGTCATATTTTGCTGATGAGTTGATGCTTGCACTTTATCAATTCACCGTCGCCGGTTTTAAACAATTCAACAGGTAGGCCATCAGCACCTGTTGTTTTGTTGTTTTTGATTCGCTTGATAGCAACTTTAACCTCGTTATGGCTAGGTGGTGGAATTTCCACTCCATCATCGTCGATTGGTGGTGTCGGACTACATTCTCCATTGCCGGTGTCGGACTTCATTCTCCAGAGCCCAATTGTTGGGCTCGTCGCCCGCAAGCAGATTGGAAAATGCTGCTTACATAATCTCAACGCGCACTGCGTATCTGTTACCAGATTACCATTATCATCTCAGCAAGTATATGCTCCGGACTTGAAACCTTGGGTTAAGCGCTTAATCTGTTTATAAAATTTTTGCGCATCCTTCTTGCCGTGGAACACCTTTAACTCCTCGGGCTCACGCTTCTCTTGCTCCTGAAAGGGCTTCTTCAGTTTATTCCCCTTTTGGTATTAGTTTCCGCGCATGGCTGTTATTACAGCTGACTACAGCGTCTTTTTATATGCAAAGTTTTTTTCTGCCATCGTGTCGTAACACTCTTGGTCGTACCATTGGTTCCAATATTGCGGGTGCCGGAAACCAATGACTTCATTAGCAGCAGTGTACATGAAATGGGATATATGCGCCTAAAGTCCGCTAGCGTCATCGAGTTCAGAGTTAGGTTGGTTAAGCTTAACCGAGAGTTGAGCGGCCTGGGCGGTTCGTTCTGATTGCAGCTTAGCGCCATCTATGTTTCGTTGCATAACTGTGCGTATATCTTCGTATAAAATCGTATGAGGATCTTGGCTGTAACCAGATAGTGGGTGAAATCAATATTGACTCCCGAAATGTGCGTACATCTAGTATACTTGAAGCGTGCCTTCCGTCGATTACAACATGATCAATTTGGTTTCGAGTTTTTTGATGCGGGGGCAGCCAGATGGTCTACTAAATTTCGATGTGTTTGAATCTGGTGATACTTACTACCATGTTTCGTGCCGCGGCAAAGACGATCAGTCTTAGACCGTTGAAGTGGTCTAATGGAGACTAAATTGACCGATAGTATAGCCAAAAATTATTTCTTTTCCGACCTTCGCGATGAAATCGCCGAGGACTGTTTAAACGTGATAGGTCGAGCAGTGATCATACACGTCCTCTAGGCTCGCGTAGAAGGCGTCCTTGACAGCATCGTCCTTTCCCTCGGTCGTGCGCACAAATTAAGCTTAAGTGGAAGAATCTCGACTTGATGCGGATTGTGGCCAGCCTTTCGTTCACAGGTTTGAACCGGGAAACAAGGTGGCGTAGTTTCCGGCTTACGACGAATCCGCATCCAAATTCGCGTTTCACCGCATGGCAGCTGTAGTAGATATCGCAGTCTGCTCTCTTAAAGCTACCTTGTCCTTTCCATCGCAACTCCTGGATGGCGGTGATGTCAGCCTTTATTTTTACGAGGGCTTCCGCCAGTTGAACAGCGAGTTGAACCTTCCCTATAAAGGGTGCAAACATTCCAGGCTCATATCCGTAAATCATTGTCCGTTTTTCGTTCCGTTTTTCGGTAGTCGTCAACGTAGGGGGCTAATATCCGAAGCTGGTTTCGTTTTCATTGGGCGGTTATAATGTGGTGGAACCTAAACCCTGCACACATTCCAATTTTAAGGTCTTGGAGAGACCCTTCAAGTTAAGAGTCTAGAGGAGACAGGTCGTTTCGGACATGGAGCTTTTAAGGCGTCTCTCTCTCTCGCTTTAACGATGCCAGTGGCGGGCTATGTGAATTTTTCGTTTAAAATTCAGCGTTGTCCAAAACTACGCCCTTCCACACCCAAGTGGTCACCCGTTAGTCACCCCAGATTTTCCATAGAATCAAGGAAACCAGATCAAGAAATAATTACTATCAGAATAATAATTTTAAGAAATTTATTCGTTTTTAACATGATTCAATCATAAAATGTTATCGGGATGTTTAACATATCCTTATTATAAATAGTATTCTCAAAAAATGTATGTTTTAGTGTTTTGATGGGGTTTTTGTTTTCCTTAAAAAAAAAAGTATGTTTTCAATGTGTTACTGCCCGGAAAAAGTTTCATAAAGGTTACTCAATCAAAGATAAATTTTAGATGTTTAAACAATAGCTCAATTTATTTTCTGTATGACTTCCGGCTCAGAATATAAAGCTGCTTGAATAAGTGCACAAATTTTATTTTGAATATTTTTTACAGTGTATAATTTTTCTAAAAAAATTACTTTTGGGAAAATAAAAAACGCAATGTAAGTTAGTTTTGTGCAAACTACTAGCCTACATAGTTAAAAAAAGAGGCAAAACCCAGGTTTTGCTAAAAATTTGCCAGAATTATATGAAATAGTTGATGCATGAAAAAAGAAACAGTTTCGATAGTATCGTAAGTGTAGACGTAGGATTCCGTTTAAGTTGTAACCTCTTCTCTTTGTCTCTTTGGTTCGATTGTTTTGTCCATTTTGCACATATTTTTATTGATCTTCCGAAAATTTACAAATTAATGAATAACACTCAAGCTCTCAAGTTTGCGAGCTACAGTCAGTTTAACTACTAATTTCGAATTAAAATTAAGACCCCGATTTTTACAAAATCGTTTGGTTACTATATTTCACGCTGAGCACATGTCTTTTCTTCTCGTCTCTGTCTGATATTTAGTTTGCAAGCTACACTTTCGTCTCTGTTCGATGTATAGTTTGCAAACTACACTCGCTAGTGCTAGTGGGATGTGGAGTCCAAATTAATTTGCATTAAAAACAAAAATTAAAATTTTACGCCATCTATTGGGTAAAAGCATAAAAAGAAATATGATCCAACTCGTTTTTTTCATAACCCATTTCGTTAGATTTGACAGATTGAGTTCATTGACTGAGTTGAAAAGAGGTTCATGAACTCTGGTTTCAAAATAGTATACTAGAACACTAGTGCATACATAAACCCAACGCGAACTAATGCTTACAGTGCTGCCAAAGCGAACCAATCAGTTCGTGCAAAATCAAAGCATACAAGCATAAACAACGAAAGAAAAACAAAGAAAGCAGCAGACACATAAGCAGCTGATGATTGATTTTCTTTTATAAAACATGCATTTTTCTTCTTATATTTTACTATTTTGTGACTTTAATATAATAGTGATATAATAGTGAATAGATATTCATTCAGCGCAGGATATATCTGATATTTTAGTATATATATTATCTTTGAACGAAGAGTATTAAAGGCTGTAGGTATACCCTAAAGTATTCGCCAAAAACGTTGCCTAATGACCTTGAAAAATCTGTTAAAACGACACCATACAAACCGCGCTGTAAGACGTAATTCTACGTCAAATATTCTGGTACAGCCATATTTATTCATATTAAAGTTTCAATTTTTTGGTTTGACATTCTCTATCAAAAATAAGCCATGGTTACTCTGTTGCAAACATGCTGCCAAACTTTTCAATTGACAAAACTTGTATTTTTCTTCTTTTCAAATAAACAAAGCTTAAGAAAACTGCATCAGAACCTGTCAAAAGCTCCCCAACACCTGTACAACCAAAGTTATTAGAAGCTAGTCCAGCATCCGTCGAGGTAGGTGAGGATGCAACAATTGCCTCGGACTTATCCTCATTGGAAACGTGAGTAAAATTAAAAGTAACAATTTAAATAGTTCTCATTATTAATCTTAAATTTTTGCAGTGATCCTTCAATACAACATGATGCATTAGAATCCGATGTCAACGCAGACCCAAATGCTGCAGGAACAAGTCCTGTTCCAGTGCGTTCCGGATTTTTAAGAAGTAATATTGCTTTCTTTGAGAACTTAAAGTTTAAGTGAATATTACTTTGTGTTATTCCGACACGCCCTCAAATATACAAATACACAACGACAACTTAAAGCCTAAATGAGCTATATCCTGGTCCTCTTATATGGGATTATTTAAAACATATGACTTTAATACTGCTTTAAGTTTTCGTTATACTCTATTTAGCTATTATTTTGTTAAGTAAAATAATATGTTGAATTAAGGTTTATTTAGAAAAAACTCCGATTTTATTTCCAAATTCACAAATTGTGCCATTAACGTAACCATTAAGAGTAGCGAAGAATCATTGTTTTGACGAAATTTGTATGATAACTAAATGTACTCATATACATTATTTTGTGCTTTGATATTTTATTTATTTTTATTAGTTTTTAACTTTAACTTAGTCTTAAGCGTTACATACATACAATCGTATATTGTAAGTGTATATTTAAAATAACAAAACATTTTGAAATAATACAGAAGTATTTTTTTTTTCCTTTTTTTTTTTGTGGCATGAGCTAGTTACAAACTTGTTAGTATTCATAACTTTATTTTATGTTATAAAATTATCTAAAAGATAAAAAGATCATGTTAATGAATTAAATAAAATTATTCTTTGTAGTGTCATAGAGATAAAATCTATTCAAACAAAAAAACAAATTTTAAATTTATTCTATTAGAAAGAATTCCTTAGAAGTATATTAAGACACCATTATTTAAAAGTCGATTAAACACGAACGAATTCAAAATATAAATAAAATAAAAACTTTTTTAATAGAAATTTCAAATATAGCGAAATTTTCCTTTGAGTCGCATTTAACTGGCTATTGGCAATATTGAAATTTGAGTTGAGCTATTGAAATTTTTGAATTTGTTCGATGATCTTAATAAGAAAAATACTAAAAATAATTTATGAAATAAAACTTATATCTACTAAGAAAATAAACCAAGACTTTCTATTACATTTGCCATTTGATCCTAATGAGTGAATCCAATATGAGCATATTAGTTGGTAAGTGCAAAATGATAAATTCAAGCTTGAATTAAAGCAAACCATGCTTGAAAAAGCATCGAGCACGATTTTGAGTTGTTTAAAGCAAGTTTGTGCTTAAGTAAAGTGAACAAAAATATTCTTATTTCGAGCACAGACTTGCTTGAAACAAAAATTTATGTCTTGAAAAAAACAAAAAAGAAATGATTTATTTAAAGAATTTTTGTTTCGTTAAAGCTTTATCTTGTTTAAAAAAAAAACCAACTTTTTTTCTTTTGAGATGTTACACAAACTGGTTTAGGGTAACAAACCAGATGTTGTTTCTATTCAAGCAGCCATTGAATCATAGATTGTAATCGAAATTCCAATAATATATCCCCCCTGTATATTCCAATAATATACAGGTGGGATTCGAACCTATGTCCTCCGGATGCCAGTCATTCAATTCTTTACTGAGCTGTTGGTAACAATTATTTAATCGTAGCAAAACATCGTGCGCGAGCCTAAACGGAACAGACAGAAGGAAAAACATTTGATTTTACATATTACTTAATTACATATTACTCAAGCGTATGAAAACATTTAAAACACCAATGCATGAGTTTTTTCCTCTCTACATGAATGCGTTGATAGAAGTCTGTAATTTTGGTGTACTGTACACTGAGTGCATTAAGCGTTAAGAAGTAAAGAATTTAATACTGACTTCTGCGATACAAAAATCTTGATACACCCGTTAAGGCAACGTTATAATATATTCATAAAAAAAAAAACAAATTAAAAATGACATATAATTATTAAAGAATAAAAAGTTTGATTTAAATGAATAAAACTAATTTTTAGTTGCCTTAAAAATGTTTATTTTTTTTTTATTTTACTACTTACATAATATTTTTTACCTATTTAATGTTTTTTAAAAACATTTTGGAAGTGTTGCTCCTCTTAACAAAAACTCTTTGAATCTTTGAATACATCGAATGTTTTCCATGATATTAAAAAGTTAAAAGAAAACACTAGAAACTCATTATAAAATACAAATAGTTAGAAGAAATATTATTAAATAGCAAAAGAATTACAAAATGTTAAAATTTGAATTAAAGGCACTTCATAATATTTTCGCCAAAGAATATACAAATCAATAGTAGAAAAAAACTTGTGTAAAATTGTTTTTCCCTAATACATTTACATGTTACAAATTGTAACAATTTTTTTAAAAGTTCCCTAGCAATAGAGAGTATGTTTTGGATATAAATTTAACAACGACGTCAAGAACTCAAAAAGTAAGGAGTTGATGATAATGTGGATGTTCCGCCAAGTAGAGAATGTAAAGCAGTGGAATAACAAAGCAGAGAGCAAGTATAGCAATGAATAAACACACCCAAGACAGATCACAATCCGAACCAGGCCATTCAATTGCGCTTAATGAGGGTCCACGTATGGGACGTACATGTGGTGTAGAATCGTCCAGTATATCGCAGAGTAGTGGTGATGCTGGGTCGGAATTTATTTCATTTAGTATAGATGTAGACTGGCCTTGGATATCTAGAATAAAAAGAGAAGACAAAAATTTGAAACGTAAATAAGTTTTAGAAATATGCTTTAACAAAAAAATTATTTGCAAAAAAAATATCTTGGAAGACTTTGGAATTTATTATCAATATTCATAAAATATTCCTGTAAGGTGCAGGTCAGGTGATAATTAAGTTTTGCATATGTTTTCGGTTCGATATTTTTTAAATATTTTTGCAAACTTTAAGGAATCTGTTTTGATCAATTCGAAAGATATTTTTTTGAATCGAAAAAATTTACATTTTTTATCATAAAATAAATCATCATATCTTGTTGTATAGGAATTATAATTACACATTTTTTTGTTCATCTTATTTATGAAAATACTTCGTAAGCAAATGTATCATGCCTACAAAATTTTCTTTTTATTAGTTCATGGCTGCAAAACCAAAACATACCAATATTTTTCATATTTGTACACTTTACAAAATAAAACAGTAAAGAAAGTTTAAAGTCGGTCTGGCACGACTATGAAATACCCTGAACCTACTTCTCCAAATTGCAATTATAATATTGAAATTAATTATTGGCGTGTCTGTGGGCGGATTTCAAATATATTAAATAGTGCAGATCCTTGGCTCTATGTGCCCAAGTGTACCGAGTTTCATTCAATTATCTCAACTCCTTCTTATCCTGTGTATACGGACAACACACAGACGAACAGACGGACGGACGGACATGGATAGCTCGACACACAAGGTGACCCTGATCAAGAATATATATACTTTTCTATACCCTACTCACTTCGGTCTATGCGTTACAAACGTTTGCACAAAATTAATATACCCTGACCTTTCAGGTTTATGGTATAAAAATGTAACTAATCTCACTTAAAATGACAATGCATTAAATTAAGGACATTCTATTCATTTCAAAGAATAACGAAACAATGAATTATGCTGAATAGGCATGTTCTGAAATTCACCTCGAAAGTGGATCGGAATCGAAATGAATGATTTTAAAAGGTGTTCTAGATTCCGATGGGAAAGTAATCAATGCTATCGGATTCGAACATGTGTTCGAATTTGCTGCTTTCCGAATTTAGTTGCTGCCATCAACTAAATAAATACAGATCTGACGGTTTGATAATATTATCTGAAAAAAAATTTGTTTGTTAGCGGATTGATGGCGTTTTGTATCATTAAAACAATAAGAATCATCCGAAAAAAAATGTGAACGTATTTAAATTCACATAAATTCCTATAAATTGCATTACAGAACACCTACAATTCGCCAACAAACAAATATCGTACACCTAGCAATCAAATGTCATCGAAAGTAAATCCAATTCTGACTTGAATTGAATTTCAGAACATACCTGCCTGATGGTTAAAAAGTTTTAAAAATAAATGTTCAAATATTCAAAAATGCAGTTGAATAGAGTTCTATAGAGGACCTACGCCATAGTGCGAGAAGCACCTCCATACCATAATACAGTCACCTCCGTGTTTTACAGTTAAAATTGTGTACTTATCTTAGTAAACTGAATTCGAAGGTCGACGTACTTGTGGATTTATACGATCAGAGTTGAAAAGATTAACTTTCGTCTCATCTGACCAGAGTATATTGTGCCATTTATTTGCTGGCATCTAGATGTTCTTGAAGAAATGCACTTTTTTTTCACTCCTAGCTTTTGGAACCCAGTTTATAGCACAACACATCCTTTTCGAGCATCCAACAACTTCTACAATTTTCTGTAGGAAAAACTTTTTTTCTTTAATACTGCTGTCTCTAGTGGCACGATTACTGACTGAAAACGACAACGATGATCGAACGTTAACTTATTGGGAGTTCCACTAGTGGAAAATAACATAACCGGCGCTCAGATCTAATAAAATAACAAAAAAAAATCACAGAGAATTCACAAAGTGTCATTCCGTCCTATTATTTTAATGTTTACGACTGTCTTATCAATACTATTGTTGTTACAAAATTAACAAGCAAGGCTGACTCAATAAACATAGCTATCGGTGTTGTGTAAGTCCTATTTAAATTTTGCATAGGAAATAACATTTAATAACATTTAACATTAATATTAGTGTCCGACCGAATGTGAATTTTTGCCGAAGCCGATTCTTCGGCAAAAAATAAATAATCGGCCGAAGGCCGAAGCCGAAACCGAATAACAAACAAATGTTTCCAAGTAAAAAGAATGATAAAATTTATTCTTTGCTATTGTTATAAAGGATGGTTACATTTTAAGTACCGATGTTGATTTGGAATAAAATACAAATTATTTAGGAAATTATTGTCATTTCTTTTTATTATGACAATACTGGTATAGTTCAATTATGTATGGAACAAAATATTGGCCAAATGGCCGCCGCGACCTCGGCGGCTCACCTCCATCCGATGGTCCAAATTTTCGATGACGCTGAAGCATAATTGAGGTTCTATGCCGTTAATGTGCCGAATTATCTCATCCTTTAGCTCTTGAATTTTTGCTGTCTTATTGGCGTAAACCTTTTTTTTCAAATAACCCCAAAGAAAAAAGTCCAACGGTGTCAAATCACATGATCTTGTCGGCCTATCGACATCGCCACCACTTGAGATAACACGGTCATTGAATTGTCGCGCAAAAGAGCCATTGTTTCGTTATCTGTTTTTCAAGTGACACCTTCCTGGTGAGACCACATATTGTCCACATCTATATCTACCAATTCGGGCCATAAAAAGTTCGTCATCATCTCACGATAGCGAACACCATTCACAGTAACTGCCTGACCGGCCTCATTTTGGAAAAAATACGGCCCGATGATGCCGCCAGCAATATTTTTTACGGTGCGAGCTGTACGAGCATGCACTGGTGTTTTCATATATCCTACGGAGAAAATTCGGACTTTTCTGCAATTGATTTATTGACGTCAGGATAAAGTAGAAAAAAAATTGAATATATTTCCGATCCAGTCGAGAAAAGCTACAGAAATGTAATACTAACCGAAATCTGGCATAAAATTTCTAGCGTTAACTCTTTACAAGCCGAGTTAACGCTAGAAATTTTCTGCCAGATTTCAGTTAATATTAAATTTCTGTAGCTTTTCTCGACTGGATCGAAAATCGCTTAAATTTTTTTCTACATTATCCTGACGTCAATAAATCAATTACAGAAAAATCCTAATATTGCAGAAAAACTTTTTTTTGGTACTGAAATGAATATATATAACAAAAGCAAAACAAACATTTGAAAGCATTTTTGTCATTTTTACTTGAAAACATTTGTTTGTTATTCGGCTTCGGTCTTCGGCCGATTATTTGCATTTTGCTGAAAATTCGGCTTTGGCTTCGGCAAAATTCACATTCGGTCAGGTTATTTTCTTATTTACAAACAAAAATTTAGAAAATGTCTTGCCAGAAAAACATCTTAAATGATTCTTATACATCAAAGAATATATACGGGAAATAATTTTATTATTAAAAAATTTTGTGTTATATTTATTTTAATGAATGCATAGGTTGTTTTTATTTTATAAATTTAAATATTCCATATTTTACATTTAGTTGTAGGTCATGTAACGTGGTGTAGCGCTAAACTTGGCATAGCTCTTGATGACCTTGTTGACAGCTTCCAAAAAGTCCTTTTCGGTAGCCACCTTACGACGTGCACGAATTGCAAACATACCCGCCTCCGTACAAACAGAGCGAATTTCAGCGCCTGTCGAATTGGGACACAAACGTGCCAGCAGCTCAAAACGAATATCACGCTCAACAGACATCGATCGTGCATGAATTTTGAAAATGTGACTACGACCCTCTAAATCGGGCAAACCAAATTCAACTTTACGATCCAAACGACCTGGACGCATCAATGCTGGATCCAATGTATCGGGTCTGTTAGTGGCCATCAATACTTTAATGTTGCCTCTGGGATCAAAACCATCTAACTGATTGATAAGCTCCAACATAGTACGCTGTACTTCGTTATCACCACCAGCACCATCATCAAAACGCGCTCCACCAATCGCATCAATTTCATCAAAGAAAATAAGGCAGGCCTTTTTGGAGCGCGCCATTTCGAAAAGTTCTCGCACCATACGCGCTCCCTCACCCACGTACTTTTGTACCAACTCGGAGCCAATAACTCGAATAAAGCAAGCATCTGTACGATTGGCTACAGCACGAGCGCACAACGTCTTACCCGTGCCGGGAGGTCCAAAGAGTAAAACACCTTTTGGAGGCTCAATGCCAAGATTGACGAACTTTTCCGGATGCAACAGCGGTGTCTCTACTACCTCACGCAGTTTTTCGATTTGCTCTTTGCAGCCACCCACATCGCTGTACGTGACATCAGGTTTGTCTTCCACTTGCATCATGGTAACAGTTGGATCAATTTTCGGTGGCAGAGGGATGTGAATTTGATACTTGTTACGATCGACGCCAACCCGCATACCTTCTTCAATGTCAGTCGGTGCTACAGAATCGGCTAAATCAACAACGAACTTAGCAAACTGCTTAACATTAATAATGTACTTAGGATCATCGGAATCAGCATTGATGATTTTGGTGCAACGCGCTACCTGCAGCGGTTGCTCATTCTGCAATATCTGCTTGTCTGCGGCCAAATCCCAGAGTGCAGGTGGTGCCAGACCCGTATCACTTTCCTTGATTCCAGTCAGCTCGTTCACCTGCTTTACAGCCTTCTGTATGTCTTCCTCAATATTTTTTATTGCCTTGTGGTACTGACTCTGTCCATAGGTCTTTAACAATTCGATATCGCCCTCATCAAGTGATTTAATTTCTTTTTCTTCCTTCTCATCGTGCTTTACTTTACGTTGATCATTTCCTAAATAATCAGGCATTTTTATGGTATTGGTTGCGAAAACTTAAATAATTTTTTAACGCGTTTGTTTCTTATTATTTGTGATTAAAAAATGCGTTTGTGCTGAATTCGCGATGACTATTGAAAATTGAGTTGTCACACTAGCGTCGAGCTAGCTACTTTGCTGTTGAGCTGTCAAGTGAGAAGTTCATGTAGACAAAACAACAGGGTGAATATTACAAATTTTTCAAAAAACGGGTGATCCGCAAAACGCAAATAAAAAACTAAACGTACTGCGAAAACTGATTATGTTTATAAGGGTATTCATGCAATGCCAAATATTTTCCAATGCTATATATATTTATATGAGGTACCTATTTTGTATCTGCTGTTATTTTTGTTCTATTGGAAAACTGGCAACTTTCGTTTCATAATTTAGCTGAAAATAAATACATGGTTCGATAAAAAGACAAAAGATGCCAAAGAAATCTGAGATAAATTCTTGTATTGTTTCACAACTAACAACATTACAGCGTTTAAAATATTTAAAAGGTGGCAGTCTGTACTTAAAAGTATTCGGCAATATTTTCTTTATACTTTCTTTCTTCTTTCGGTAAATTTAATATCAGATTCCATACAAATTTTACGTTTGAAATTTTGTGTTAATGGTTTTTGACGTAGAATTACGTCTTACAGCGCGGTTTGTATGGGGTCGTTTTAAAAAAGCCATGAAAAGTTTTTTGGCCATTACTTTAGGGTATACCTGCAGCCTTTAATACTTATCGTTTAAAGATAATATATATTCTTAAGTATCAAATATATCCTGTGCTGACTGAATAACTAATTTTGGATTTTGTCACTATTATATTAAAGTCACAAAATAGCAAAATATGAGAAGAAAAATTTATGTGTTTATATCAGAAAATCAATTATCAGATGCTTATGTTGTGACTGCTGCTTTATTTGTTTTTGCTTGTGTTGTTTTTGGTTTTATATGAACTGATTCGCAGCATTGGTTCCCTACTCTACGTTGAGAGGGTTCTTGTATGTACTACTTCTTTAGTGCACTGAGTGCTCTATTTTGACACAAGAGGTCAATCACAAACTCTTTACAACTCAGTCAATGAACACAAACTCTGAAACTTTACGAAATGGGTCTGTGATCCGGTTAGATTTAACTCTTATGCAAAAAACGACTTGGATACTATTTCGTTTTATGCTTGTACCCAATATATGCATTATACAGATTAGTGCGTTAACTAGTGCGTCTTGTAGAAAGTGGCATAACTAAATATGTATATGAGATGAACATATCGATTTTGGATTTAATAAATTATTCAGGTTCGTTCTGGATATATTGTTATTATTAATATTAATACAAATTAATTTGGATACCACATCGTAATACTTATTTGAGTGTAGCTCGCAAACTATACATTGGACATAGACGAAAATAGCACTAATGGAAGGAAATTTGCTCAGCAAATTTTTCAAAATTGGGGTCTCAATTTTATTTTGAAATTTGTAGTAAAACTGACTGTTGAAAATGTCACCAATGGAAAACGCATTTGCTTCGCCTTCTTTTCAACTAAGTCAATGAACTCAACGTGTTAAAATTAATGAAATAATCGAAAGAATTTGACATTTTGCTTGCTCATTTTATCAAGTTTACTTTTAACTTTTTCTTTGTTTTAGTCTCAATAAGAAGTTCATAATTGAGTGATATTAATTTATTTGTTAATTTTCGGAAGATCAATAAAAAAAACGTACAAAATGGACAAAACAATCGGACCAAAGAGACAAAGTAGAAGAGGTTACAACTTAAACGGAATTCTTCGTCTACACTTACAATACTATCGAAACTGTTTCTTTTTTACTTTCAGCATATTCAGTGTGCTTTCGGCATTTCATGAATACAAGTGATAAAAAAAGATAAACAAATTTTTGGTGCTATTTTTTGAACTTAAAATATGTATGTAATTTTTCAAAATTATATCGAGCCATAACCGCGAAAAAGGTGTAAACAGCAATTTACAAAAATTTGTTTTCTTATCGAAACTTATAATTTATTTCATTATCAATAATCTATAATTATGAAATATTAGTAATTATAACAATATAATTATTTATATGTAAGGATTGTGCAAAAAAATTGTCGTAACTAAAAATCTTATGTCGAAAATAATTGAAAGAAATATTCTCCTTTAAAATTTTAGTTTTGGCTCGATATCTTATTGTTTATTCAACTTATACGTATTTTAAAACATTAAAGCCAATTTATTTTTTTAAGGCTTCACGTCTCCTTAAGCATCCATTACAAATTGCAAAAACAGCTCAACAAGATGCAACAGTAAAAATACAGAATTTCCATTTATTGACAATTTTATCTAGTTCTTCTTAGTGGAAGCTCAATAATTAGACATATTTAAGGTTAGCAAATAAATAAGTTAATATTTTATGATTTTTGTTTTAAAATCAAATTAAAATGTTTATAACATTCGTGGCTAAAAACGAGTAAGGTGAAATACGAAAGATTGAGTTTTATGAAAAAAATGTTGAACTGTCTAACTTCGTATGGAGAACCTTTTGCTCAAATCATATATATTTGCGCTACGATTTAGTTGGGCAATCGATCTGGCAAACTTAATCCAGTAATCAGCTGTTTATTCACTTTGTGTAGACTTGCTGAAGGTTGACTGTTAAAGCTATTTTAAAGCTATTTTAAGATATTTTTATAATAAGACTGTAAAAGTATAAATTTCAAAGTTTCGAAAGGTTTTATCATTATTGTTATCATTAAAAATTTAAGTCATTGAAGTAAATTTGTTTGTGAACTCCTAAAGCTATAGAGTAATTTTATTTTTTGTCAAAATGCGAAAACTTGTCAAAAAGTACGAAAGCGGTTTCAAGTAAATTTCAAGCACAACAGCTATTTTTGCAACAATAAAATTCAATTTTGTTGGTTATTTTTATTAATTTTCTAACAAATTGCATACATTTTTTTCGCAGCTAGTCTGGCAACGAATCTACTCATGATACAATAATAAGGTAGGCTCATATTAATATGGCTGCTAAGTGCCTAATTTTACACTAAAAAAACTGTGTATGCCACAAACGTCAACCGATAAAGGCAACAACAATTATAAATACTTAAAATCGAACTGTTGAATTTGACATCTAGCTAACTTCCTCTGCAATATGAGCCTTTCTTGTTTTTTTACTTCTACCATCTACCTTTTATTCTACCATGCTCCTCTTAAGAAACCATTGTCTGCAGAGAGGTGACGGCTGAGAGATGAGTTTATTTTGGTGCCAATTTAATAAGCTATTTTTTATTTTATATAATTTTCCTTGAAATTTCGAATACAATCATTTGATTTAAATCAGAAGAGATTTCATTCATATTAATTAAATCCAAACAGATTGCAATTATTTGATTGAATTCAGAAAGGTTTTTAATTATTTGATTTTAATCAAAAATTATTTCAATCATTTGATTTAAATCACAAAACAAATTAACTCTGTTATGAAATTTATACTAATGATTGATTTTTTATATAAAAATATAAATTTTTCATCTTAGATTTTGCTATTTTGTGACTAATGAATTTGTGATAGAATTTAAAATTAGATATACGTTAAGCGCACGATATATCTGATATGTAAGTATATATATTATCTTTGAACTATGACATTTAAGGCTGTAGGCATACCCTAAAGTATTACTCAAAATCGTTTCGACGACACATGTCTGCGCACAACTTTTAAGCATTAAAAAGTTTTTATCATAAAAAAATCATCAAACTAAAAATCATATATTTCTTATAGTTTTCACTGCTAACTCAAGTTTTAAGTATTTATTACTGAAAATACTTAAAAATTTAATTGAAATTAGTTCTAATTTATTTCATAACTGTAAATTCATTTTGATATTAAACTCAAATGATTAACATCATTTTTGATTGAGATCAAATCTTTTCTGATTAAATTAAATAATTGCAATCATTGTGGATTTAACTCAAATGATTGAAATCTCTTCTGATTTAAATCAAATGAGTGTATTCGAAATTTATATCAATATGGTAGCCCCGAAATGAATTCAATATCAACTTAAGCAATCACCAATGAATGAATTCAGAATATAATGTAAATGATTTCAGTTAAAATAATTTCAATCAAATGTTTCATAAATAACAAACATTTAAAAACAAAAATTATTGCAATCTTTTATAGCTCTGACAGTAATAAAGGAAAGATATCGTATCTTTATGTAGAATCTACATTGTAGATACCGCTTTTTTGTTGCTCTGATTTCGTAGATACTTTTTTTAAGCTCGGTATGTATGATAGCTGTATTTTTTGTAGATAAGACAATTTTTGCGAAGATACGACTTTGAGGCAATATAATTGGAATTAAAACAAAAAAATCTCCGTTTTTATTTGTCGAGATTTTGAGAAACGTATTTTGAAAAACAGTCCAAAGACCCGAAGCCTTCGCGAATCTAAGTTTTTCCTTTTTTGTCCTAAAATATAAACTGGTTTTACTGAGAACTTGAAACCAAAAGTCTGTTCAGGTAAATAACCAACAATTTACGATTTTAAGATTTTTGTTTTGTTTTTTATTTCAAAAAACTTCCCCGTTTAATGCACTCACATTTAATTATGTATACACTTTCCTCAATCATTTTCAACTACATACATATATATCTCATCATATGCAAGAGATAATATTTAAAAACCCAAAATGATGACTCACCTTCATCTGTGTAAACAGCATTTGATGATACCCTCGAATTTAGCCTCAAATTGCTTATTGAACTGTCCGTTGTAGAGGAAGTTGTAGCACCGGCAGCATTCACAGATGCTACCAACAACTTCTCTTCCAGTGTTATCTTGGAATCTTCAAGCGGATTTCGGATATTGTTTTGTGTTTCTCCCTCTAACAGAGTAGTATGCTGAGGGCTACTGCTGCCACTCTTGTGAACAATCGGTATTGTTTCAAGCAGCATCGATTGCACAGTAACTGGAATTTTCACAACCTTGCGAGCATAAATTTCATTATCTTTGTCTATTTTATTCAGACGTTTGATGTCTGTCACCTGTTGGAAATTAAAGTGTTATTTGAGTTATAAGAAAAACAGAAACATGGGTAACCCACTGTGCAGTGAAATCGAAGCGCCAAAGCTTGCAGTGTTTCGCCTTTATTCACTTTGGTTTCAATAGTATTCTCAAATTTGTGTTGATGGTTGGACTGTAAACGTTCCATCTGCCAAACGTTGTCAGTGTGGCCATTGAGCTGATTGTAATTGGACCGGAAATCATCGTCTTCATCGTAATGATGTGGTCGTCTACAGTAAAACTTAATTAATTTATTTTATGGAAAAACAACTAGCAACTTCATACCTTTGCCTTCTCATGGCGAATTTAAATTGTATATTTTTCCTGACTAAGCTTTAAGCTAATCACGCAAATTAAAGAAATAAGTTACTTCATACAATTGTAAATGAGTTTTTGCAATTTTGCTGGTATTTTTTTGTATTATTTTGTACACGTTCTGTTTTTAGATAGTTTGTCTTATCACAGTGTTTTTTAACTAGCAATTTAATACGTCATTCTTTTTGAAGGTACACAGCTATTGTATTTGCTAAATGTTTTCGTTTTACTTCGTTAATAAATTAGTAAATTGTTAACTTTTCGCGTCATTGACTAAAAACAAGAATTTACAAAAATTTATATGACGTGAATAACGACTAATCACTTAGCTTCGCTGTCAAAAAAGACAAAACAAACAAAGATGTGTTTAGTTGGATGAAGTATTGCCAAATGTGAAAATTTATATATTAACTGAACCAGCGTTGTCAGATGAATATACCTCAAAAATACATCAAATTACCTCAAAATCGTGCAAATTACCACAAAATTACCGCAAGTCAATGAAATACCTCAAATTACCTCAAAATCGTGCAAATTACCACAAAATTACCGCAAGTCAATGAAATTCCTCAAATTACCTCAACATCGTGCAAATTACCACAAAATTACCGCAAGTCAATGAAATTCCTCAAATTACCTCAACATCGTGCAAATTACCAAAAAATTACCGCAAGTCAATGAAATACCTCAAAGTTGCTTAAAATATCACTTTAAGCTGTGTTTATAGCAAAGTATGAAATTATGTAACGAAAGTAAACTTTAATTGCAACATATTAATTAACAACAGTTAATAAAACAATAATTTTTATAATAATTCAATTCTAAAATGAGTTCAAAAATTATTTCTCAAAAAAATTTCTCCAGCCTCATAGCAGTCCTCGCACCGTTCATCATAATTTTTCTACTAACACATTCATAATATTGAAATGCGCCTAAAATGTAAAAATACTTTAAGCTTACACTCAAGGAAAAAATGCTGTTTTATCAAACAAATCATGGGTTGAAATAACAGATTTCACTGTCCAAAATCCAACAAATGAAACTTTCAAATCAACAGTCGGTTGACTGTTGGTCTATAGAACACGAAACCCGTATAAAAACTTATTTATTGAAATTTGATCACTGGTTTGAAAGTTCATGTGTGGCCGAGTGTGCTAACGTGTGCGTCCAGTTCTCGAGTGTCCGCGGTTCAAATCCGGCAGGCCAATAAAATTTTTTTTTTTATTTAAAATATTTTTTTTTTAAATTAAAAATTAAATTTGCAATTTTTTTTCAAGATTGTAAGCATTTTATTTTGAAGGTTTTTTTTGACCAAACAATTAATGGAACAGAATTATTATTATTTCAATTATTAAATAACAATTTTCTCTCGCATGACAGTCTAGTGCACATCCACTGAGCTACTGGCAACGATAATATAAATTAAGCAAAACACATATAAAAACTATTGCTTAGACAACATTGACAATTCAATATAAGCACAAAAATATTTCAACAGATGATTTTCAGATCATCAGATTTTGATCGAACAGTGTTTTGAAATAACAGTGGTCTACTGTTTATATTGCAGTTGATATTTTTCTGAGTGTACAGAGTTTTTGAATAACTATGCGACAATGATCTTTTTCTTCCAGACATAATTATTTTATTTTTCACTTTGCTATCAGAAATTATTTACGTTCTTTTGTTGTTAAATATCGAAAACAGTTTAAACACAAACAAACTACCAACAAGAATGCACAGGAAGAATGCATCAACAAGAGCATTCACTCAGTAAATCTTTTCTGTACACATGTCATTCACGCGTACTTCTACCACAGCAGGTAGAAATCTCTTTTTGGTAATGTGAGGTATTTTGTTGTAATTTCGGTATTTTTATTCTCTCGCGTGGGAAATATCGCACATGTGGTAAAAATTTTCTCGCATGAGAATTTTTCTCACATAAAGCGATGATTTTTACTTTCTCCCGCAGCATCTCGCAAGAGCTCAAAAAATACCGAAAGTACTATTTATAGTACAAAACTGGTAACGCTGAACTGAACAATAACATGAATATATAAGCATAAGGTCTGTTCACGTACTTGTCTCGTAAAATAATGAAAAACGTATACAGTAATGAAACTTAAAGAGAATTTACTTCAACACTAAAAAGCAAACGAACGATTTTTGGTCAAAAACTGTAAAATTTAAGATCTGACTACTTCGCAACTGCTGAGCTGCAATTCACACCTACCGTTTGACAGTTATTGTCTTTTTACGTCTCATAATGCTACTGGTAAAAATTTTAAAAAACTTGAATGGAGAGAAAATTTAATAAAACTCTCAGTAAATGAACGCTTTTTATATGCTTTCAATTAAAAACTTTTGAAATATTTCGTTTGCATTTGGCTACACGAACAGACTTATTGTTAATTGCTTGAATTATTGATGCATTCTTTTCTGGAAAAAAATCTGCATTTTTGTGCTCTTCAAGAATTCTGCATTCCTTTTTCAAAATAAATCATGTTTTAATTGCATTCAATCGTGATCAAAAAGCCCATTAATACAGAAATTAAAAATTGTTTATTTGACTATTTCTTATTCTCAAAAATGTTGATCGCAAAAGTATAACAAATGCAAAATTTTCTGACCAGTGAAATTCGACAGTTCTGCTCTCTAGAAGTACTTACATAAAAGCAAAACAAAATAATTTAGATATATCATATTTTGTGATGTAACAAGTATAAGGAATAAAAATTTGCAATTTATAAAATGTCTGAGATTGCATCAAATATTTTGATGAGTAAAGGGGCTAGTTTTTGTAAAGAATCTTTTAATTTACTAACAAAGTTTTTTTCAGTCATTATCTATATCTATACTATTATATAAAAGGAGACTCACGGATTTGCGGCGACGTGTTCTCAATAACCGCTGAACCGATTTTTATAATTTTTTCACTATTCAATTGCTATGATAAGCGAAATTAAAATAGGGTACTACGTTTTTTACAAAACTTTTTCTTTAATTATTTAAGAATTCATGTCTTTTAATTCATGCTAATGCTGTACAAGCAGCACAACAAGCAGCAGAAAACCAATGCGTGAGTGAGAGTAACTCAGCACGGCTGCCATGTTGTGTCGGGAGTTGCTCTCAGTTTGGTCTGTTGAGCAGTGTTGCCAACAATCTGACATCGTATTTGTTATGGTTTTCAGACTTGAATTGTTTATACATATTTACAGTCAAAAAATCTTTTTCCTCTTATGCCTGATATATAACCAAATTATTATTTTGTTATTTATTGCAAATGTTATTCATCGACAATAACACAATCTCGACGGATTGAAAGCTTTATACAATAGTTCAGATTTAAAATTTGTTTTTATGGCAACACTAGCTACTTTATTTGCAGCAAAAACCATATATTATGAAGACATTTCATCAAACCAAGTTCGTCTAGAACCAAATTCTGTCAAGGCGCCGAGATGGGTCCGGACCAAGTGGAAATGAAACCTTTGATAACATGAGCTGCAAATGTTAAATTCTGGCAGCTGTTCGCTTATTTTCTGATGTTTGGTGAGTCTCTAAACCAGTTTGTTTGTCTCTACCCATGCCCCTTGCCATCCCTCATCCACACAATCGGCAGCCTGTGAGCGCAGAACTCAGAGCGCAGTTGTTGTTGGTATAGTCAACACGATCGTTGTTGTTGTTCTTATTAGAGGACGTCGTTGTTGTTGTGGTTCTTATAAGATTTTGTAGCTGTGTGTGTGTGTGTAGGATATATTTGGTTATTTTGTTAATTTTTTGGGTTTTTCATATTTTTGCAATTTTCGTCCAACTGAAAATATCTGAAGTTGATGTAGTAAAAACGTTGTAACTATTGTGTTTTAAATCGGATTAAGGTATATCCAAGGACAAAATTAAATAAAATTGATCGTGTATTAATATTAATATTTTATATTTTATATCGTATATTTGAATTAATTTTTTTCAAAATTTATTTGTGATGCAATATTAATACACGATCAATTTTATTTAATTTTGTCCTTGGATATACCTTAATCCGATTTAAAACACAATAGTTACAACGTTTTTACTACATCAACTTCAGATATTTTCAGTTGGACGAAAATTGCAAAAATATGAAAAACCCAAAAAATTAACAAAATAACCAAATATATCCTACACACACACACACAGCTACAAAATCTTATAAGAACCACAACAACAACGACGTCCTCTAATAAGAACAACAACAACGATCGTGTTGACTATACCAACAACAACTGCGCTCTGAGTTCTGCGCTCACAGGCTGCCGATTGTGTGGATGAGGGATGGCAAGGGGCATGGGTAGAGACAAACAAACTGGTTTAGAGACCAGTGCTGCCGAAAGTACTACTATCGGAGTATTTTACTCCTATTGACTCTTGAGTGCTACTATACTCCCCAAACACAAAAAGTACTACTATTTATTAATAGCTCAAAACGGCCTAATTTGTTCTCGCCATTAATGTAAAAAATAATTTTTTCTGAAAGCTTCCTTTTTTCGTTAATTTTCTTGTTCACCTTGTAACGTGGCGGCCAAATGGAAAAAAATTCGCGAATTTGGAAAATAAGTAAGCAAACTTCTAGTTAATAACATACGTTATGTGAATCTAACTCCATTCGGCGATATTTTTCCATTTATGGAAGTTATGCTCATTGTTTTAAATTTAACGAAATTTCAGTTTCTGCAGTTTAGTATTGAAGATTATATATCGTTAGATTAAGCAACAACAAAAGATAGTAAATGATTAATTACTAACATTTTGTTATACCAAAACAAAGTCCAAGAAATCGTAAAACAGCAAAAGTTGTATATACTTTAAAAAATGTGTGCTTTCCACTTTTATTAATTAACTTTTTCACATGTTAGATAATCAACGTGTAAAGGGTGTCTCAGTAAGAGTGCACTTTCTTATTTCAAATTAAAGATGCGTATTTTTTGAGAGAGTCGTGAATTTTTTATTGAATTGTAAAAAAGACATGTTCCGATTATGTATGGAATAAAATATCCGACAAATGGCCCTGATGACAGACCAAGACACTTTTCATGAAATTTTCGATGACATTTTCACAGAGATGTGGCTGTATCTCACCGATGACGTGTCGGATCTCGGATTTGAGCTCAGGAATTGTTTCTGGTTTATTCACATAATCCTGTGATTTCAGAAAACCCAAAGAAAAATCGCACGGCGTTAAACCGCATGATCGTGGTGGCCAGTTGACATCAGCATTTATTGATTTAATTTGTTATGGAAATCGTTCCTGCAATAAATCCATTGTTTGATATAAATGCAATTAATCCGTGGTGTGGCAGGTGGCGGCATCTTGCTGAAACCACATGTCGTCCAGATCCATGCCTTCCAGTTGAGGCCACAAGAACTCTGTTATCATGTTTCTGTAACGAATGAAATTTGAAGTTGTTGAAAACGATGCCGAATTGATGTTGTCGGAATTTCGGCGACACTCTCGCTTACAGTACCAATTTTTTCAAGAGACCAACCAGTTCGTTGACGCACAGTAGTCTTACTGTCCATAGCCGACACAGTTTCTTCAAATTTTTTGACCACTCTTCGAATGGTTGACACATTAGGTGCACTTTCTCTACTAAAAATGGTTCGAAGTTTGCGAGCGGTCTTTCACAATTAACTTTCCACAATTATAACGCATTGTTCTTTCGTAAAGCGCTCCATTTTTAATAATCCGAATAAATATATGTTCCAACTGCGAAATCTCAAAGTTGCACAAAATAAAAATAACTCTAAATTTAAAAAGTGCACTCTTACTGAGACACCCTTTACAAGTATTAAAGGTACGACAACATGCAACGTATATATTATGTATTGTTTAAAAGAATCAAAGGTGATTATTTCAAAATATTTATTTTTGGCTTATCATGTTTATGCAATAAGCCCTTCAATTACTAAGCACAATATTGCCGTTTCCACATGGCAATGCAACGCAGAAATTACATTTTCAGGGCTTAATTTAATAAGGAAATATCGTAAACGTTGGGACGGGTTTCGTTTTTCGAGTGTAGTTTTGAACCGGATGGGAAAAATTATAACTTGGATAAACCAATAAAAATGTATGCTTAATAGGCTTCAACTATTACGAATGAAGCTATTGCAATCATGTCAAAATTTATAGCCATTTTAATGAAAAAACTTTGTTATGAAATGAAAAAACAAGGTAAATTAATAAAAAGGAGAAAATAATAACATTTTATATATAATATAAGTTTGTTTTGCTAAAGTTATTTTTTGTCATTATTTCCAAGAACTAAAGTACTCCTAAAACTAACAAAATACTCCCCAAAAACTGGAAATTTACTACTATTCAAAATTGTAAAACGGCAGCACTGTTAGAGACTCACCAAACATCAGAAAATAAGCGAACAGCTGCCAGAATTTAACATTTGCAGCTCATGTTATCAAAGGTTTCATTTCCACTTGGTCCGGACCCATCTCGGCGCCTTGACAGAATTTGGTTCTAGACGAACTTGGTTTGATGAAATGTCTTCATAATATATGGTTTTTGCTTCTTGCTCAGAGAGAAATATAAATATATTAAAATCTTACCATGAAATGGGGGATGAAATTTTTTATTGTTGTAGTTATTTCAGTATACAAATATTCCATTGCATATGCTCAAATGCTTCTCAGAGGATCTCAGTACGATCTGAAATGTCGCATTGATATGTCATTGTTTGTGTTCATCTGCGCAGAAATTATGTTCATGCATACAACCTTATAAAATAGACTTCCTTTAAACTTTTCAATAGGTTTATATTGGACGCATCAGAAAATAATTTTTGTTTTTATTTTCCAACGTCTTTTTTAAAATCAAATAGGTTGGTACTATGAAATGAAGTTGTAACAAAATGATGACCATAAATGTAGAGGAATACCAATATAACTTCTTTAATTTAGTTGGATTTTCGATTTTGTTCCAAACAGAAGCCTCAAAGTTTTTTATTTCGCGTGTTAATAAATGTTGCACATTAAAAGAGTTATTGTGATTGGAGCATATTTTTTATTTTTAACCGATTTCAAAAAGGAGGAGGGTCTCAAGTTGGTTGGTTTCTCTGTTTTTTTATAATAGCATTATAAATAATGCATTTGCATTGGTCTCCAGTAGTTTTAGTTGAACCTTAATATTATAATTCAACTTTTGAATGGTTTTCCATTATATTAGACAGCCTGGCATAAGCTACGCAGCGCATGTAAAACGCATCGAAAACGTATGTTTGACGCATATTTTAGTGTTTAAAGGATGCGTAAGTTAAGCATATTTTAAACAAGCTGTTAACATCTTCTTTGCATATTAAAATGATTGTATGTACAAGTAGACTTCAAAACCGCTAAACCAATTGTTATGAAATTTTCAGGGAAACTCTAGCAAAGTCTGCAGAGCGCTCCTGTGAAGTTTGGCATCGATATCGAATAGCTTTAGAACATGTTGCACAGCTTTAGAACATGTTGCACAGCTCCAAAATTCTGTATTTGACCTCAATTTTCACGTGCTGTTTTACTGGTAAAATTTTAAAGCCGTTGCAGAAGGGGCGTGACACTTTTAAGGCATTCAAACTTTTCAGTATAATTTAAGAAACATAAGTCACATATTTGTGAAACTCGGAAGGAATATAACATTTAGTCGTGTCCATCCACTGGAAAAATCCAGCAAGCATTGGAAATTGGGTCGTGACACCATCAACATAGTTTAAATGTTTAATATCGAATAGCTGTGGTACTTAATGTTTCATTATATTTAAACTCAGTATAAATTTAATTTTTGGAAATGTTTTTCGACAAGAAATATAGCACGGGCATTGGAAAACGGGGTGTGAATCCGCCCATACAAGCCAAATTTTTAATAGCAAATAGCATTGGAAATAAAAATCGCTGATCAGTGAAATTCCGAATGGAGTTGCCATTTGGTAATGTCCTTCTAATAGAAAACTGGTCTGAGCTTTGGTCAAGTGGGTGCACCTTCCCCTACAAGCTACATTTTTGATCGAATAGGTTCTGAAGTCACAGATGAAGTACATGTGTTTGTCTAAGGCTGCGTGCATTTTCAACGCCGATTCAGACAGACAGGCAAGCTCAAATCTGTGTGAACAAATGAGATACAAATATCTATCTCTCTCGCTTTTTCACACACTCTGCGGACACAGGCAGGCAGTCTGAATCGGCGTTTACTATGCACGTGGCCTAAGGCGTAGCAACGCGCGCCGGGTATTGCTAGTATTAAATATTTGCTTATTTCAAAGCCTGAACCGTTAATTCGTCAAAGTTTAAACAGTGCAGCTAACGTTAAATAAAAAAACGTTGAAGTTTTTCTGTTCTTTTGTCGTCTGAAAAGAGCTCAATATTCTGTAAATTCATCTTAATCTATTCACTAACCGTGCAAAAACCAGTGTACTCGATATTTTGCCACAGGTAGATAATAGGGCCGGCACCATAACGATTTCTGGGCGTCGCTATTTGAAAGTGTTTTTTGTTCAAAACGACAAAACAATAAGTTTGCTCTATCAAAAAATAAATACTCATATATAATAATGTTTCCCTTGCTCCAAGATCTGTCCAAAAAACATCTTTATCTTTGCCAATATCCATTGGATCTTTAATATTGAAACGTTATTTGAAAGATAATAAATTCATCTCTTACGTTATTGCAGTATTTCGGTGCTCAAAATCTATTTTATTTTTAAAGCTTAACAGTCATATTCATAAGAATATCTTAAAAAGATTTAAAATATTCAATAGGTAAAAAGCTTTTTTGAGATAAAATGTTTTTTAAAATTTGGTTTTTCATAAAAATGTTATCACAGCTTATTTGTTAAAATAGGAACACTCTCAATTTGAAGCGGGAACAGTGTCAAGAATGCTTTATGAATTTCATAAATACAATAACGTTTTGTTTATTTGTCACAATTTTATCAATAGAGGTATTCACGATGTAGTGTATTAGCCCTTGTATCGTGTATTTTTGATAAATTTAATATTTGAAGTAAAATTACAAAAACAAAATGTACAGTCTTCAAAATACAACCTTGTAGCAAAAATAAAATGACGAAACCCTATTTTATTCTTTATAAATTTCGATGTATATTTTATCAACTTTTTCACAAAAGCTTTTTGACTCAGCGTGGATGAAAGTACTGGCTGGGTTGTGTGTTTATTTAATAACAGTTAATTTAATTCAGTGCTTCGTTTCAATTCATTTAGTTTCTCGTACTATTAAGTGATGAACTAACCAGACTTTAGTGAAGGTTTGTTCACAATCCGTTGTGAATATTGTAAATTTTTTAAGAATTAATAAAAAATACAACACATCGTGAATACCCTTAATATTTTGACATGTAAACAGTCAAAAAAATTTTTAATCTATGTTCTTCTCTGAAAAAATTGTCACTTATAATTTTTATTTTCAATATTTTTAAATGTTTTACCATGTTGACAATATTTGTGCTCAGATGAGGCTAAAAATTTTAAAAATGCTTTATCAAGGGTTTATTGAAGTTTTCTCATTTAAGAATTCTTTATAAGAGGTTTTTGTCGTTATTGGACATTTAACCTTTCAAAGCCGCGCAATCGGCGGAGAATTTCGGGGTGAAATTTGCAGGGTTTGTTACTTCTCGGAAAGAAAACTCCATAATATAATTTTTTATAATTTTATACACCATAGTATAATTTTTTTAGTACAGTCAACTTTTTTATTTTTAGAGATATGTTTATGTTGTAAGTGTCATTGAAAAGAGAATTGAATAAATTACAAGATTTTTTTAAAAGAAAAATAAAAATTGAATTTATTACGTCAAATTCTGAGAAATTTGGACTCAAGTTGAAATTTTGTAGTTTCCACCGATTGATTTCATCTTCAGACGAGCACAGCTCAGAAACGATTAAGTCGGTGGGGTTTGTTGATATAGCGTTAGAAAGATGATTTTATTGCCTTTACAATAAGTCTCAAAGTTAGTTAAACTGTGAGTTAGTTTTTGTGCTAGAAACAATAGTTTGAATCAAAATCGTGAAATACTAATTAACCCTGTAGCTCCTAAGAATGTGAAAATAGACCCCTCCCCTCCCATACGATTTTTTGCTCAACTCGACATTACTTTTCACCTCCGTAAATAGTTGCACTCAGTTGCGGGACACCCTGTATATATAAAAGGCAAAACGATGTGTTGCTTGACTATAAACTCCAAGGTTCATTTAGTTGAAATTTTGGGAGTTGATTTTCTTCGTGTACGAAATGGGTTGGGAATAAATAACGTGGCCAGAAAATGCAATTTTTCTGATGGTTTTTGTCATCATAGACTAGAATTTTGTAGAGTAACAAGCTAGTTATAGCAACTGTTATAAAAATGGGCGTGATCTAACTATAACTACGCCCACTTTTCAGAAATCATTTTAACTCCTGAGTTGAAGATGTTTTGATAGGGAAACTTATTGTGTATGTGCTGTGCGTGCAAGTGGCGATCACTTTTGACATAAATTTTTCCACACTTACTTTTACCGCTCAACGGCATGTACGTCTGACAGATGGCAATTGACTCTAAAACTACTCGGCCGATTGAACTGAAATTTTGGCAGCAGATTTTTTCGAGTATAAGATAATTAAGGATAGCAAATTATTGCCACATCCCAACTACACTTTAGGTGGGAAGCACCAAATTTTTTCATATTTTTTATTTAAGTATTTGGTCCTTCCTTTAAAAAGTTCCGAAATATTATCATTGCAAGCTTGATTTTAACATTTCGTAGAAGGGAAAATCAGCTCTTCATATAAAAAATACCATAAAAAACAAAAAAATCAAAGATATTATATGCAAAACGAATTCATAGTAATACCGGTAGTTTTTTTAATTCATAAAAACCACATTGTTTGAAAATATTTTGCTAATTTTATTGCGAGGTTTAAATAATTATGATTATATTTTATTAGTTTCTTGCAATAAAGGCTCAGGAGTTGGATAGTAATAATTACTAGATTGATGTGACTTGAAGTATTCACTACCGTTTTCTTCAAATTCTTGCCTCGATGTAAGTGAATCTGCAAATTCTTCAGAGCATGCCAAATCACGAGCGCCCAACCAGGCGTCCAAATCGGGAATTTTGGCAATAGATATGTTATGCGTCATTTTAAATGGCAACATTTCCAGTAACTCTTTTGAAAGACGCTCCTTCATGCCCCGAAGATTTGCACAACCTCCTGTCATAAATACATTTTGAACTAAACGTTGTTGTTGCTCGAGTTGGAATGGCTTCACAACAAAGTCAATGAGCTCAGCTAAGCCGGCTTCCGAACTACCAATCATACTCGGTTGAAACAATAATTCCGGTGCACGTATAGCTTCGACTCCAAAATGTAGCTGATAATTTTCTGCAGCTCCCGCTTGAAGCAGCACTGGCTCCCTGAATGTTGGATCGTGATGTCTTAAAATGTCCTCATATTCTATTAGGCGCTCATTCTCTAACTCACTGTCACTATCGTTGTCGCGACTAATTGCTTTATAAACATCCCAATCGCCGTCGTGTATGCCAAAGTCATCGACGCCTTTTTCCTTGCGTGCCAACAATGAAATTATGCGCATGCGTTCCTGAGCTGCAGCAGTGCGACGTTTGGCCAAGTTCTGACGTCGAACTCTTCGCGCATGTTTGCGTTCCATAACCTGGTCGCGCTTATTCTTGACTTCACTGACCCATTCAGCTATGGGAACATTTTGGGGCGGCTGAGGCACTACTGGAGTCTTTTCTTTAATCGTAAAGTTTTGCATATCCACCGGCTGTTTCACCTTTTGTTGTAAGCGTTCTATGCGTGAACGCAGCACTTCAATGACCTTGAAAAGTTCATCAATGCTCCCAATACCGTGCTCCTTTAATGATAAAGTACATGCATCGGCATTTCCTGAATCGTTCATAGTTGCAATCTCTTCCATAATTTGCAGTTGTTGCTCATCTTCTTCAAGTTTTTGTTTTGCTCGCTTGGCGTTTGCTTCCAGAAGCCGTCTAGTCATCTCTTTGCGCTTCTCAAACTTCTGCTCTGCTGTCAAGGTACCTATTGGTGGCGCTTGTGTTACATAAGGCAATTGTATGCGTTTGACATACTTTTCGTAATGCTCGACTTGTGCCCACTGCTTAATATCGTACATATAGTCAACTGACACTGAGCTATGTTGATGCATCAACGCTTCCATGCGACTGATGGTAACAGCATTCAAATGTACTGGATATTTCATCTGCATTAGTCTAAACAAATAAGTTATAATATGGTACCCGCCAATGTTCAGTCGACGAGATCTGAGTGCCATCAACTTTCCGTCTAAAACTGGAATGACATGTGTTGTTGTATAACCAAAAGATATAATTAAAGCATCTGCTCCACAGCCATTACGCTTAAAACTGTGCAAAGCATCGATGCCATAACAAACTCCCGGCACACCGTAGCATTCGAAGAGCAACTCATTCATTTGCTGTCGACAATAATTTGGGTTACCTATGGCTTCTGTTATTACCACCGGGTGTGGCACGTTGCCTTCATTATCAATACCCAAGTGCAAGAAAATGTAGTCGAAGATCTGTTCCTGGTTCTGAAAGTGTGTGACGACGTTCCGATCAAACTGAGTCTTCAGCTGAAAACGCAGCGCCTCTATATTAATAATGTCATTACCGATTTGAATAGGCGGATTGGCAGAAACATCTGCAGAATCCTTTTTGCGATCCTTTCTTGGTTTAGCTATGAGATTACGAAAATTTAGCAGAGGCTCCGCACAGGTGCTCCAGCCCACCCGGCATTGATAGGAGCCGTTGTCGATAATAAGCGGTGTATTGTCTGATTTTAAACTTCCTGAGTATTCATGAATTATATCATGCTTCGTTTTAATATCGCACAATTCAATTATATTCATTATTTTACTAAAATACTTGCAGATTAAAAAGGTAAACAAACTTAGTTTTTAAAGATAACAATACTGCCAGCTTAAACTAACCAAAAGTTTTTTATTAGTTGTAGGGAATTTTAGAGATGCTGTGCCAAACGGAATATTTACACTCGTTTGAAATTAATCAGGGTATTCATTCAAAAAGGCAAGCTTGTAATACGGGAAAATATTTATTTATATGAAAATTAAAAAGAGATTTTTGGTACTTCTGATCAGCGTTTAAAAACTTGGAATAATTGAAGAATAGTAGAAATGGTCTTTTTTCTTTTTTTTTTTTAAATGCGTGTTTTGAGCTAAAAAAATTAATGGTGAAATAATTAAACGTCGCTCTCAAGTGGTTTAGAAGTTATAGGGATCAACATTTATGAAAATGGGCTTAAAAACCTGTGTTTTTATGTTGTTGTTAGTAAACGTAATGGGATAGCATATCAAAAGAAAGGATATGCTAAAACCTTTTTAATGAGCTATCAATCATAAAAATCTATGAATTAATTTGGATGATATAACTGTTTTTGTACTCAAAGAATTTGAGGTGTGCTAATTTTGGTTGTCCTTTTGAAGTGTTTGTCTTTGAGACTAGAAAAATAAATGTTTTCATAGAAGTGTGTTATTTATTGTTATTTCGTAAAAGGGTGAACAGTCAAGTGTGCACAATATATAAAGTTTTTTATTTTAACAGTTAATGCTAGTACTTTTCAAGTTTGTTGTACACTTACATTGAGACGAAAAAAGCGCCGCAGGCTAAAAATCGAAATCGCGCGATTTTTTATAACAATTTTTCATGTTTGGATAGTTAGCAATAAATGGATTATTTATAATTTATACCTATCTGACTGGTCATGGTATGACCTCTTGCTACCCATATTGCTTAAATTTTATTAAAAAAATCGAAAAACAGGCAAATGTGTAGCTACTTTTTTCAACTTTTGATCCCTAAACTTCTAAACCACTTGAGAGCGACTCTTAATTTTTTCAGAATCGAACTTAGGAGCCCCAAATCCATGTAATTACATGTAAAAAACAACAAATTTGGTGTTTCCATTATTCTTCAATTATGCAAAAAACTTTAACAACTAGCCACTGCCTTTGCTGCTGCTTAAACTTATGCAGCCTTAAGCCTATATGACACTGGCTAGTTTTAGTATTTTTCAGCGCTTAAATTGTAAGTAAAGCGCAGTACGATAAATGCTCACTACAATTTTCCCTTGATATGACTGCCTACGCTATATGTGCAATCAAGCAAATCAAGCGCTAGAATATACAAAAATTTTCTACTTTTTCAGCTTCTACCAGCTTAAAATCACGAAAAAGTCATTGTGAATACCTTGTTACAGCAGAAAGAAGAACAAGATAAATATTTTGTGAAGCAGACATTCTGCATTTTTGCCGTTGTACCTTTTAATGCTGTTTTTGCATTTCAATTGGTTGCATTTAAATGTTTTTAATTGAAATAAAAAACAATTGCGCTGCTCGAGCTCGTAATTATTTTTAAATAATTCGTACAAGTTGTAGATTTTTGACACAAAATAAATTATATTTTTGTCGCAACAGCTGTTGAATTTTTCACAAAATTTTCTACAGACATCCCATTCACACAAGACATTGCTGTCTCTTTTATCCCTTGCTTGTTTAAAGATCTGAAAACAAGCAAGTGTCATATAGGCTTTACTAAAAGTGCCCCTACACTATATGTTCAACACAAATGACTTGTCAGAAAAGTAAAAAATATAAATTTGTGGAATAAATAATTAGATTAAACGTTTTCTTGATTTTCTTGTTTATTGCATGATATTGTTTTTTTTTTTCAAACTTCAAACTTTTACATATGAAAAACAGATCAAATTAGAAACAGTTCTAATTCAAATTTATACATATGAAAATACAAACGACTTGTCAGAATTTGAATTCCATATGTTCCACACTATATGTATGTCAAAGGTATCTGTAAAATTTGACATGTCATATGTATGAAACATATAGTGTGGGGGTACTTTAATAGACAAATGAAAATAGTCGATTTTTATTAATGTCGACATTGAAGTAAGAGTCGACTTTAATATTTTGTCGTACCAATAAACAATTGTAATATTCAATTTTATAAATGTAACTGTTTGAGGGAAAATAATAAAAACTGGCAACATTGGTGAAAAATGTATGCTGTGTTTTGTTCCTTTATTGACTCACATACATATTTATATAAAATGTATAAATAATAGTGGTATTCATGCAATGCTGAAAACGTGCCGAATATGCCGAAAATCGGAAAAAGCGTAAACGCCGTATATCAACTGTCAAAATTTGTATGGAATTTGATATACGCAAAGTTCCCAGTTTTCCTCACGATTTTGACGCGAAAACAGCGCCGAAAACTTTCGGCAAAGAGTTGTCGCCACCTTTCAAATATTTATTACAAACTATAAACTTCTTACTCAACTTCCAACTTGAGAATCCTTTTAAACGACAAATTGCATGTTGTCAGTGGTCGAATAATAAAATAATTTATCTGGAATTTCGTTGTCTTCGCCAAAATTATGAAAACATTTATTTATTTATTTATATATTTACTTTTCAGCTCATTTATTAAACCAAAGTGGCCACTTTTGCAATATAACTTTAAAAACAGCTGATTGATATACGCCACTAACCGAAAAATACAAAAAGGTGCCTCATGCAAAAACAGCGTATATTTTCCGATATACGGCATCGGAAAATATTCGGCATTGCATGAATACCACTAATATAAATCTTCTAAAATATCAGTATCTTCAAGATTCAGAAAGTCAATATTCAAAACGGAAATTAAAAATTTGCCTTTATTGATTAGTTTGAACTTAAGTTGGCTGACTTTTACAAACCATTTTTATTAGTAAGAAAATTACACAGGTCGACTTTAAGCAATAAAGTCGGAATTTTCTAAGTTAGTATAGATTTATTGATAAGGTTGATGATTTCAAAATTTTGAAGTCACAGTCATAGCTAAAAGCTAAAAGACGTGATTTCACTTGTCCATCAGCAGTTTTATTTAATATTGGATGAAATAAAACATAAAATTGGAAAAAATACTGAAATACATACGGCTGAATTTTGTTATTAATCAATTTTAATTCAATTTATGGATTAATTGAACAGCCGAGAATACAGTCATGGAGACTGACCTGACGTGAGACGCAGCGGCACAATTTTCTATAAGAGTGTTATGCTGCTAGCGTATGCTGATGAAATTGACATCATTGGCCATAATACGCGCGATGTCAGTACAGCATTCTCCAGGCTAGAAAAAGAGTCGAGTCGAATGAGTCTTGCAGTGAATGCAAATAAAACAAAGTATCTTGTGTCAGCAAAGAAATAGTCCCAGCGTCTTGGAAACCACGTCACTGTTGACAACAATTTCTTTGAGATTGTGTTGAGTATTGAGATTAAACGAAGGTTAACTCTTGCCAACAGTTGTTACTTTGGGCTCATGTGTTGAGGCAATTAACACATCGTTTACATTAGACAGTACTGTTAAGACAGTCAAGAATATGTATTAGATGTCAAAAGTTCTTCGAAATTAGGTCTATGACGTAGGCGTCCAGACAATTGGCAAGACAGTTGATAAAACAGTGAACATATTTGACATTTATTTATATCAAATATTCAGTGTTTCTAATATTATTGCAATGGTTTGCGCTGGTTATGTTTTTAAAAATACATATTACGTTTTATCTTCAATTTCCAATGAATTATTTGACGATTTTCCGTTTTCCATTTTTTTCTATATAGGAAATGTCATTTTACTGTCCCAGCTACTTGCAAAAGTGAGTGTGTATTGGTAAAAAATTGTGAATGTGTTGCGACTGTCTTAACACTACTGTTTAATGTAAAACCCAAGTAAGAAGCAGAGCTCTTCTCGACGAACAAAACTAATAGCCCATCCACAATGACGACAACGGGCGACGGACGACAGGTCTCCACTCTGTCGTTGTAGAGAAATTTCGGGCGACTTGAATTTTTTAAACGCGACAACAACAAGCTACAGCAGAAAGTGCTTAGTGAAATCAGCAATATTTTTTCAGGTTATTCAATTGAATTTAAATTAAATTATATTATTTAATAAACTCACATCAAAGTTTGCAATTAAATATATAAATTGAATACAAAAACTCGAGCAGCCGGCATGAAAAAAACACGAATATAAACAATGGCTGACATTAATTTTTGTCGTCTGTTTTTGTCGCCAAATTAGAATTAAATTGAAGCTGGCTACATTTGATGTCGGGCAACAATGTCGTCGCGATTGTCTCCAAAAGTTCATCCCATAGGAAATACATGTGAAAAAAAGTGACGTTTGACGCTCGTCCCTCGTTGTCGTCATTGTGAATGGGCTATAACGCTCTTTAAGTCAATAATCATGCCCGTTCTACTATACGCATCACAAACTTGGACGTTGAGCAGCACTGATGAAAGGACTTTGGAAGCGTTCGAGACAAAAATTCTTCGCAAGATCTATGGTTCAATCTGGGTCAATGGCGAGTACCAAATAAGATGGAACCACGAGCTGTATGAGGTATATGCCGATAACGATATAGTCAGTCATATTAAGAGTATTAGAGCGGCTTCGCCGGCTAGGTCATGTCGAAAAAATGAACGACGATGCTCCAGCGAAAAAATTATTGGATTCAGTACCCAGCGGTGGCCAACGCAAACGAGGAAGACCACATCTCCGTTGGAAAGACCAGGCATTGGCGCCAGCAAACGCATGACAAAAGAGGCTAGCCTAAATTCTTACACGAGGCCAAAACCGATCAACGGTTGTAAGCGCCATCTAAATAAAATAAAAAAAAAAATAAATAAATAAATGAACAGCTTTCTTTTGCATATTAATTTTTGCTTAAATTTACAATTTTCACGGCACAAAATCAATAAAAGGAAACACAAGACAGCTGATATGCAGTGCTTGCATATTTACAATTGAATTCAATCGAATTCACAATTACTGATCTAACAGACAGCTAATTAATCGATATTTGATGAAAATGGAATTGTTTTTTAGCTATCTACTGGTTAAAGGCTTGATTTATCGGAAATTGTGAAAAAGATCCTTAATAAGATAAATCATGCATAATTTTTGTACATTTTAAACACTAGGCCGGTTTGAAATTCGGATTCCAACGTTTTATATTTTTCTGATTGCATTAACCGTAGACATTTGGTTTTTACTTTAATTGTTCATGTTCACAACGTAATCTAGCTGGAAATTAATTTTATAATTGATTGATTGTAATCCAAATATGAATATTGAGAGAGCGCATCTAATATCATAGCAAAGTTAATGTTCGAACATGTCGATAAGTTTTGTTTTTATACAGTTTTAATTTAAATTTTTGTTATTTATTGATCGGAACTCACAAATTTTAGCTGACGTAGGATAAAAAGAAAATAATAGTGTCCTCATGAAATCTTGCAAATGCCTCGAATACCAAGTCAACCTCGTAAGTTTTCATTGCGTATATCAGCTGTTCTCTTATTACATACAAAAAAGTTTACGTGGTGCTCGTAAAATTCCAATGCATTTTCAGCCCTTGCACTCAGCACTTTGTACTGCAACAGCTGATTTATATACTCGCAATTTGTAGGGTATGTTCATTAAATGGTGTATACAAATTTGTGCAAAAACGAATATGCGAGATTAAGAGCTTTCATCAGGACCACTAATATCTCTTTTTAAAAGTCATATAAGAAGCCACTAAAGACCGTATGATATTTAATTGATCTGCTCATGTTTTGTTCATTTTAAATGCAACTAGAGCAGTTCAAATATGTAGTACGAATTTCGTACTACGAAAGCCAAAATTTAATAAGTGTGAGTGTGCAAGCATAGTTCGAGTTAGAGAGAAAAACGTGAGACTATTTTAATGCATTGTTTTTAACGTTTCTCTCAATTCTCACCTAGTTTCGATCAAATGTTTAGTGTAAAAAAAAACTAATTAAGAAACAAGTACAGAATGTCTAAAGTCGGTCTAGTCAGTAGCGTAGCAAGGGGGGGCGGGGGGGGGCGGTCCGCCCCGGGTACACGCTAAAATGGGGTGCAAAATTTGATTAAAGAACTTTTCACCACACAATTTTTGATTTTTTTTAATAATAATAACACTTAAATGAATGCGGTTTTATGTCTTGAATATAAAAAGGGTGCAAAAGTGAATGCAAATATTTTTTACTTCGTTTTTATTTAAACTTTAACTTTATATGAAATTTGTTTCAATATAAAAAAACGCTCGTACTAAAACCTAAGTCAATTCGGAATATAATTTGTCATTGGTTAGGGGTGCAATTGCCAAATAAATGCAATTCAAATTTTCATGACAGTAAGATAGCGTACAATAAGAAAAATGTTATATTATAATGTTACATTCTTTTTTTATTCCATAAAATTGTATAAAAAATCGTTTTTTTGCTTCTAATATTCAGGTTAAGAAGTGATCAAACTTACTCGTATAGTATACATTTTTATTACCATTACTTTTCGCAAATCTGTATGATTTTCAGAGTATGATGAATGGAGGCATCAGTTATTTTGTAAGCAATACATTTCTCCAGAACTTTTCAGAAAAACGTGCTCATGTCATAAATGTCAAGAATAAAAATATGCTTTATGATTTTGTGATTACTAAGTTCTGAGATAATACATCATAAAACAAACCTTATTTACAGCTCTTAATCTGCTAGAACATAATTTTTAATAGTAATATGTTTTTGGGTATCCTGATACATGAAACAATTTAAAAATCAATACTCAACTTATTACATGATTAAAAAATTTCTGAAAAATTAAATTATGATTTAAATGCATTAAATTCTTTATTTAAATTAAATAAATGGCGTTTTATTACAATTGTATTTTATTTTGAAGATGTCTATTAAAAGCTCAAGATGGTTTTCTGACTCCTAAACTTTACTAAAGTAATCATTATTATGATTAAATCAACCAACAAAAACTGTCAAAATAACAGTTTTTAATAGAAGATGCACAGTTCCTTAAAACTTATTTTAATAATATAAATTGAATTTTGTTCTCAGTCACCAAATGTGAAGCATCGACAGATTTCTTGTAATTGTCAGCACTTTTTGGGCATTCATGACTCTTGACCTTGTCCAGCCAGGGCTAGTTTGCTTTGGGAATTATGTACAAAATGAGTATGAAACATATTTCTTATAATGATTTGGTATCACTGTAATATAGTGATACTGTGATATTAATAGTCGAGGATAGGGCAGTCAAATCTTTCAGACCTCAGTTTTGTCTATCAAAGTCGAAGCTGAGATGAATATAGAATACTATAAAGAAGTTGATAAAATTTAGGAAAAAAGTTTATAAATGAATTTTAATACTTTATTTTAATTTTCACTTAACTTTTATATAGGAGACATGGATTGATTTCGAATAAATATTTAACTTTATGGTTATTCAGGGTTAATGAGGGAAAATTTGCCAACAGTTTGCTTCCAGGTCCTGTTTTTTCTTCAATTATGCACAATTTTTCGTAAAATTTTTAAAATTTTCTATAAAAAACTAGCTTAAGTTTTTATAACTGGCTCATTCCATACAGACGAGTGTGACGTTTTGACTACTTTATCGTGCTGAAAATGGTATCAACCGGTTAAAATTTTAACAATTTACTAAAGGGTATTTTAGAAGATGCCCCAAGGTTTCAAAATGCTAAAACATAATGCAATTATTTATACTAGTTTAATAGTTACATTCGCTTAAACACCTGGGACGGGTGTGACGAGCACAAGTTTAAAAACTAAAAATTCTGAGTTTAACATTGAAATTCAGTCCATCTGCCACAATGAGACCATTTTTGACTTGCATATATTCAAATGTAATATATTTTCTGTTGAATAGCAGTAAAAAATATTTTGAAAAAATGGCGATAACCAATCTTTTTTAAACTTTTAAATGGGACGGGTGTGACATTAGATTGTCCCGGGTGTGACGAGTGTGAATGATGTGGGAATTATATATAAGAAATTAATGGCTATAATAACTTTCACATATTTTTGACACTTAAATCAAAAAAATTTGTTTTTAATTAATGTATTAATTTACAAAAAAAAAATTTTTTTTTGCATGAATTTTTTATCAAATTAATTAATACCTGTACAAATAATTTCAAGTTTATAATATATTAAAAAAAAAATTTTTTTTTTGCAAAAAATTTTTCCCATGAATTTTTGACCAAATTAATACCTATATAAATGATTTCGCTATACATGAATTTACAAAACTTGTTTTAATCAAAGAATTTATTCATATACTTGCAAAAATTTCATTATTAGAAAAAAATTTTGAAAACCGTTCCGGGTGTGACCAACTTCTTGTAACGGAAATGAAGAATAAAAATAATTTATTGAATGAAAAAGTTAACAAATTTATGTAAAACATCAACATCCTTACTTTAGGAAAGTTTCATTCTTATCATAAGCCCATGTTGCTTCTTAGGAAAACTATAGCCTTTTTTTTTTGTGACACAAAAAAAACACTCAGTTTAAATATTTTGTACTTTGAAAACGCAGTAACCAATCATTATTACAAACTATTCTAACACAACATTAATATCTTTTTTAATATTACTGACCTTATTTTTTTTAAAGTTGTATCAAAAGATGACTGATTTCAAGGTTTAAATTAAATCAAAATATTTAAAAAATTTTTTCAACTCGAAGTTTGTTTCATTAAATTGTCAAAATAATATAAAAAAGCATTTAATTTAAAAATATTTTTGCAGCAGGACTAACTTAAGATTCCACTTCAATGCGAAAACCAAAAATTACTTCAAATACATGCATTTTAGAATTCATGTTACGGTTCCTCATTTCTGTGGAATGAGCCAACTTCATAGTCAATTATTTAAAGCTGAAATTGTGTGGTTTACTGACAGTAAATTGTTCTCGCATAACTTGTAAGCCCTTATAAGCTTTTTTCTAAATCTTTTCTTAAATATGTCATTTTTGTAGAGGTTGATTCAAAAATATGTAGTCGGATTCATCGACAATTATTGTAAAATTCAAACAGAAATAGTGAAAAATTTTATTCAAAATAGATCTTTGGGGATTTACTCACTGTTGAAAATCAAAATTTTGCGTAAGCAAAACATATTTGAAAAATTCGTTGATTGCGAAAAATCCTGCTTTAAAAAAATTAAGATATACTTCTAATTTAAAATTAAATGAAATTTTTTAAGTTTTGTGTAATTTACCAAATTACATATCTTTCAAATGATATCAAATATATTAATATCGATGAGATTATTTTTAAGTTTTGTCTATTGTAACCGAATTTTATTAACTATACAAATAATTAAAATATTAAACTTTATTTGCACTTTAACAAACTAATCATAACAGTTAAGTATTATTTAAAGAAATTATATTAATTTCGTGGTAGTTTTTAAACATTACCTATTGAGGTTTACTATAGCCTTCTTAAAGGGTGCACAATTTAGTTTCCGCCCCGGGTGCCACCAACCCTAGCTACGCCACTGGGTCTAGTCCGACTATAAAATACCTTATACCTGCTTTTTCAAAATACAATAATAGTATTGAAAATAGGCGAGTCCGTTGGCGGATGAAGCTTATATTTTATTTACATTGCAATTTTGATGAACAATTTGCATATACTAAGTTTTTTACTGTGACTCACATATTATTGCTTTTATAGTGTTTTCGGTATTTTGGGTTGTGTGGGAAGTGGCCGTGTTCGTGGATGGATTACAGATATGGATTTGATATAAAATACAATCATACCAAATTTTATTGCTGTAGAACAAATATAAGCTTATTTATGGAGTTTTCAATTTCATGGGTTGTACGGGAGATATGCGTGTCCGTGGGGGGATGAAGTCCATTCTTGAAAAACATGATCATTTTATTATAAAATAAATGCGTACCAAATTTTATCTCTGTAAGACAAACACAAGCTTATTTATGCAGTTTTCAAATTTTGCGTTGTATGTGAGGTAGGCGTGTCCGTATTTTATATCAAAACTACGATATTTTCAAAAATTGTATGTGTACATTTTTCATCAAAATTGAAGTGTATATAAAATTTGGGCATCATCAGCCCACGGACACGCCCATTTTCAATACTAATATTAAGGGTATTAATGCAATGCCGAATATTTTCCAATACCGTATATCGGAAAATATTCGCTGTTTTTGCATGAGGTACCTTTTTGTATTTTTAGTTAGTGCCGTATATCAATCAGCTGATCTTTAAGTTATTTAACGTTCTTTAAGACAACTCTTTGTCGAAAGTTTTCGGCACTGTTTTCGCATAAAAATCGTGCGGAAAACTGGGAAGTTTGCCGTATATCAAATTCCATATAAATTGTGACAGTTGATATGGGCCCCTGCAAGACCAGCCTAACCAAAACTCCAACACCATTACAAAAATTATCGGGTTATTACAAACACTTATGCAAAATCGTTTCTGTCAGAAATGGATCACAAAAGTACTATCAGTTATTAACTCAGCTATATAACTATGAAAAGCAACCAAAGTTTCAGGCCTACAACCCTGGTTTTGGCTTTCCCTAATGAAAAAAGACAACCTTATTACTGCATCATCATGCTTTCTTTTCTTCTCTTTGTCATAAAAAAAAAATCAAACTTTATATACATGTGCACAAAAATGTCTACCAAGAAAGAAGATGCGCACAAAATAGTATAAGATTGAAATAAAAATTATAAAATAAAGTTAAGTGAACAGTTTATCAATTAATCTTATATTTTTATCACTTAATTAACATTTTTCCTCAGATTTTGTGAACACGGAAGGGTGGTTTAGTTTTGAGCTAAAATTGTAAAAATAAATACATCGAAAAAATCACAACAGAAGAAAGCATCAAAATTTGACCAAAAACAAAAAATAAGGATCAAATTTAAAATAAAATTAATCAAAATTAACTTTCAATTAAAAAAAAAATTAATTTTATGTAAAAGTACACTTAAATATAAAAAATAATAATATGCTTCATATATATGCATGTATATCTCAGTTTTTTAATTGGATTGTTGCTAAGAACAACAACTGGTTTGTTTAAAAGTATATTAGTTAGTTGATTAGTAATTTTACTAAGTGCTATAACTGACACGTACGGCATACATATGAGTTGATTATCCAGTTATTTTACTAGTTGCTATAACTGCTACGTTGCATAAACATATCGGTTACGTTACTAGTTATATTACCAATAGGTATAACGGGCATAAAACATGTGTAGTGAGATGACTATACATTTTAATGTACCTGAAAAGTAGAGGGTGAGAAAGAGACACAAGTTCACATGTACGCATTTGATCCGGTTAGAATATTCCCATGGCCCTTCACTTTTATGAAGGCGTATATGACTTGTCATATGACCAGTCGTGTTCTTGCAGGGCGGCGTTTACGCTTTTTCCGATTTCGGTATGTTCGGCACGTTTTCGGCACTCCATGAATACCACTATTGTATATTGATAAAGTATGTTTAGGGTATTTCATAGCCGGGCTAGGCCGACTTTAGACTTTCTTAAGTTGTTAGTGATTTTGTGCAGTGTAAATGTGTAAATATAAACAGGAATTATTAATAAGTGTCCGACCGAAACTAAAATTTTGGCCGAAAACGAAAATCGGCCATTCTGTAATATTCGGCCGAAACCGAAACTGAATGTCTACATGAAAATTTTTTTAAAAAACATTTTATTATTTTTAATTTTTTGTTTTCAAAAACATAACATTTTAAACAAAATATAATAACGTATATATACGATAGATATTCTTTGAATATTAAAGTTCAACTTGAAAATAATTAATAAAGTGATAATTTTTAATAACACTTTAAAGAACTTTTAAGTATTGAAAGTTCAATAACTTAATATTATAGTCTAAAAAAGAACTTGTCTGCATTTAAAAAATGAAACAAAATACATTTATCGTTATGTGCTGGACGCAACTTACACAGTCAATCAAATGACTGTGAGTTGCAGGTTTTTGTTCTACTTAACACAATTAAAAATTTTGATGTAAGCGATCTCACATCTACGATTGAAATATATGAAAGAACTGAACTAGAAGTGTCCGACCACGAATTCGGTTTCGGGCATATTGATGCCGAATTAAACTGATTAAAAGGGCCGCAACTGACCGAAACCGAATATTCGATCGGACACTATTAATAATGCATTTCAGTGTGTTTTTCAGTGTGAACGAGCTTTAATATAAGTTTCGTAGTTTCATCCCTGGTATGAATACAGGGAAATTTTCATTTGTAGACATCTACGAACTGTCAAAATACTTTGACATCTGGTAGATTTTTGTGTGGTTTCTTGTTCAACGTTTTGCGAATCGAAAGAATTTCTTAAAACAAAAAAATGAAATTAATCTATAATAATTTGTTCAAAAGAACTTCCACCTACACCGTGGCTATCATGGCATCAGTGTTCTTCTTTGAACGCGTTTTTGAAGTTGGATCAGAAACCTTGTTTGAGAGCTACAACAAAGGCGTAAGTGTTACCTTGCAATCTTCTCGTTATGTAATTTATATAAAAAATTATCCTTTTCCGAATTCACAGAAACTGTGGAAAGACATCAAGCACAAATACGAGACAGATGCTTAAGAGAATTAAAACTTCAGTGTATTTGAAATCCAATAAAATTTATTGAAAACTACTAAGTACATCTATTCGTTTGATTATTCTACAACTTCCCACGGTTTTTCAGGTCTGTCTTTGTCCCAAGGTTGAGCTGCCTTGTATCGTTCAGGTTCCGTCAGTGAAATACCATTCTCTCGCAAGGTATTTAGAAACTTGTCCGTTTTTCCATTAGGTACAGCCTGAATATCGCATGCCATTTCAGTGATACAGGATTTAATACACCGATCTGCTAAAACGCGTGCCAGGTTTACAAAGGCGGCTGTATCTTTTGTTTTAAAGAGCTGCTTCTTTATGCACCACTCTGATGTGCTAGCACTAATGATAGGTCCATTCTGGAAATGCTTAACATCAGCTGAAACATAACGTCCAGTTACGTTCAGCTCAAGTTTGTGCCAGAAGGTGCGCCCAGGCTTCTCCAGGTGGTAACCAACTGGTTTATACGCGATGCGCAGCTTCTCAAGATTGCGGGGATTTCGATTAATGAGATACTGTTGGCCATCTTTTGGTAATCCTAGTCCTTTGAGTTTCTCGACAACTCTTGCTGAAATTAGTGGCCTAAATGCGCGCGACATTTTTTAAATTTATCCACTCTTTTCCAACCAGCAAATAAGTAAATTTTTATTGAGTTCCAACCAGCAAATGAGGAATCTATAATTTGACAACCAAAAAAAAAGTAAACTGTCAGAAAAATAGTGTGAATGGTTCAAACGGACAATTTGTAATATTAATGTTGGTTTCACATCTGTGAACTCGTGTGACAAGCAATATGGCGTCTTGTATGTGTTCGATAAAACAAGCGTTAAAATTACGGAATATATTTGGCACATATAGGGTTACACTTGAGAACAATAGAAATGTACTCTTAAAAAGTATTTGTTGCTTCGAAATAAAATTATAGTTGCGTGGGGAAAATTAAGAAAAAATGCTTCCCAAGTCCTTAAAACCAGCATAATTTTCTAGAAATAACTTCTATACTGTATCAAAACAAAGTTATCAGATATACTGTATGCAACTTACATAGAGTACTACCAAATAGAAAAAAAAGTGCCAAATATTTCTCACATCGACCTTAATTCATCAAAATGTACTTTATATAGTACTAGACTAATGTTTCAATACAACCCTGGTTACGTAAAGACTATAGAGGTTGTTTTTTTGCTTTGTTGGATACAGAAAATCAAAAGTTTTTGTCAACAAGCCAACTAGTGTGCCAAACTGGCGAACTAGCTTCTTAACAATAGAACCTGTGGGGAAATGGCTGCCGTGTGGCACACAAGAACACAGATTTGAAGCCTGCATTAATTAGGCAGCATAATCCAAATAAAATTTTTGGTGATTAACCCATTAATGCCTTATACTATGTTCACACTGAGATCAAATTAGATAATTTCGAGCTTTTGTGTAATTTCGACTGAAATGATCTAATTCAGCCCGTAACGTTTATGGACTGAAGAGGTTCGATCATGTATCCTTCTTTTGCACTAAACTGCCTGGTTGGTGCTTATTTCGGTATCGCGAAGCAAGAAATTGTATATTTTTGCATTAAATAATACACTCGCGATGTCCACATTATTTGTATGAAAAACTTCAGTTCTGTAGGTGAAGTAGAAGCATGAACCTATTGATTCCGAGCTACTATTATACAAATTCTAGCAGGCTGTTTTTCGTCAGTGCAATTAGACTGTGGAACTCTCTCCCATTTAGCATGAAGGTCGTTTCCAACCAAAAAGCCTTTAAGCGTTTAGTCCTCCAATATTTCTCTTAACTTTACTCTAATTTCGTCTTCTATTCTTCCTCCTCTTTTTATAAATTGTTAATTATGTTAGATTAATTTATGGGTTGATTTATTTTTGACTTCAAAATTTTAATATTCTTATGGATAGATAAGTTGCAATCAATGTTCAATTGTTTCTTTAAAGTAATTATTTCCTTAGAGCCACTGTATTCAACTCGTTGAGCACTGGCGTCGATTTAACGAAATTGCCGGAAAACTCGAATTCAGACATATCGTTTCAGATGGGTCTGGGGTTAAAAGAAAGTATCTGTTTGACAAAAATTCAATATTGGCATACATATGAAATTCAAAATGAAACATTTTTGACAAGCCATTTGTGTTGAACATATTGTGTAGGGGCACTTTTACGCGATAGCACTTGACAGCTGTTTGCAATACAGAAGTAAAAAAACGATAGCGTTAAGAAGGGTTAAACAAAACTTTAAGAAAGATTAGATATTGATTAATTTATTAAGAAAACTTGTAATATTAATTAAAGATACATCAACAAACTAACCAGAGATGAAACATTAAGGTGTCTCGACTTGCATGAAGAAAAAAAAGTTCCATTTGTACCCATTTTAAAATGAACCTTGATGTATTCTATGATCATTCCCAAAATATTTTGGCTATACCAGAATCCGTCAGTGAGCTTAACCATTTTGAAAAACCCTCCATAAAATCATGGTTTCCATATATACACTGGCTAGTGTAATAGATGTAAATAAATAAACTGTCTCAAATTATAGGCCTGAAAAAGTTCTTTCAATCTGCATCAAAAATTTGTATAAATTTGCAATTGGATTAAAAATAATGGATTAAAGATAAAAGCATAAAACGAAATATGATCCAACTCGTTTTTTTTTTATAAGAGTTAAATTTGACAGTTTTAGTACATTAACTGAGTTGAAAAGAGGTTCATAACCTCTGATTTCAAAAAAGTATACTAGAACAGTAGGGGTATTCCACGCAAAGCGGTATATTTTAGCAAAAAAAAAAACAAAATTTCTAATTTTTAACAACAGGGCAGTGAACCTACATGAGTTAAGTCCCCTATGGTACAATATCTTTTTTCGGGCTCATCACTGCAATGATATATATCTATACTATTATATAAAATTGAAGTGGAAATATTAAGTGCACCAATGACTCCAAAACTACTGGACCGATTTTTATGAAAAAAATTTTAAAATATCATATTTGTGCTACAGAATGCCATAGGTGGGGTTTATTTAAGAAAATTTTACAATAAATATATTTAATTAAGTTGTTAAGTTTTTTAGGAAATTACCACCTATGCTAAGCATTGCTTGGTCGTTTGCTTTTCACGCGTTTGTGTTACGAGAGTTTCAACTACATGTTGCTATCAACCCTTCTCTTTAAAGTTTATTGATCTCGCTCTCCACACTCATTCGAAGAGTAACCAAAAGCAGTTGGCGCTCTTTAACGTGATGGGAATACAAGTTAAATAAAGCTTGCTGTGTTGTTGTTGCTGTGAAATGATGAGCTGCAAACCAATGTGTGCATATTTGTTTCGCCGAATACAATTTCTTTACACATATTTTTATTGTAGTTTTCCAAATTTTTAATTTACACTTGAGAAAGAAAGATATTTTAATATTTCAAAATGTGCATTCACAAGTGTGATAGCATATTTTGTATAGATTAAAGATAAATTAAAAATTTGAAAAATTAAGTGTTCGTATTTCCCTTAAACTACAAATACAGCTACAAATAAATACCTCGACGTAAAACAAGTTTGACAAGCTTAACAGAAAATGCAAGAGCGATGCTCCGCGCTAGGAGAGCAAGAGCAGCGACTCAAAGAGAAAATTGTTGGTAAATTATGCATGTAATTATTTGCTTTCACGACTGCAATTGGAGTGAGGCAGTGGCGTAGCTAGGGTTGCTGGCACCCGGGACCAAAACTAAATTGTTAAGTAAGCCCTTTTAGAAGGTTATACTTAACCTCAAAAAAGCAATGCTTAAAAAGTACTACGAAATTAATATAATTCTTTTAAATAATAGTTTACTGTTATGATTATTTTGTTAAAGTGCAAATGAGTAAACATAAATATTTTAATTCATTGTATTATTTATAAAAGTCGGTAACAATATACAAAATTAATCTCATCGATAGTTATATATTAGATATCATTTGAAAGATAAATTGGTAACTTATACAAAACTGAAAAATTTTCCGCAATCAAGGAATTTTTCAAAAATGTTTTGTTTACGCAAAGTTTTGACTAACAATAGTGAGTAATCCCCAAAGATCTATTTTGAATAATTTTGCATAATTGAGGAAAAAATAGGACCGGGAAGTAAAACGTTAACAAATTTTCCCTCAGTGACCCTGAATAACTATCAATTTAAATATTTTTTCGAGATCAATCCACGTCTTCTATATAAAAGTTAAGTGAAAATTAGAAAAAAAAGATTAAAATTAATTTAAAAAACTTTTTTCTAATTTTTATAAATTTCTTTATAGTACTCTTTATACATTTTAGCTTCGACTTAAATAGACAAGACTGAGGTCTGTAACATTTGACTGCCTTATTCTTGACCATAAATATCACAATATCACAGTGATACCAAATTGATATCAGAAATTTGTTTCATAGTCATTATCTACATAATTCCCAAAGCAAACTTGCCCTGGGAGAACAAGGCCAAGAGTCATGAAAATTAGAATAGTTTTTAGAATAGTTATACCCTAAACCTGAAAGGTCAGGGTATATTAACTTTGTGCAAACGTTTGTAACGCATAGAACGAAGCGAGTCCGGTATAGAAAAGTAAATATATTCTTGATCAGCGTCACCTCGTGAGTCGAGCTATTCATGTCCGTCCGTCCGTCTGTCCGTCTGTGTGTTGTCCGTATACACAGGATAAGAAGAAGGAGTTGAGATAATTGGATGAAACTTGGTACACATGGTCATATGGATCCAAGGATCTGCACTATTGAATATTTTTGGAATCCGCCCACGGACACGCCTACCTCCCGTACAACGCGAAAATTAAAAACTGCATAACTCAGCTTATAATTAGCCTACAACAATAAAATTTGGTATGTATGTGTTTTATACTAACACAAAGATGTCTTTGAAAAATTAACGTCATCCGCTTACGGACACGCCCACCTCCCATACAACCCAAAAATTGAAAACGGAATAAATAAGCCTCTGTTTAACCTACAGAGCTAAAATTTGGCACATATGTTTTTTATGACAAAACAAAGACGGTTTTGAAAAATGGACATCATCCGCCTACGGACACGCCTACCTCCCATACAACGCGAAAATTGAAAACTGCATAACTCAGCTCATAATTAGCCTACAACAATAAAATTTGATATGTATGTGTTTTATATCAACACAAAGATGTCTTTGAAAAATGGACGTCATCCGCCTACGGACACGCCCACCTCCCATACAACGCGAAAATTGAAAACTGCATAACTCAGCTCATAATTAGCCAACTACAATAAAATTTGATTTGTATGTGTTTTATACTAACACAAAGATGTCTTCGTCATCCGCTCACGGACACGCCCACCTCCCATACAACCCAAAAATTGAAAACGTAATAAATAAGCCTCTGTTTAACCTACAGAGCTATAATTTAGCACATATGTTTTTTGTAACAAACCAAAGATGGTGTTGAAAAGTGGACATCATCCGCTCACGGACACGCCTACCTCCCATACAACGCGAAAATTGAAAACTGCATAACTCAGCTCATAATTAGCCTACAACAATAAAATTTGATATGTATGTGTTTTATATCAACACAAAGATGTCTTTGAAAAATGGACGTCATCCGCCTACGGACACGCCCACCTCCCATACAACGCGAAAATTGAAAACTGCATAACTCAGCTCATAATTAGCCAACTACAATAAAATTTGATTTGTATGTGTTTTATACTAACACAAAGATGTCTTCGAAAAATTAACGTCATCCGCTTACGGACACGCCCACCTCCCATACAACCCAAAAATTGAAAACGCAATAAATAAGCCACTGTTTAACCTACAGAGCTAAAATTTGGCACGTATGTTTTTTATGACAAGACAAAGATGGCTTTGAAAAATGGACGTCATCCGCCTACGGACACGCCCACGTCCCATACAACCCAAAAGGTTTTAAACTCAATAAATAAGGTTATGTTTGTCATAGAGAAATTAAATTTGGTATGGATGTATTTTATACCAAAACTAAAGTGTGTTCAAAAATTGGAAGTAATCCGTCCATGAACACGGCCACCTCCCATAGCGAAAGCACAATAAAGGCATTAACTGTGAGCTACAGGAATAAAACTTGGTATGTGTAAATTTTTCATCAATATTTAAATGCATATAAAATATAGGTTTCATCCGCCCTTGGAGACGCCCATTTACAATAAAAATTTTTTGTTTTTGAAAAGTGGGTTTAGGGTATTTCATAGTCGGCCTAGACCGACTTTAGACTTTCTTTACTTGTTTTTTCTTAAAAAGTGTATTTTTGACAGTTTTTGTTAGTTGATTTGAACAGAATAATAATTATGTATTTTAGTAAATTAAAGGAGTTAGGAAACCATCTTAGAGTTTTAAATAGACATTTTCAAAATAAATCAAAAAAGCATCAGAACGCCAAAAAATTGTTATAAAACGCCATTTCTTTAATTTAAATAAAAAATGTTATGAATTTTAATCAATTTATTTTTTTTTTAGAAATTTTGAAGTAAGTAATAAAAAAACATCAGAACGCCATAAAATTGTTATAAAACGCCATTTATTTAATTTAAATAAAAAATGTAGTGAATTTTAATCCTTTTTAAATTTTTTTAGAAATTTAGTATTAAAAAACATATTAGTATTAAAAATTATGTTCTAGCAGGTTAAGAGCTGCAAATAAGGTTTGTTTGTCGATGTATAATCTCAGAACTTAGTAATCACAAAATTATAAAGTATATTTTTTAACCTAACATTTATGACACGAGGACGTTTTTATAAAAAGCTCTGGAGAAATGTATTGCTGGAGAACATCCCAGCAAAATCTTCGCTTACATATAATCGAAAAAGTAATCCAGAAAATTTCATTTATCGCTTACCCTCTCGCTTACTGAACCCATTATTTTTATATATCCATGTCATTAGAGGTAATCGAAAGCGCTGTCACTTGAAAAGATTAAGCGCTTAAAACGGTTGGTTTATAATTGATTTCACGAAATTAATACTTGAATAACAACTTTCAAGTTGATGTGAATGCATTACCGTGAATTTATTACGGATTAAATTTAAGTTCTTGCATTAGCATTTATGTAATGCATTTTAGAATCGATTAAAAAACAAGACCTAACGAAAAATTTTGCTGGGATATTGGATGAAATGTCTACTATACTAGCATGTTTGAGCACTTCTTAAGATGAATATTTGAAGTACAAAAGCTTTTTTAAAAACTTTATGGAATATAAAGTTAGGAATATATACATAGAAATATACTTTAATTCATCACTTTAATGATGAATAAAAGACAAATAAAAAATAAAACCATTAAAAAATTATCTTCGACTTGCCCGAAGTCAAAATACTCAGGTTGAAGCTTATTCGGATTTATTTAGGTTATATTTTTTCCAACTTTTCATATTTCAAACTCAGATTACGTTTTATTTATCAAGAAAACAAGACTTATGTATGATCTTTCAATTAAACACATTAATTTTTGTATAAATTATGAAGGTTTTGATATTTTGGTGACATCACTTTCTATGGAAGTATTCACAAAATTTTGTCGAATTTCAACTGCAGGGTATATGTTTCAAATTTAAGCATTATAGTGGTGCTCCAATTTAGCGAACACCGATTTAACGAACTCCCAATATAAGGAACACTTATTTAATGTTGTTGACTCTATATTCCGAACATTTGAAATTGTAGGTATTCTATTTAACAACATTTGCTTCTCTGAGCTCTCTTCATTTGTTTTTGAATTTGTAATAACATTAATATGTATTTACTTATCTAATTCTCAAATAGTCCCCTCGGGTTAATATACATATTGTAGGGTTTCCTTTTTAAAAAACATTATAGGAATGTATTGACATAATCTTGGATTTTTCATTTGGAGTGTGAACAGATTTTAACCAGCAGCTTTCTAAACATTTAATAATAATAATAATTAATAATACCTAAAACAAGTTCAAAAATTCAACATTATTGGAGTGCATAGTTAAAACAAAAAATGTAAGGATATTTGTTTCAAGGTGACAAATTTATTAGCTTTGTTATATGGTAAAAAAACTCGAAAATAGTATTACCGATTTAATGAACTTTTCGATTTACCGAACGACCTTGGACTTTATATCTTTCGTTAAACTGGAGCACCACAGTATGACAAATCTCAAATCATGAAAATTATTTCATTATGGACTTTAAAGAGATTTGCAATAAAGACACGGCTGTAATCGTGTGGACAAACTAATGAACAGATAGACAGACGAACATGGCTTAATCGACTCATGGTCGTGAAAAAAATTTCGTGACAAAATTATTGTGCCCGCTACGCTTTGAGGATGGAGTATAATAAATATTTAATACAAAACTTTGAAAAACGTAGAAGTAGATTATGGTAAATGAGTCGGTACAGCAGATAATCAGATTTTTCTTATTCCTGGTAATGCCAATGAATCAAAAATCTTTGTTAATACTGAAGTATAAATAATTAAAATGGAAATATCTTCACTTTATTATAGTTAAACTATTTAATATAATTTGCTTCCAAATACAAATAAAATGCTAATATTTTAACGTTTTTTATTGTTGAAATTTTTCAAATATACAAAGGTATTATTGATAAAGAGAAAATGTCCGTGGCGAGCCTCGGACGACTGTGGCCTGCTAGTATATATATACTTATGATATCGTCAAAGAGATCAATGCTAAAAATTAACTCAAAGTTTTTCTCAATTTTTCCTTTTATATACGTAACTAATTGTCATGCAATTGATTTTATTCAATACCGCATATCGTGTTGTAACTATCACAACCTTCATTTCTCCAAGGAATAGTTTCATTTGAGTAAAATCGATAACATTATAATTGGTAAATCGATGTCGTGTACGTCACGCTTAAAAGATATATATTGTCATCACTAGAGTAAGAGTGATGTAATGAACAGTTAATTGTTTGTCGCGTACGTCACACAGTTAATGGAAGTTTTTGCGTAAGGACAATATGGAAGAACAACAAAAGTTGCAGAATAAAGTGCTTTCAATTCTAGATGAATTATAAACGTAGATTTTAAAAATGGTATTCGTTTTTCATCATCAGTTCGAACTTAGAGGTTATAGGCAAAAATCTGAAAATTTTTCCTTTTTTCAATAATTGCACTATATCTTTTAAATACGGGGACGGATTTCGATCGTATTTAAATTTTGTATGTTTAAAATATAAGTTATTTCAATTTGTGAACCCAAAAATGAATTATCTATTTTAGTTTGCGAAATATGTCCCTTCAAAGCTGAAAAATATTAAAATTTTAACATATTTTGAGACTGCAACTTTTTATCCTCTCTTAAATTTTCAAAATTGTTTTTTATATGGTGGAAAACTCTTTATAAAAGCTTTATAGAAAACTTTTTATCAAAAATATATATTTTTTTATCTCAATCTTTGACAATTTTAGAGATATTTTGAAAAATGTATCAATGTACCAAATAGCTATCCTTGAAACAATCTAAACCAACTTACAGAGTTTTTCTAATAGTGACACGCCCCTATGTGAGTCCCACCAACTTTCTTCATCGTGATTTGTAATAATTCTACCCACACCTTCACCGAATTTCAGCACCCTAGTATGAATTTTAATCGAAAAAAAGTAATTTTGTTCAAGTGCCACGCCCTATGGATAATCCTTCCCACTTTTTCGTCAAACGTTGTACTGAGTCTTCCTACCCCTTTTTCATTTCAATTTCAGTACCCTAGAGTCAATATTAACCGAGATACAGAGTTTTTTCAATAGTTACACGCCAATGAGAAATCCCCATGGATGCCTATGCAAACCATCACGGACATATAAACTTTCACATTCTGCAGTACATTGGAGACGATATTCACACTCAAAGATACAACATGGATGCTGACACACAAATATTCAAAGAAAAAAACACCAATAAAATAGTTTAAATTCGTACGTGTCGCTTACGTCACACAGTATGTCGTGTACGTCACGCTTGCTTTTTATACATTTCCACATTTTTCTTAAGTTTAATTTCCAAATTTGACTTTGTATAGATATCTTCAAAGTGCATATTTTTATTATTATATCCATATTTTGTTTTTGCATTTACGGTTTAGCTGAATTTTCGTGATAAATCGTTATAACATTAAAACTGGTTGATTCATTGTCGTGTACGTCACTCAACATTTGATCGTTTTTTTTCTTTTAACCATCAAGAGAAATTAGCTTAAACTTATTTCTAAAAGTGTAAGAGGTCTTAAATTATTAAAATAATGCAAAAGAATAATGCATAATTACTTAAATTTTTAGCAAGCTCCTTTGAAACATAGCAAAAGTCGTACAAATGTCGTGTACGTCACGATGGAATGCCCCAGTAGTGCATACATAAGCCCAATGTGAAGCAATGCTTACAATGCTGCCACAGCGAACCAATCAGTTCGTGCAAAACAAAAGCAATACAAGCATAAACAACGAAACAAAAACAAAGAAAGCATCAGGCACATTATAAGCAATATAATAGTGACAAAATCCAAAATTAGATATTCATTCAGCGCAGGATATATCTGATATGTTAGTAAATATAATATCTTTGAATGATAAGTATTAAAGGCTGTAGGTATACCCTAAAGTATTAGCCAAAAAGTTGCCTAATGACCTTGAAAAAATTTGTTAAAACGACCCCATACAAACCACGCTGTAAGACGTAATTCTACGTCAAAAATCCTCCTCACACCTACCGTTTGATAGTGTTCATCTTCTTACCTCATGAAATTCTACTAGTAAAAACTTTAAAAAACTTGACCGCAGAGAAAATCGAATTTCCCCTCTTTTACACAATCCTCTCAGTAAACGAACGCTTTTCAGGCACTTTCAAGTAAAAGTTTTTTAAATATTTTGTTTGCAATCTACTACGCAAATAGACCTTATATCTCACAACTAAAAAAAAACGAACAGAATTCAAGGTTCTCAAGGCAAATAAAAAAATCACTGGAAACTGATTTAACACATGAGTCTGGCATCTGTGTGTCTACATATGTATCATAGATGCCAACCAAAATTCACACACGGAAGCACTAAATCTAGTGTCCGACCGAATATTCGGTTTCGGTTTCGGTTTCGGCCAGTTTCGGCCCTTTTAATCAGTTTCGGCTATTCGGCATCAATATGGCCGAAACCGAAACCGAAACTGAATATTTGATCGGACACTACTAATTCGGTTTTTACACTCAAAAAAATGCTGTAGTAAAAATAAATAAAAATTTATTTAAAACAAATGGAAAGTAGTAGCTCACCGTCCAAATAAAAATGTATTTATTATTACTAATTTCTTTTATTTATTTTTACTACAGAACATTTTTTTTTTCTTTGTAGTAAATATGACTACAAATGTAGTATATTTTACTACATATGTATATAATCGAATTTTAAGAATCAAATTTTTTTATGCAGTAATTTCTAAATTTTTACTACATTTGTAGTTATTTTTACTGCAATTAAATAAAATCAAAAATTTTTTATTTTTGGTTGCAATTTATATTTATTAACAACACATAAAGTACAAAGTTAACAAGCAATTTTTACATAATATTGAAATAATTTTTGAACACGGTTTCTTTTTAAACTTTTACTTAACTCTTTATGCTGTTTCGCGAAAAAGCACTCCAACGATAAGTAAGACACGAGAAGCTTTCTTATATTCCAAACAAAAATCTATTGCTTTTAATAAATAAACTGTTCTTAAATGTTATGAAGAAGAGCTCAAAAATCAGGGAGAAGGAGAGCACCGGTCAGTTGTTTGCTTAACAATGCATTCCAGAATTGTGAATCATCTTTGCCAGGCCAAAAGCTTTATGCAGGATATTAGCTAATGCAGCCATCTCAAAGCTCAAAGTAAGACTGTCCGCTGAAAGAAGAGCTTAGTTAAAAAAAGGTAATAGAAATGAGGGATTACTTACCAAATGCTCACAAGTTGGCGCCAATCCTTTTTTAATAAAATATTTAAAATATTTTTCGAGCCTTCAAGCTACTTTTTATTTAAAAAAAAAAAAAATATAAACAAAAAATGATAGATTGCTACTTTAAAAAAAATTTTTTTTGTCAAATTAATACATTTAAACAAGTACTGACTGCCTACAACTACTTCGTGTAGTACTAGATATTTAAATGTAAATGAAGTAAAAAGATTTGGAATAAATACTTGTGTATTTAAAAATAAATAAAACTACAAATTAATGAAACAAATACACGTTATGCAGTAAATTTTACTACAGTATTTTTTTGAGTGTACATATATTTCAATGGTAGATGTGAGTTCGCTTTCATCAAAATTTTTAATGGTGTTAAGTGGAACAAAACCGTGAAATTCAGTCATTTGATTGACCGTGTGAGTTGAGTCCAGCACAAAACGATAAATGTAGTTTTTTTAGATTCTAATATTAAATTATTTAACTTTAAATACTAAAAAGTTCCTTAACGTGGTATTAAAATGATCGCCATATTTATTATTTTAAAGTTGAACATTAATATTCAAACAGTCATATTCATAAAAATATCTTGAAATAGATTTAAAGTGCTCAATAGTCAAAAAGCTTTTTAGAGATAAAATGTTTTTTAAAATTTTGTTATTCATAAAAATATTGTCTCAGCTTATTTGTTAAAATAGGAACACTCTCAATTTGAAATGGGAACAGTGTCAAGAATGGTTCGTGAATTTGATAAATTCAATAATTTTTTGTTTATTTGTCACAATTTTATCAATACTTTGACATGCAAACAGTCAAAAAATTGTTTAATCTATGTTCTTCTGTGAAAAAATTGTCACTTATAATTTTTATTTTCAATATTTTGAAATGTTTTGCCATGTTTTCATATTTTTTGAAACAGTTTGAAGTATTTTTGACAATATTTGTGCTCACATTAGAGTAAAAATTTTAAAAAGGCTTTATCAAGGGTTTATTGAAGGTTACTCATTTAAGAAGCCTTTGTAAGAGATTTTTGTCGTTATTGGACGTTTATGGATACTGTTTTTGAAATTTTTTTTTGTAAAGGCTTTATAAGTGGTTCGTAAATTTTTATGAATAAAGGCAAAAGAATATTTATCGAATGTATACGTTATTATAATCTGTTTCAATTGTTATGTTTTTGAAAGCTTTTAACTAAAAAATTAAAAAAAATAAATTGTTTTTAAAACAATTTTCATGTAGACATTCAGTTTCGGTTTCGGTTTCGGCCGAATATTACAAAAATGGCCGAAATTCGGTTTCGGTTTCGGCCAAAATTTTGGTTTCGGTTGGACACTAACTAAATCACACAACATATATTTAAAAATCACTCGTGTGACACTCACAGCAAAAAAATCACGCACATAGAAAAAAAATCACGCAAAATCACACACACAGTACAGAAAATAACACACAACAGAAAATCACTCAGAAGCAATTCTAATTTTACAGCATAAAAAATCAACTAATGCCATACAATCAGCGTTACCAGTTTTGCACGATAAATAGTGCTTTCGGTATTCTTTGAGCTCTTGCGAGATGCTGCGGGAGAAAGTAAAAATCATCGCTTTATGTGAGAAAAATTCTCATGCGAGAAAATTTTTACCACATGTGCGATTTTTCCCACGCGAGGGATAAAAAATACCGAAATTACCACAAATACCTCACATTACCATAAAGAGATTTCTACCTGCTGTGGTAGAAATACGCATGAATGAATGTGTACAGGAAAGGTTTACTGAGTGAATGCGCTTGTTGATGCATTCTTCATGTGCATTCTTGTTGGCAGTTTGTTTGTGTTTAAACTGTTTTCGATATATAACAACAAAAGAACGTAAATAATTTCTGAAAGCAAAGTGAAAAATAAAATTATTATGTCTGGAAGAAAAACATCATTGTCGCATAGTTATTCAAAAACTCTGTAAGCTTAAAGTATTTTTTACATTTAAGGCGCATTTTAATATTATGAATGTGTTAGGAGAACAAATTATGATGAGCAGTGCAAGGACTGCTATGAGGCTGGAGAAATATTTTTGAGAAATAATTTTTGAACTCATTAAAGACTTGAATTTCATAATAATTCAATTCTTTAATGACTTCAAAAATTATTTAATTATTGTTTTATTAATTGTTGTTTATTAATATGTTGCAATTTAGGTTTACTTTCGTTGAATAATTTCATACTATGCTATAAACACCGCTTAATGTGATATTTTAAGCAATTTTGAGGTATTTCATTGACTTGCGGTAATTTTGTGGTAATTTGCACGATTTTGAGGTATTTTGAGGTATTTCATTGATTGCGGTAATTTTGTGGTAATATGCACGATTTTGAGGTATTTTGATGTATTTTTGACGTGTGGTAATTTGAGAGAATTAAATGCGAGAATGAGGTAATTTTTGAGGTATATTCACCTGACAACGCTGCATACAATTTTACAAATAATGAGATAATTTATGTTTTTTGGTGATATTAGTAAAAGTTTATTGTTACAAATTTATTAATATATTATTTGATAGATCAAAATTAAGAAGATATGAAAATTTTTGGTAAATATTAGTGGAACTCATTTAAATTGTCTGAATTTGTAATATAAACTTAATATTAACTTTTTAAAAGTTTAAACTTTATACCTGCGTTAGCAAATTTCAATTGCAGCGTTGGGTTTGTTCGTTAATATACGTGTTTTCGCATTTACTTGAACGCACTCTTGATTAAAAAATCACTCGCTTCTTTTCAGAAATCACTCAGCCCTCAAAAAATCACGAAAAGTGATTTATCACACGAAACTACCACCTCTGTCCCAGCCCCAAAAATTATCGAAAAGAAAAAAGTGTATAGACCATTTGAAAGGGCTTAATTTGCACCTTCAGAATATGTAAATTTTATAATTTGCACCCTTATAGTTTTTAAAATAAATTAGATTGAAAATGGAGTATATGATGCAATTTTTAAACTGTCATATCTCGCTTAAATATGCATATTTCAAAGTGCACCTTGGCCCAAAAATTTGCAATTTTGTTATTCTAATTTGCACATTCGTTAAAATAGTAGAAAACCAATCGGTTCTTCTTAAATAATGTAAAAATACGTAAATCAATACTGCGCATGCGCTGTCCAGAAAACATATAGTAATACGACTCTCGTGCACGGTGCGCGTTAGGGACTTTTTTGTGGCAATGTCTGGCTGATCTAGATATGACTACATCAAAATCAGTATATATAATGTACATATAAAGTTCATCACTGATGCATTTACTAAAGTTGATATTGGAGGCCAAATGATCAGAGTAAAACTTGTTATTGTGCTGTATTGATTTGTCACAATATTTTTGTTTTTATCATAAGATTAATACTATTATAATCTATACTTTTGTATCAATACTTAAAAACAGACATAGTATTATAAACTATAAATAGATAAACCCCATCACAACAAAGTCCCTAGTGGAATGCGCGGCGCGCGCGTTCACTGATACGACGCATACGCAGAACGAGCTATCGAATTAAAACATTTTTTTTGCATTTTCAGAAAAATTTGATGTATTTTTCGCACTTTTATCAATGGTGCAAATTAGAGGAGTAAAGTTGCAAATTATTGACGCAAGATGCACATCGAAATATCAATTAACTGCCGAGATATGAGCATTAGAATATTGCAAACTTTGACATTTTTTTTGCAAAAAGTACGAGGGTGCAAATTCTAAAATGCTTATATTCGGAAGGTGCAAATTGAGCCCTTTCGAATGGTTTATAAACTTTTTTTTTTTTGGATAATTTTTGGGGCTGGGACAGAGGTGGTCACGAAACTGGCATCTATGATATGTATCCCTGTTATTTGCTGTCATAGAATCAGCTGTTTTTGTTTTGATTAATTTTTTATATTCTCCGCAGCGTTGTCAAAATTTTTGATTAAATTAAATTTTATAAACAATATTTTTGAACATGCGCATACAATCGCCACAATTTTGCTAATTGGACACATAAAACTGTCATTTTTAGCACTAGTCGATACACTGGCTATATTTTGTGACCCTGACAACAGCGGCGAAGACTGGTATTTGCAAGGTTTTGTGCGCTTGGATTAATGTAAAAATTAATTGTTCTTTCTTATAAAAATAAAAAACATAGCAAAAGCAGTGCGACAAAATGCTGTCCTTAGTGAGTGCAAAAATGTGCAGGATGCAGCACTTGGGGAAGTTACGAGGTATTGTTCACATACAGACAACCTGTATTCGCATAGCGCCACCAAAGGTAAGAAACAAATGTTTTAACATAGATAATCGTTAATTTATTTTAATTTTTTCAAACTATTAATGTTGTGTATGTGTATGGCTTTGCATAAGCTATTTCAATCGATAGAAATGTGTTCAGGCTTTGTGGAACGTAACAACAGTTCAGTTGACTTGAATTCCACCACATGATTCTTCGTATGAACACCGACCTCTTTTGTATTACTTACTCAGCTCTCGGGATATGCACTTACATTCGTTATGTACTCATTTCCCAGAGAAGCAGCGCTTAATATTTGGTCGAGAGAAGAGTTGAGATGAGTGGACGGAAGTTTCATAGTAAAAGTATATTTTTTTTATAAAATAGATAACCCATCGAAAGGCTTAGCTTCTCGAAGGGGGTTTTCCACTATTCAATTCAAACAATTTTAGTAAACATTGTAGATATGATTTAACAAATACTAAGTATTAGTATACAGTCATAATAACTTCAATCCCACGGGTTCTAAGCATTGATGTTCAGTCAACACTGTGGCATTAAGTGCATTTGTACTTAACCCACTTGCTGCCTTTGTCATCTCTGTTATCATAAAACAAATATCACACTTAAATAGCACACAAAATATTATTTACTTTGCCCAATTTGCAATGAATTTTCGAAATTAGTTTTTTAAACCGTGTGAACACAACGAGAGTGTTATTTTATTGAAATTTTAAAAATTCAAGCTGTGTCCTTTTGTAATTAGAGCAAGAAGAATGTTTAGGATTTTGTCACGCTTGTCGAGGCTCACGTCTTAAAATGTAAAATAAAGGTAAATTTATTTGCCATTTAACCATTATCGTATTGGGCCATAGAGTGTGCTTATTTCGATTAAAATACTAATCTTAAAAAACAATGAGTAAATGTAAGAAATCAGAACAAATCACCAAAACTAAACTTAAACCCACACAGAGAACGCTACACCAGACCTGAGGGAATCCAAATATTTTAATTAGTTCTAATAAATCAATTAAATTTAATAATAATTTTAAATCAGATAATTTGACATTGAGTTTAAAGTGCATATGGGCATTTCCACAGAAATGTCAACCGCAGTCAAAAAATAGAATGCCTTTAAAAGTATGTTGTTTTGACATACAGTGAATCAAAAAAGTTTAGGCACACAGCACTTATGAGTTTAAATTTGCTAGTACAACTTTTTCCAGTACACTTGCAGAAAAGAAAAGTATAAGCATTTAAAAAATAAACATTTTATTTTGTATTCACACCACAATAACAATTCCATTTCAATTTTAATTCATATTAAATGTTACAAAACTAAAATAAAGCATGATTTTGACACCAAAAAAGTTTAGGCACAAGTGATTATGATTTTATCAGAGTGAGTAAATTTCAAGTCCTCGAATATTTGGCTAGACCTCCTTTGGCCTAAATTATCGCCTCTTAACGTCTTCGAATTCTTACAGAATTTGATGTCTTCTCTGATGGTATTATTGACCATTCGGTGCGTATGGCATCCTTGAGCGTATTTTTAGAAGTATTTAATATGAGATTTCGTATTTTTTTCTAGTAAGTTCCAAATATGCTGAATGGGGTTCATATCGGGTGATTGCAAAGGTGTTTTAAGCTGATTTCAGAGCTAGATAAGCCATTCCAGCAACATAAAAGACCAATTTTTTGGGTCGTTATCTTGTTGAAATTAATATTGTATCCCAGTTAGCCCCTATTTTTCAACACTGTGTGTCAAATGCTCATTTAAAATATTTAAGCAAAGGTGTTTATCCATTTTCTCATCAATAAAAATGAGATTCCTAACTACAGACACCGCCACACAGCCCTTAATCATACGATTTCCTCAACTGTATTTCACTGTTTTTATTATGCTTTTTTCCTACAGCTCTTTGTTCAGTTTTCTTAAACGGTTTTGAGTGCCATATGATGCAAAAAAATAGTAGTTAGATCCATCACTAAATATAATACAATCCCAAGATGAATCCGGCTCATTTACGTAGGGTTTTGGGAACTCCAACCTCTTTTTTTTATTTGAAGCTTAAATTTATAGCTTGCGTCGAGAAACTCGTACCGTATATCCAGCTTTATTAAGTGTATTGCGAAGTGGTCGAGCATCAAAGTTTTTTAAAACCGTTGCTGTATTTCGTGGCACAATTTAACAGCTAAATTTAAGGGTTTTGAGTAATTGCAGGCACTACAATCTACTCCTGATGTAGCGTTAATGTTTTAGCACTACCAGATCGGCTCTTACGCTTTACTTTACCGGTACTTATATAATGATTTATGATGTTACTTACACTTAAATATGATCTCTTTTTTGGATATACAAAATATACAAAATTGTACAAAATTTTTTGGATATTAAGTAAAAACTATTTCTAATGGTACTTAATGGTACTTATTTCATTAAAACTTTGGTCAAATTCGTTATTATTAGATACTTAAGCAGCATTTTGTTTCAGAAACATTGCTTGTGCCTAAACTTTTTTGATTCACTGTATATATATAGAGAATCTATCAAATTTAACTAATGTAAACGAATTTTACATTTATGCGTAACTAATTTTGAAAAATTCAAATGTAAAGTCGAACAAGTGCAAAAGTTCTGTTTTGAACTTTTCTATTGCCATTTTGTTTTGATTAATGCTCGTAATGAGAGCCATTATGCATTGACATTTGCTCTCTTAAATATCGGTTTATATTTAAAAAAATATAAGGAAAACGTAAAAAGGACGACGCGATTGCCAATTACGGTACATTTTTTCTTTGCTTTATCGTATATTTCACTGTAGCGTGCGACATTGAAAAATAACATTTGTTATCAGTGAGTCAAAGGTGTTTGAGCAATGCGTATCAAATATTCGTAGCAAATAGATATTTTTATTGCAAATTAAATAAAAAAAATTTTGCTGCAAAATAATCAACGCTTTGATCTTGGTACTTATTTAAAGTTTGTAGCGTGCGTTGAACTGCAAACGGTGGAGAGAAAAATTGAAGGATGATGAAACAAAATTGCAAAACTTCACAGTGTTGCCAAGTCAGTGCTTTTAGTACTAGATCTAGTGCTTTTCGGTGTTGGAAAACGCTAAATATTAAAAAAGCTCTAGACGTAAAAGCACTAACTTTGGTGCATTTCCATTTTAGTTTAAGTGCTTTTCGACCGTAAACTCAAAAACGTGTATTTACCATGAAATAAAAAAAATCTTAAAATCGTTCCAAATGTTTCAAAAAATATTTCATTTGTAAGTTGGTACTTTTTACTTACACCTCACAAAATTCAAACAATTTGTTCAGAAAAATTCCAAATTAAGAAAGGATTACAAAAAAAATTCAAGATTATAACGACCCCTTTGCCCGAAGTTATCGTATGTGCCAAGAACTAAATTTTACAGGAGACCGTTTTTTCTACTTTTCTGTGCTTTAGCTTGCACTATCAAAACCAAATTTGGCATGTGCTTTTGGAGAACCTACAGTGATTTATATGCAATATTTTACAGGGTGATGCGTTGTAAGATGTAGAACAAATTTGCATCAAAAAGTCAATTTCAAAGGGTCGATATAACCAAAACACGTTTTTTGATCTGTTATTATCTTTGATCTGTTGTTTTTTGTGACTTGGTGTCTTTTGGTTTGAGATTGTTGGCAACACTGAAACTATAAATTAAAAAAAGGAAAGAGTGCGGATTGCTAGGCAGAAGTGGAGAGAGCTGGCTGAAGGTAAAGAAGATATAATTCCAGAGAAACGGAAATATAATCACATACGACAGCGAAAGAGGCACCGAAAACTCTTAGAAAATTAAATATACGTAGACAAAATGTAGGCAAACATTAGTGAAAGCGGTCAAAAAAGTGGAGCAAGCGATGCCAAAGGACATGCACAAAGGGCTAAAAGTTATTGATGTCCTGGTCGAAAAATATAAGCAGGACAAAAATTAAATATAACATTTTTAATACTTTTCTCATTTAAGCTCGTTTATGTTCTTTGTTTTTTCATATATAAGATGAATATCCTTTTTTTTCATTATGTAAGATATTTTAAGTTTATAATTTTTGTTGTAAAAATCATTTAAAATCATCTCCTGAATATCCAATAACATTAATTAAACTTAAAATATATGATGCAACAATATGTAGCATTCGACATGTAGCGTGCGACAGTGATTAAAATAAGAAAAAAAACTTAGCTGCTTAATATTTTTTAATCAAATAAAAACCATTATTTAAAGACATCAATGCACAACATTCCAAAATAAGTTACATTAAAATAATCCTCATGTTTCGCTGAAATCAGTGTTTGAACTGTTTGACTCAAAATGAACTTCTGTTTTTGTAGCGTGCGAATCCCTTAGTTTTTTGTAATTTTCTTGAAAACGAATAATTGCCAAAAATCAACCTTAGCACCAATTACAGTGCTAATCAAGAGCTATAACTTGCGTCTTTTATCAAAATAAAAAATAGTTTTCGCATATGTTTTTTTTTTCACTTTGAATGCGTACGAATGTCGCGTTCGACAGCATGGAAATGCCCATATGCTGCTTAAGTTAAGTGCTAAGATCGTGATTTCGATAAGTATTGTACTGAAGATATCCGGTGCTAGAAAAAAATAATAAAAACAGTTTCTATTGTAGTGCTTAGTGCCGAAATATTAATAGAAAAACAAACTTTAGAAGAATTATCACTACTGTATTGCTATAGCCAACTAAGATTTTTCTTTAAATTTTTATACAAAAGTTAGTAATTATGGGACGTACAGTTCAAAAACTGATTATGAAAAGAAAATCATTAAAAACCTTAGAAAAGAGAAAAAAATCAATGCGAGAAATACCGTAACTGATTGAAATTTCAACGAAGTAGGTATTAAGTGAACCAATAGGCCCTCACGGAAGCTCCTCATAGGTGCACGACCCTTCTAAGTGAAATAATTTCTGTTTTCTGATCAACAACAATGGTCAAACGCAAAACTTCACCTACTTTCGACTAACTGTTGGTGCGGAAAACAAAACAGAGCCCATTTTGCACCTCAGAACAACTGCAAAATGATTCAAAAGCACCAGCAATGAATCGTATAATTTGATATAATACACAGAAGTCCGAGAAAACTTTTCTATCTGAGCCTCAAAGACATCAAAATGAAACTTATTTTTGCGAACAAATATGTCTTCATGGAAAATTGGCATAACGTTTTTCAGTCAGGCAAAACAAAGGTTAATATCTTCGGAACTGACAGAGAAATGTATGTGAGGCGATCAAAAATATATAATATACAACCCTAAAACACACAACAAAAACCGATAACTTGTGGGGTGGAAATGCCATTATGGAGCTGCTTCTCTTCATTTGTTGTAGGTAGGTCATATTTTCTTAACTTATGATATGTACCATGTGTGCCGTGGACTATGTCAAAATATTTGAAACAGTGATGCTACCATAGACCAAGCAGGAAATGCCTATAAGATGAAAGTAAACGTAGAATTATGATCCAAAACTTTCCTCAAAACTTTAAAAAATTGGTTTCGAAAAGGTAAAATGAGTGTTACAGAACAATATTCGCTGTCTCCGGATTTTAATCAAAGAGAGCACATGTTAGGAGTTCTAAAGCATTAAATTATGGTACGTAAAAACGAAAAACAATGAAGAGTTTTGGCATAAAATCAAGAAGTTGTGGTATTCTCCTTATTCTGGCGGTTACATATGCCAATGTGGTTAATTATATGGAAATACTTATACATTTTTCAGTGAAATACTTATTTCATATTATTTCCAACTGGGGAAAAGTAAAATATTTAAAAATATACAGTAAAACTTATTTGTTTATTGGTTAAGCATAGTACTCTGTTCGGATTCACGTGAAATTCCACTGAAATCTCCATACAAAAAATGACGGCTGTGAAACAAGCGTGAACATTTCACAACTTTTTCATAACAGCTGTACTGTTTCGCCGCGGAAAATCTAGTACTATATTCCACAAAATGCATCTAACAACATTATTTCCACGGCAATTTAATTGAAGCGACCATTTACTTTGCCGTGAAAAGTGACGGTTGTCATTTAATTTAAGAAACAAGTTCAAGCAAAAGAACAAAGTTTGTAGTTGAAATTATATTTTTTGTACTATTTTTAAAGTTTTGCAATTAATAATTGCAATTGTTGGAAATTGTTAAAACGGATGCACCTTTCCGCGGTGTTGGCGGTCTGAAATCTTCGCAGCTGCAGACTGCTATAAACTAATGACTTGTCCAGCTCCACAACATAGGACATCATCCATATGCATACTCGTATAATATTTATTTTTTATTGTTAGAATCACAAATAATACAAATGAAAGAGCTCAAACGATTTTATGCTTTCCCTTAATAAATTCTTGCTGTTTATTTACTTGTTGAAATTTTTAAGATGAGCGTCAGCTGTTCGTTCGCAACGAAATTTCACGCAACAAGTAAATGGATGTTGCCAGCGGAGTTCCACGAAAACAAAGATAGTACTAGGCTTTTCACGGATAAATAAACGGTCGGTTCATTTAAATTGCCGTGAAAACAATGTTGCTAGATGCATGTTGCGGAATAAAGTACTAGATTTTCCGCAGCGAAACATTGGAAGAAGAAAATGTCGTAGATAATACTTTCAAAAATTTTAGGAGTACATGACAGTTTTTCAATAGGTCTGTAATTAGAAATAATGTTTAAAGGTCAATTTTTATGCAAAGGTATTATTTGCGAATTCTTCCAAAACTTTGGAAAAACTGACTTAGAAATAGAAAGTCGAAAGAGAGTAAAAGGGGATGAGCCAACAAGTTCGCCAATCGGGTCCAGGATAATAATCATCTTTAAGATTATAGAACTTTCCTATGACATCAGCTAATATAATATCAAAAAAGTCAGTGACGTTTGAGCACAGTTTCTTAATGAATAAAACTATTCAAAGTCTAGTTCATCGTTATGATTTGTGAATGACTGACTGAAGAAATTTGCGGATAAGTTTTCAATTCCCTTCGGACAAAAGAACCGATTCAAAACCTAACACGTGATAGGTTCCAAAGTGATAGTAACCGGTCCAATTCTAACACCAACATATGAAACCAACCGATCCCTTTTACATGGCGTTGTCATTGGCGAAGGTAAATTGACACCGGCTAGATACCTTTGAACCAATCTTAGAACCGGTTCAAAAATATATTGGCAGGTGTCAATTGACACCTCATAGATACCTTTGGACCTAATCAGTAGCCAGTCTATTTATAGAACGCGGTACACTTATGCGCACGTTGATAATGACATTTTAAATAACGAAATTTACAATGTTTTTCAAGGTGTTTAGCAAACTTATTTTGAAGGTTATTTTTGATAAAGTAGTTAAATGAAACAGAATTAGAATTTAAATTAAAATTGTTGATACTTACACGGCCAGGGTACGAACCCACGTCCACCAGGTGGCAGTCTAGCGCACTTCCACTGAGCTATTGGTAACGATAAGATAAATATAGAAAAACACATTCAAAAACTATTAGTTCCATTCCAAGTTATATCGAACCTGTCCTGTGATAGGTTAAATAAGAACTGTCACAGGACCGGTCACTTTAGGGCAATTGACCCTGCTTTCGCCGTAGGGTTATTTCCGGATTGTCTGAGGAGATATCTGAAAAAGTAAGGGTCAATGAGTAGTTGTCAGATTTTCTTTTGATATTAATGAACTTGTAACAGTTTTTAGCATCCAACAACAATTAAGGTTCAATATGAGCAAGATAAGACTCATATAGATTACGACAGAGGGCTGAAAAAAGTTTATAGGCGTAAATATAATTTATCAAGGTCAAGAAAAGAATGAGAAATTCAATAAGTGCGCCAAATTTTCCTCTAATTATGGAGTGGAATTATTCCACTTTCCTCTAATTATGGAATTATAGTACAACTACGTTTGTACCAGAGAGGAGATGATGAAAAGTTTTTTCTGCCTGGTAAAGGGAACTGATTGTGTGAAGCAGTCAAAAATTTTGTCATAGAAAAGAGCAACAGTATTATCAAAACTGCCATGAGCATTGTCGAAAATATGTTGATGGTGCTGATCGAGTGTTGAAAGTAGAACGTTACTCGCAGAGACTACACCATTATCTGAATCTGAAGAAAGTTACTGAAAAAAGTTAAAGTTAGTACTCCGTTCAACTAGTAAAGGCCGGAGTCTGAAAGACAGCTAGTAAAGAGAATTTCTTTTTCAGATGTGGTATTTGTTGGAAAACAGTAACATTCGTCATCTGACAGAACCCATTGTAGGCTAGGAAAATTAAATTACGCCAGAAATATAACGGTGCCAGACGGATCAATAAAATAAAAAAGTGAATCGATTGCGTCAACTGCTAGTTGATAACCATTCACTAGTTGAGAGGGGCGAATATAACAGCAGATAATGAAAATGTTTCGTTTTGAAATACAAACTTTGGCTCAAATAAATTCAAGGTATGGGAATTTTCGACAAATATTGTATCGAAGCGATTGTGAAGGACACCACAACCTGCGATGAGATTGACTTTATCGATTCCATCGTCTCTGAACACCACGAAATCAGACTCAAAGACCTCAGTATCCTTGAAGTCCTGGGTAAGATTAGTCTCTGTTAAAGGCAAAATACCAGGGAAGCTTAAGAGAGTTGCGAAATACTGTAGAAATTTTGGTGCGTAGCCCTCTTACGTTTTGTTAGTAAAGATATAAAAATAATGGGCTTGGATAGGGTGTTGATTATGAGTAAGCTGGTTAAGAATAATATTGTTGTTGCTCTCTATGGAATTTTCGAAAGTAAAAGACATCCAAGTCTACTAACAAAGTAGAACTTTGTTTCTATTATGTTTTCCAGAATAAACTTAGAAAATGATTGAAATTGAATTTTACCTTAAATTGTTGCGCATAAGTCTTATATTTATAATTTATGAAAACAATATGTTAAAAATTGTTGAAGAAAATTAACGTTTTATTAATTATTATTATTTTCATCACTATATAAACATTAGGGAGTCAATCCCGGGATCCCGACCTTGTTTTAGTCCTGAAAATCCCGGGATTTGTCGATTTAAATCCCGAAACTGCCAAAAACAATTTTTTTTAATAGCTAATAAAATTTTTCAAACTTTTATGGAAAATATTTCCCTTTTGAGGATTCTATTTGAGTTTTTCTGTTACATTGGCAACGCTTTACGCGTTTGTAACACTGTTTTGAGTAAACAGTTGAGTTTATGTTTAGAGCAAAATTACTAAACTACTAAACACGAAATTTTACAACGTCATGTTAAATTTGAGCACAAAAAAAGAGTTGAAGCTTATACAAGATTATATTGCAAGATAGTATAATATGCTAGCCATGTTAGAGAGATTTATTTTGCTTGAAGAAAAAGGAAAAATGAAAAAGTACACCATTTATCTTAAAATATATTTTTTGCTTGATCATGACTTTGATTTAAGAAATTACATGTGTTCTCTACCCAGTTAAAGTTAACTTATGTACTCGCCACGTCAAATATGACGTCGCTTTGAATTTTATGCTGAAAGAAATAAACAGGAAGAAATATACTTTGAGCAATCACTTACTAAATATACTCGTTGAAAGGTTTAAGCAACGGAGAACAATTCTGTCAGTTGTTTACTCTTTTTTAAATTATCCAAATACTATATATGATCTTAAATATAACTTTTCTTAAGCTCCTAGTATTACCCCTATTAGAAAAGAGCTCGAGAACATCCTCCTTAATGTTGAAAATGAGCCTTATTGCAAAAGCGATATCTATAATACTAACGACGATATAGTTGAGGTAGATAAGCGAGCAAGTCTCAAAGATAAATTGCATCAAGTTTTAACTAGCAGTTCGCAAATGGCTCATAATAGAAAAAATACAACTTATCTGTAGTTTTGGTAAAAAAAATTGTTCTCTTTTGTTTTTACCTTCAGAAAGCATTTAATTTTTTTATCAAAATTCCAACCTACAAGTGTTGAGGTTCTTCTCAACTGCAGATTTTATCCTTTTACAAATCCTACTTGATTGTTATATTATTTTGATATAGAATAATACATACAAAAGGATGATCACAGATGTGTTGCACTCTTTGGCAAAAAAAAAAAATTATGAAATTAAAACTATGTTAAATCAAATCCCGAGACGATCCCGAGATCCTGGGATTGTATATATTTAGATACCGAAAATACCGAGATCGAGAAAACCCCGAAAATTTACATCCCTAATAAACATATACCTTTATGTTTACAAAACTTATATAAAATACCTAAAAATTCTTAAAAACTCAAAAGTCGTGCGAAGAATAATTAAAAAAAATACCCTAACAGACATCAGCAAAATGTAAGCTCTAAATGAAACAATAGAAAAATGACCAAGAGACAAGGTAAATATTTTGATTCTGATTGAAAACAAAGCAAAAATACAAGCAACACAGCAAAAACCTTCGACTTAGTTATCCTAGCTGAACAATCAAAACCTTTACACTTGGTGGCGGACCCATAATTTTGTGGGCATGATGTTGGATTTTTATTTAAATTTGATTCTGTTAAAAATTACTTCGGATTTGGTTTTCGCATGGTTAAATTAAAAAAAAAAAATGATGTCTGGAAAATGTGGAAAATCCCCCTTTACCCCTTTTTAGTGGGATCATATACGTCCCCATCGGTTTAAAGTAAAGCTTTTGACGAATTTGTCTTAGTATGATCTATAATGGGTTTGAAATAATTTTTCATAGGAAATAACAAGCAAACTATGTTTTCAATTCAATTTAATTTCAAATTTAAGAAATTATTACATACACTTTACTGAGCAAAATTTAAATTTAAATTTTCTTTATTGGCAACGCCAATTTTTTTGTGATATATTAGGGTGAAGCAGTTACGATTTTTGGTTCCTTTTCCGATTAATGCGAACAGTTCCACTGGCCATAATTTACTTTTGAGACAATTTATATTGTAGAATAGAGAGTTGAAAAAAATTATCTAAATAAAATTCGCAACCAGTTTTTTCGAAGCCTGCCGTAAGTAAAAATATTACTGATTCACCCAAGGTACCTTCAGTATGCGTTGCTTTTTTGCCAAGATACATATCAGTTTGACTAAGGTAGCCAGTCTAAGCATCACACCGGCACCAACATTTGAAACCCCCACTGGATTGGCTTTCTTTTGATTTAATGTTGACCAGTAAACTTTATCATATGCTCGTCAATGGATTGCTGTTGTGATGGTAAAAATGCAGCCTGGTAAGCCTTATTGAAATGGTCGAACAATGGCCTCACCTTAAATGCTCTATTGTGTCTGATATCATTTCTCGGTGGTTGTATAGTATTATCTGCGAAATGTTAATTTGATCGGATAGTAAGATATTGATCATGAGTCACAGTATTTGCTATAAAAGGTACACACAAATCAGGATCGCTGGACCAATAATATCTGATAGAAGGCAGTACATGATAACTCATTATGTAAGTTATTCCCAGGAATGCTTTTATCTCACAATTGCTATAGAAAAAACCACTCTTTTTTACGAAACATTAAAGTTCCCTTTGCTTCTTTATTAGAAGCAGTGTTGCCAGAAAGTTTTGAGAAAAGAAGCTAGATGGCCTTTAAAAAATGGCTAGAAAAGGCTAGATGCCTTTAAAAAAAAAGCTAAAAAAAGGCTAGATTTGTTAACGTTATTATACCATAAACCTGTAAGGTCAGGGTATATTGACTTTGTGCAAACGTTTGTAACGCATAGAAATAAGCGAGTCTGGTATAGAAAATTATATATATTCTTGATCAGCGTCACCACGTGAGTCGAGCTATCTATGTCCGTCCGTTCGTCCGTCCGTCCGTCTGTGTGTTGTACGTATACACAGGATAAGAAGAAGGAGTTGAGATAATTGGATGAAACTTGGTACACATGGTCACATGAACCCAAGCATCTGCACTATTGAATATTTTTGGAATCCACCCATGGACACGCTTACTTCCCATAAATCTAAAAAATAAAAATCGCTGTATAGACGGTTGTATTTAAGCTACCGAAATAAAATTTAAATGTATTTCTTTTATATCAAACTGAACACAATGTACACAAAAAATGGGCGTGATCTAACCATGAACATGCCCACCTCCCATACAACTCCAACATTGAAAACACTATTATAAAGACGCTTTTATTTGAACTACAGGGATAAAACTTATCAGATATGTATTTTATATTAAAACTTATATGTGTACTAAGGTGTAAAATAGTCGTCATTCGCCCTTAAACACGCCCACCTCCCATACAACCCACTATAGTAAAAACGCTATAAAGAAGTTTATATGAGCCAAAAATATAAAACTTGGTATTGAGATTGTTGTATCAAAACTAAGATGTGTTCACAAAATGAGCGACATCCGCCCATGAACATGCTCATCTCCCATACATGTTCAGAAATTTTCAAAAAATTCAAATAAAGAAGATAATCTTCGATACCACTTCTGAATCACTTGACATAAAATCTTATATTAATTTTTTTGAAAAAGTTAAAAAATTGCGTTCTAGTATACGTTTCTCTAAAACAAAAGAATACAAATACAAAAACTATGCAAATTATTAATTCATGTTATTTATGGAATACATCAACACTATAAACAGTACCACCAAAATTTATAACCAATTCTTACAATCAAAAGTCTTGTGCTATCCCAAGTACAACTTTCTCTTCAAATATCCTTCATACAGGACACTGTTGGTAAAAATCATGAGTAGCACCGTGTGTGGCGAGAAATTGTTAGTTAAACTGCATTATTAGTTTTGCTTTAAGACATGTGTGGATTTTCTTAAAAAAATCAAAGCATTTTAAGATCGTTATTTTTTATTGTTTTTCCCAAAAAACAACTTAGTCCTTGCGGGGCAGGAAGATGTCCTTTATTTTTTATAAAATTTTTTTTTGGGTGATCTTGACAAGCAAATGAAACTTTTGAGACCTCTAAGAATACGATCTAAATTTTTCGATACGGCCTAATGCTCATCTCCCATACAACAATACGGAAAACACTATAAAATCGTTTATATTTGGCCTGCAGAGATAAAACTTGGTATGAGATCATGGTAAATAAAACTAAGGTGTGCTCACAAAAAAAGGCGTCATCCACCTACGAACGCGCCTTATTCCCATACAACCTTCAATGGTACAACCTATATAGTTCTATAAAGAATACATGGATTTTAAACAAAAATAGGAAGTTACTTCTATTTGTTTTAGTATTTTAAAATATTGTTTATTTAAATATTATAGGAGGTTTAGTGTATTTCATAGTCGGACTAGACTTTCTTTACTCGTTTTCTTTTAAGAACATATCTTATCTTTAGAAGAAAATTTAGCATGCCAGTTTGAATACGGTTTCTTTACTTAATTTTTTTTTAAATTTCGTTCTTTCTACCTCAGCGTTGCTTAATGCTAAAATAATAAAACTAAAAACCAAATCTGATAGCTCTTGGAACGGATCTTCATTCAATGAATCTCTAGCTTCTGCCCAGAATTCTGTTATGGAACTTAAGTTATTCCAATTGTGATTTACAATTGTTTGCCATTATATTTCAAGTATCCTTATTTCTTCTGTAGAGTAACTGGATTTTTCTTTCTCTATAACAGAAAATATTTGGGTTTAACCACTTTAAAAGTATAAAAAGAGCAATAGAAGATTCACATTTTCAAAATTGCAACGTCAGAAAAATTGGATGTAGTAATGCATCTTTAAGCAAAATATTAAAAAAGGCTAGAAAAGGCTAGAAAAAAACAAAAAAAGGCTAAAAAAAAGGCTAGAGGCTAGATGGTAATTTTCGAGGCTAGACAACAAAAAAAAAGGCTAGATCTAGCCTCAAAAAGGCTAGACTGGCAACACTGATTAGAAGTAAGAGCGTTTCGAGCTGAGTCACATTTTCGAAAAAAGATATTGGTGTGCCGTCGCAATTCTCATCAGAGAGCAGAACTTTTGAATAAGCAAATTCTAGAGTACGATCGAATATTTTTGACGTAAATGAATGCCAACGCCATCTGAAAGGAACAAAATCGTTGAGTGCATTCTCAACGGCAGTCAGTGGTGCAATGTTTAATGCCGCGGAGGATGTAGATGATTGATCAAAATCAGTTAACGTGCATTCCACAATCACAACTTCTGCGCTAGGATCAATAACTTCTGCGTTCAATGGTTCTACTTCTTTTCACTACCGTCAGCTTCTAAAATTTGGCATATTTCCATCATATCCTTCTCTTTACGAAAATTGAATCTTTTTTTTGCCATTTTATGATATCAAAACTGTAGAAAACACAAGAGAGGGAAAGAAGGCACACATTTTCGGAGTTTTGAAATAATATCGCAAAGTTGTAGTTGAAACCGATAGAGTCATGTGCGACCCCATTTAATTTTCTGAATTTTGTAAGGACTAATAGACTTATTTAGTGAGATCGATATTTTTCCAATAAAACACTTAAAAATTCACAACTTACATTTACTTTTGAAACGATTTTCGCCACTTTTTAAGATTTATTAGCAAAATACTGGAGCAGCATAAAAAGCACAGCTTGCGCGTAAAAAATAAAAAATCCAGCTGATTAGCTGTCAGGTTGCCGATGTTGCCAGACTCTATGAAGTTTTTAAAACAATATTCAAGATATAAATTACCGGACTTATTATAATTAAGGCGACAATAAGTAAAAATACGTTGGGGTCATATAGTACCCCTCGGTCTCAAAGGGTTAAATAAAAACTTGAACCTTATTGAATTTAATTGAATATTTAAAACTTTAAGAAAAGCAAGAAGTTTTTGTATTCAAAGCGACTATATTGAGCATGACATGGTTTACATGACTAACGAAAATTTTAAATTTTTTCAGAAAATACTTTATTAATACCTACTTTATTAATTAATTAAATCTGTTCCATGTTATAATACAATTTGATGCAGTTTGTTATGAAACAAATAGTTTTGCATTTGCAAACAAAGCATTTAAGTTTTGCTCTGCTTTCATAGAAAAAAATCATCAAGTTTTAAAGTTTTAATTTTGTGTCAAAAACCAATCTAGCCTACTTATTAAGACATCTATGAGCGCTTTAACAGTCTTATTATCAATATTACAATAAACATGCTCTCTTACGCATCCTGCCAGCTCGCTCTTATTCAAGCGCACACCAATTAAAATTAGCACAAACAAAATCTCTGATGAACTCTTTGCGTTTTACTCCACCTATTATTTGCTTTACTCTGTGCTCTTTGAGCAGCTGACAAGAATTGTTTGTAGGCAGTCTCTAGGCAGCTTCACACATACTCGACATCGTGCTGTTTTAAAGTCAGTTAGTGCTCGTTGTTCCCACCGTTTGGTCGCACAGTTGAATTGAATACTTTTGAAACTAAGTTGTTTTGTGTGTGGAGTTATATGGTTTGACAAAGAAAGGACAATAAAAATAAGTAGAATTGCAAATATAGAAAAAAAATAAAGCTTCCTGATATTTAACTTATAATAAAAAAAAAATCGCTGAATTTTTGAGTCTAATAGACGTTTGTTAAACTTCCTATTTGTGTGCTCTAAAAGTTTTAATAAACTTGTGTTTTGTTTTTTATATATATTGTATGTGCAACTATTTGTATCGAGACACAACGCGACGTATGAGTAACATTATTTCGCGATACTTCCTTTCGTCCTGACGTTTGCTTTTTTGAACGATTATCTTTCACATATTTTCTTGTTTCTGTGTTATTTTTCGCAAACAACAAGATTACAAAAAGAAAAATAAATCAAAGCAAGTGTTATTTGCTTAAATAAACTTGAAAAATAAAGAAATAAAAAAAAAAAAAAAACAATTAAAAACGCACAGCTCAACACATTTGTTTCACATACTTATAAACACACTCAGTCACTGTTTAGCAGCTAAAAAGTTTTTACTATGCTCTTGAATAAATATCAACCTCTCAAGGCAACAGAGAGAATTGCTTATTAAATTGAAAATGTGTCAAATCTTATTTTCACTAAATGTTTGGAAAAAAGTTAGACTTTTAAATTGTTTGTATCTTTGTGAAATTCTTTGATTTGTAAATGAAATATGTTTTAGCAAAATAAAAACAAAAAAGTGTTTTCAAATTCGTACCGCAGCAACAAATCCAGCAAGTGGAAGTTATGGAATACAACATCGATTGGGTATTTTCACGCTTGCGGCATCCATCGAGATTCTGGTATTTTGCAAGTCAGATTGCAATCACAGCTGTTGGGCTCTTTAGTAAATTTGTTTTGGGTAAGCATGCAACAATTTTAATTTATGTATTGTATGTATATGAAATACATTAAGATATTAAATATTTAGCAAAAAGTCTACCTTTTCAAATTTAAAATTGAGTGATAACATTATGATTATGTTGTTTAGTTGTACATCTTTCTTATGTCAAGAGAGGGTTAGTTAAGTTATTCACGCCCAAATTTTACTTGTCCAGCAAAATACTTGCAACTTTTGACTGTCAACTCGTTGGCTGTGAATAATTTATATATATATATATATACTAGCTGGTACCCGGCGCGTTGCTGCCGTCCTTGTCCAATGCCTGTTCCAGATTGTCAATAGACAAACTCCACTCTAAGTTTCAATATTCTTTGACCATTAGTTCCAAAGCTATTTAATAAAAAAATTTTCTTTTATGGGTGGAGCCACCAGTTTTAGTTTGCGAGTATATTGGAATAGTAGGATATCACCAAATGGTTACTCCAAACCCAGTTTATTTGATCTGTGACCGTTTTTTCCAAAGCGATTCAATTTAAAAAATGTGTCTTATATGGGTGGAGCCACACCCCTTGTCCAATGCCCATTCTAGTCTTCCAGTAGCAGAACACCACCAAATAGTAACTTCATTCTGAGTTAAAATGTTATATGAATTTTACTTCCATAGCTATTCTGTATCAAAAATTCGAGTTGTATGAGCGTAGCCACGCCCCGTTTTCCAATGCCAGTGCCTTTTTTATAATTGAAAGACCTGACCAATCAGTTATTTCAAACTGAGCTTTACTGTTATACGACATCAAGTTCCACATCTATTCTATATCAAAAAGTTTAATTGATCGCTCAAATTTGACAGTCGAAGGGCGCGTGTCAACAGTAAGTTCGTACCGACTTTCATTTATGTGCGATTTAGAACGAAAGTAAAACCGAAAATTTGTTTTCTTGAAAAACTGCCACGCCCCTCATGGGTAGGAAGATAAAATATACTTTATAACCTATTCTCATACCTACTTAATATATAAAAAAAATTTCATTAAAATCGGTCCAGCCGTTTCGGAGGAGTTCATACACTAACACCGTGACACGAGATTTTTATATATTAGATATAAATATTGTTATTGTTTTACATATTTGTTTACTTTTTGTCGTTATCGCTTATGTTCACTTTTTATTTTCCCTCACTAATGCAATAATATAGTTAATGTTAGTCTGTAAAACTTTACCTTTATGTCAAAAGTTCAACAAAATTTTTAAAACGCTCTGCAGTTGCTGTGTTGAAGGTTCAAGTATAAAAACAATGTTGGTTTATTTTGATGATTTCATTTTGCGTTATGGCAACATTCAACAAATAACATATATACCGACGTCTAAGTTCCGATTTAATTAAATATTGGCAAAAGTTATGTATTCTCTTTGTTAACTAATTTCAATTAGTTTGGCAAGCTTGCGTCCCTGATCTTTTGTCACCTAAGTCAATAACTTACTTATTTGCTGCTTCAATTGATATAATTTTCCAGCTAAAGCATCTATGTTATTTATTTATTATACAGGGTGTTATAGCTTGAATTTGTTAACTTTGTCTGAAATCATGAAAATTAATTTTAACTTAAAAAAAATATATTTTTGTTGTGCTGCTTTTATGGGATCTTATTTTTAACAGGTGTCTTCAACTCAAAATTTAATAATATGTCTTGTGCTCTCATAGAATATGTATCATTAAGAATATTTTCAGTTGAAAAACAAGCAAAGAAAGTCTAAAGTCGGTCTAGCCCAACTATGAAATAACCTGAACCTGCTTTTTCAAAATACAAAAATATTATTGAAAGGGCGTATCAGAGGGTGGATGAAGCCCATATTTTATATGCATTTCAATTTTGATGAAAAATGTACACATACCAAGTTTTATTCCTGTAGCTCACATGTTAATGCCATTATAAGTATCTCTGTATTTGATCTCTGTATGTTATATGTAAGGAGTTTTAAATTTTTTGGGTAGTATTGGAGGTAAGCTTGTCCGTAAGTAGATGACGATCACTATTCTAAAACATCTTCGTTTTTTATAAAATACATACGTACCAAATTTTATATCTGTAAGACAAACATAAGCTTACTAATGCAGTTTTAAATTTTTGCGTTGTATGGGAGGTAGGCGTGTCCGGGAGCGGGCGACGTCTATTTTTCATAAATATCTTCAGTTTGCTATAAGAAGCATACGCCGATAAGAAGCATAAGAAGCATACGTACCAAATTTTATCTCTGTAGGTTAAACATAAGCTTATTTATTGAGTTTTAAGTTTTTGAGTTGTATCGGAGGTGGGCGTGTCCATTTTCGAAGATATCTTTGTTTTCATATCAAATACATACGTACCAAATTTTGTTATTGTAAGTTTATGATGAGCTTATTTATGCAGTTTTCAATTTGTGGGTTGTATGGGAGGTGGGCGTGTCCGTGGGCGGAAGACGCCCATTTTTCAAAAACATTTTCGGTTTGTTATAAAAAATTTATACGTACCAAGTTTTATTTCTGTAGGTTGAACATAAGCTTATTTATTGAGATTTCAATGTTTAGGTTGTATGGGAGGTGGGCGTGTCCATGAGCTGATGACATTAATTTTCGAAGACATTTTTGTTTCAATATAAGCTACACACGTACAAAATTTTATTGTTGTAGAATAACTATGAGCTTATTTATGCAGTTTTCAATTTTTGCGTTATATGGGAGGTAGGCGTGTCCGTGGGTGGATTCCAAAAATATTCAATAGTGCAGATCCTTGGGTCCATGCGACTATGTGCACTGAGTTTCCACTTAGATCAACCTCTACTTCTTATCCTGTGCTTACGGACAACACACAGACGGACGGACATTAAGGCGACCGCACCTAATGAATAAACTTAGATGTTCGGCTCTTAGGATACAATATATTTAGTTAACACGGTCATATTTCTTATAAATCCGCTAAAAGACTCCGAAATTCTAGCTCATTCTACGTTGGATATGATCGGCTTAGCAACCGTCCACTAAAACACCCACCTCCATACAACCCACAATAGCGAAAATATACTATAAAGGCATTAACATGTGAACAACAGGAATAAAACTTGGTATATATAAATTTGTCATCAAAATTTAAATGCAAATAAAATATGGGCTTCATCCGCTCACGGACACGCTCATTTTAAATACTATTATTGATTTTGAAAAAGTAGGTTTAGGGTATTTCAAAGTCGGACTAGACCGACTTTCGACTTTCTTTGCTTGTTTTAACATGGTTTTGAAATGGGAGAAAGAATGTCGACACGAAATCGACAGATAAAAAAAGCTCAAAAGGTTTGAAAATCGATATTACATAATTGTAGAACGATAAACAAGATGGCGTTCTCAGATTTTTTTCCATCGCGTCTAAGTTTTGTGAAAAACCACTATGAATATGTAAAAATTCCATACTTTAGATAGAATTACGAGTTCAGTTGAGTATTTAAAAATGTTCAACTGGGTATAACTATATATAGTATTTATATATACTATATAACTATATAGTAGGTACAATGAAATAAGTTTCAAAATTTTTTGTAAAACTAAAAATTTTAAAATGAAAAAAAATATAAAAAGTTTTTGAAGTTTCTGAATAAGTCACAAAACAAAATATACCTAAAAATATGCTATGAAATTTTTTCAAAAAATCAAACGTTCCGCACTCACATTTTACGGAATTTTGTTATAGTATTCTATAGGTATAAAGAATACATAGATTTTTACAGGAAGTCATGTCTATTTGTTTTAGTATTTTTATACAGTGGTTCAAACGACTAACCGGACAACGCAACGAGCGACTTTAAATGCCATTTTTTTAACAAAAAACCTAATTTAAAATACGGACAGTTGTATTTTAAAAATAAAAAAATAATAAAAAATAATAATAGTACAAATAATTTACCAAAAATATACTCCAATTTCATTCAGTTCGCAAAAATATAAAAAATCCCCTTTTTATGGGTCAAATGTCTAACCGGACATTTAAAATTGGGCATGTTGTTGTCTTTAAAAAAGAATTCAAACCCAATTTGAATTGATTTCGCTCATTATTTTTTGTCTTCGGTAATCGTTACTACAAAAAATTCTACAATATTGCAAAAACGCACGCACACAACATTCGAAATTTGGTCGCTAATTATACGGCAATACTGTGAAGGTAAAACTATTTGCTAAATCGGTGATATTGTTGTTCGAAACCATTCTACGATATTATTGAAAAAGTATCGTGACGACTTCCGAATCCTCAATAAAAGTTGGGAGGGTCAAGGTAAATCACTAGGCGACCGTGATGAGCGCCAAATTATCCTACAAATAAAAAACAATTCATTCCAATCTGCAAACGAGCTGAAAAATTATGCAAAAGAAGTTAAAGAAAGGACTTATGTGTGTAAACTACTCGTAACACACTTCCTAAGAATGATTTTCATGGAAGAATTGTGCGAAAAAAGCCGTTCATTAGCCCAAAAAACAAAAGACTATGACTTCAGTTTGCTAGAGAAAATAATTGCTTAAAAAATTATGCTCTTTGGGATACGGTGAGTAAGGTAATATATAAAAAATTAGGTTAAATGCAAGTGGTATGTTTTATTTACAATACTATATACTGACCAACGCAAATTCAACTTCAACAGTTTAGACGTAGGGCTTAAGTATGGCGACAACCAAACACCAAGTTTAAAAGCAAAAATGCTTGTACAACGATGAAACATAGAGGTGGTTCTGTGCTTGTTTGGGACTGTATTTCTAGTGCAAGTGTCTGGAATCTTGTGTTTATCGATGGTAAAACGGATATATACTATACCTTAACGTATTAAGGCAAATTTAAGTAGAGTGCCGTAAAGCTTTGTATATTACAGACCTTTGATTTTTATCAAGAGAATGATCCAAAAAACACTTCTGCTGAGGCAAAAGTATAGCTATGGTACATAACTGCCCCAAATTATTGCAAACCGGTCCCCCATCGCCTGACATCAACGTCGTTTCAAATGAATGGAATGAAGTGGGTAAAAGGCTCTACAACACAAGCGTTCGAAACATAGCTCAGTTCAAGGAGGAATTTATCAAGGAATGGAACAGCATTCAACAGATGTTTGCAGAAACTTGTTGCCCTCCATAAAAAAATCGTTTTTAAGCCATAATTGATGCAAAAGGTTCCTCAACAAAGTAATGAAATAAAGAATTTAACAACAATTTGTGTGTGTCCGGTTAGAAGTTTGACCCTTAAAAAGGCGATTTTTTTATATTATTGCTAACTAAATGAACTACGAGTATATTTTTGGGAAATTCTTTGTACCAAACAATATTTAAAACACCAATAAAACATTCTGTAAAAATTTCTGTATTACAAATAACGTCTTTTTCCTAAAAAAATTACTTTTAAAGTAGATCGCTGCGCTGTCCGGTTAGTCGTTTGAACCACTGTATGCATGTATTTAAATATTATGGGAGGTTTAGGGCATTCCATAGTCGGGCTAAACCGACTTTAGACTTTCTTAACTTGTTTTTGAGTAATTAGAATAATAAAACTTTGTTATAACAAAATATATGTAATTTTTACATATTAAAAGTGGTTTTAACCAGTTAGAAGTCAACTGAGTACAGCTGATCTGAGCAAAGAATTTGCAATCATTCTGCCTTAATTTAGTTTCACAACCAAATTCCAAAAGCTTCCAAAAAAATTTTTTTATTTTGCGTGCAAAATTATCAGTTTAAAAAACCCGGGTTAAAACAAAATCTGTTAATTATTTTTATACTTATTTTGTTGGATGTTTTAAAGTTTCTTTAAAAAAAAAATCGAATTCTGTTTCAAAAGTTAGTTCTTATTATGATCAAATATATTTCAAAATACTTTTAAGCACACAAAATAAGAATACAAATAAAACGTCATTCCTTATTTTGTCATTCATAAAGATTTTTTAAAAAATGTTTTAAGTTGGCACCAATTTTTTATAGTTATGATTTCATTTTATACACTTAAAGAACAATATGCTAAATCGGACGTCGGAGCTATTTTTTTTAAAATCAACATTTTGAAGAATTTTGACCATATATCGGATTATCGGATTCAAGACAGAAAATCGTAACAAATACGATATATCGGGCCATATGGCAACACTGCACTATAGTATTCGATATCAGAGCTGCAAAAGATTGCAATAATTTGGAAGTGCATTCTTTGAAGTCCCAATCATTGAATAAACTTTTTGATTGCAGTATGTATTCAATTTCGTTAATAAGACTTAAAAAAAAATTAAGTCACCAATCATTTGGAATGATTTGAATTTATAAATCATTTTGAGCAATCATTTGGAACTGCAGTATCTATTCAATTTCGTGAATAAGACTTAAGAAAACTTAAATCACCAATCATATTGATTGATTTTGATTTATAAATTATTTTGAGCAATCATGACTTTATTTCATTCTCACCATTCACAATTAATTATAATTTGACTTTTGAATGCATTCAAGTTGAAGTGACTTGAATGCAATCAATTGCCTCATAAATAAATGCGAGACTGCAATCAAATTATTAAAAATGATTGCTGATTTCTGAAAAAGAATTATTTATTGCAATCAATTTCAACAAAATCAAAAGGCTTAAATCGTGAAATGATTGCAAATCTTTTACAGCTCTGGAGATTGCAATCAAATTATTAAGAATGATTGCTGATATCAAATGTTCAAGTCTGAAAAATTCTAAAAGAATTATGCATTGCATTCAATTTCAACACAATCAAAAGACTTAAAACGTGAAATGATTGCAATCTCTAACAGCTCTGTTCGATACTCGCCATTGAAGTAGGTTTTATCAAAGAACTTGCCTTGGATTTTACTCTCGAAGACTCTAAGACTTTTGATCAGAACTGCTCAAATCACTTATCAGGAAACGAAATTTTTCTTCGTCGAGAGAGAGCTTTGCTTTTCACTTCTCAATTGCCTACTGAGCTAAAAGTAGCATCTGCTGGCAAGATTTTCCTCAATGATATCATTGTAGTAGTTGAAGGAGTTCATGGAGATACACAAAGTTCTAGATAAACACCACAAAGGATGTGTTGTCAACAAAAATTTTGTCTATGATTTCAAAGATGTTGAAACTGTTTGATTGTTGACTCCGGTTACCAAGACCTATTCGACTCGTCTCTTTTTCTGATCTTATGTAATGTTTACACAGAGAGGTTTTAAGTTAATTCTAACCAACTATTAACTGAAATTGTTCACACAGATATAACTCAGCAGAATTGAGTTAAGTTTGTTGTTCCTTTGTTTTCATTTGTATTCTCATTACTTTAAGGGGAAAAAAGTATCGAAAAATTTCGAAATTTACGACTTCTCGTGTTTTTGCTTTTCTTCAAGCATGACCTCTTAAGAATGTCTGGTGAAAGCCGCATGCAAAAATTCTAAAAAATAACAGAGTTATGGCCAATATAGTTAAGGCGTTCGGAATGCAATTTATTCAGTACTCAACTTTCAAACGCGTTTTTATCGAAATCAAGTTTTCAAAGTCGGTACGCTTTATACTAGTACTAGTTTATCTCGAAAACTAGTGAACCGATTGCAATTATCTTTTTGTGCTTATTCTATGCATAATTACCTAGTCTTTGTCATGGGCCACGTTTTTTTTGTGGCTTAGTTTTTTTTAATCGGTTAAATAAGGTCGTATTTTTCTCTAAAAATCGATACATAAAATCAAATGTCCGCCATTTTGTCAAAGATCGATATTTTCAAAATCGCCTTTGACTAAGACAAGATCATACTGTGTAGTTTAATATTGTTTGTTTTTCGATATTGATGATTACAGATGAAGCAGGAGTGCGTACCGCGGAGGGCCTTTTTTAACAAGTTAAAATTTCAATGTATCTGAAAATAATGATTTTACCTTTCGGAATTAAATTGATAAAAAGAACTGCGAACCACTGAACTCGATATCTTCACTTGTATTGCACCAGTTTTGATAAAGTATATTTTTCTAATGCTTAACTTATTATTTTCAACTATAAAATTTTTAACATTAAAAAAATACAACTACCCCTTTAATAATTAAATTTTTTGCCGTGCAAAAATATTTCGGAAGCATAAAAATCTCATCTACTTTCACCCTGTTTATTTTTGTTTCTCATTGAAAACGTGGCATAGAAGCTATTTTTATCAATCTATTGAGAATTGAATATATCTAATATGTAGACGTTCGGTCAACAGCTGAAGAGAACTTCAGAATTATTGCAATTATTGTATAAAAATTCGTTGTCATGGTCGTTTATTATTATTGTTCTCTTGTTGTTTTGTTGTTTTGTTGTCTTGTTGTCTATGAAGTAAAACATTTATTTGTGTGCTTGTAGAAAGGATCTCGAATACTTAAGTTTGCTCAAGTGATGATGTATGCACGTACGCGTATTTTATATTCGACTTTTGTCAAAATTGCACAAAGTTTCTTCTTTGCTCTAATCAACTAAATTAGTCACTTAGTTCCATACAATTGAAACTCATTATGAGCGAAATAGTTTTACTGAATAACCAAACTATAGCATGTGTACGTACGTAATACATATGATAACTTCATAATAAATATGTAGATTTAGATTGATTGATTTAGCGGAAAAAATATCGTGCAAATAACAGTAAATAAATTAAACAAAACTAGGTTTTCCAGAAAAAACTCGACTTCAAGACCAGGTACATACATAATTAAATCAATAAAATACTTATAAAAAAACGATTGTATAAAATTGTTGGCAATACAAGGTAATGAAATATGTGTGTCTATTTTATTGCTAAGTTTGTTAACACCAACACTGAAAAAAAATTAGATTTTTCTCAAACATATTTTTAGAAAAAAAGATTTAATTTTTTATGATAAATTTCGAAAAAATTTTGAATATTGGGAAAGCATTATGGTTATTTAAAAAAAAGCACAAATATCGGATTATTAAGAAAATCGTCCAAGTACAATTCGATACCCATGCCATCGAGATCCTCTATCATATCCAGAACAATCGATTCTGCATTTTCTTCCCTGTGGAAATATAAATTCGTGTAATGTACCAGTAAAGCGGGTCACCAAAAATTAACAAAAAAAGATACCCCCTTGAATGAAAGATTACATCAGAAGTATTTCAGAGCTATAAAAATTATTTTTTAGTGTCCCGAAAAATAGCCAAAATGATCTTTTAGTTGTAAAATTATTATCTTATTCATAAAAATGTCTAAAATAGCTTTAAAATGTTCAATAGGTAAAAAGCTTTTTAGAGTTAAAAATGCTGTCTCAGTAGGTGTGTTTCCGTAAATGAAATTTGAGAATAGTGGCAAAAGTACGGAAACAGCTTCAAGTCATGATATAATTACTCTAAGGTAGTATTGACGTTTCTGTTGGAAACGGACTTTTGTTAAAAAATATAACAAGAAAGAGAGCGCTCGCAATCCGTCATTGCATACAATTAATTTTCACTGGTCATATTCAGCGTACTCAACAGTTGGCAACTGTTAAGTCAAAACTTGATGCACATAAATATGAAGTTGCGCATTAAAATGCATTTAAAATAGAAAATTTTCAATTTGTCGGTAAAATTTTCATTGGTATTTGATACAAAGCTTGATATTTCATAAACTTGACAATTTTTCTGAAACTTCAATACCGATAATAGCGCTCCCCGATGTGTTGCTGTCACAACAGTTGACACAGCTGAATGTGGCTAACGAATATAACAACGAACAGCTGTTTTTGACAAGAGTTCGTTTACTTGTAGCTGAGAGAATCAACATTTGTCAACACTACCTGGTAAAATTATTCTATCATGATTTTCAATACATCGAAATGTTTTGATATGTTTTCAAAATTTTTGACAATATTTGTCAGTAAAAATATTTGAGAGCAAAAATATTAAAATGACTTTATCAAGAGTTTATTGAAGGTTTCAGCCATCCTTGTTAATATCCCATTTATGACGCCTTTATAAGAGCATTTTATCGTTCTTGGACGTTTATGAACAATGTTTTTAAAAATTGCAAAATATCTACTTGAAGATAACATCTGACGTCAACGACTAAAAATACCAATGTTTTAACTGAAAGTCTAAAAATACTGATGTTGTAACTAAAATACGATTTTGACTGTTTTTCGGGACACCAAAAAAAAAAATGTTATAGTGCTGAAACACTTTCGATGTCAGCTTTCATTCTAGGCGGTGTCTTTTTACATTCTTTTTTACCCCATATAATGCAACCCACTCTAGTAACTAGTCTTTGAGTTACATCGGCACCACTTGGTGGAACACTGAACTAGAAAAGCTTCGAAACAATAGCCAAAGCTCTTTAATAAAGCAAAAGCCACCAGATCCACCAATGCATGGTTGACCTATAAAATGGTTCGAAAAGAAAACAAGACAGAATTACGAAAAGCACAACGACAATCTTGGAGAACTTTCTTTGAAGAAATATCACAAACCTCTAAGGCGTCGAGACTTAGGAAATTCTAGCAACCAGCCCTCCTAACCCGAACTATCATGAAAAAAGAATTCGAAACATAAGCTACTAGCAGTTAAGAATCTCTAAATATATTAGTAGAAACTCACTTCCCAGGCTGTTCAAAAATAGGGATTGTTCCAACACAAAAAAAGCATCTAACCATTGTTGACAACTCCTTAGACATTAGTATGTTTAATCGAAATTAAAACAATTTACAACATTCTAAACCAATGGCTTTTGATGATCAACAAAGTTGTCTTGACGTGAATTACATCCCAAAACGCTGGAAATACGTGAAGGTAGTTTTTATACCAAGGCCGGAAAAAGCTTACATGTAAGCCCAAAAGACCTTAGACCAATCAGTCTCTCATCTTTCTTTCTTAAAACTCTCGAGAGATTAAAGATATCCACATGAGACTAAAAGACTGGAACGAGAGACTGGAACCTAGCGGTGAATGAACTATACTGTTAAACTAGAGAGAGAGGTGATGTCGTTGCTATTATCACCACAGGAAAATATATATCTACTCAGTGTTAATCCAGAAAAAACTGTGTAAGTGATCTTTACTACACAACACAACTTTCCCATAATCAGTCCCTCCAAAACTGGAAAATACAAGACTTAATTTCTCGGATCAAGCAAAATACCTGGGTCTTAACTTAGATAGGAAACTAAATTAGAATCCCAGCTGGAGGTAGCTAAAAAAGCTAATAAAGTTCTAAACTAATGCAAAAAAGCAGTGAGTAACAAATGGGGACTACAACCAAGTGTTACACACTGGTTCTAAACAGCTGTTATAAGGCCAATATTGCTATATGTTGCTTCGCTCTTGTGGCCTGCACTGAACAAACAAACACACCACAACATACTTCACAAAGTTCAAAGATCAGCAGAGCTATGCATTGGTGGAGCACTAAGAACTACTCCTGCTGACATACTGGAGACAATGCTCCACCTTCTGTCACTTGATATCCTAACAAAACAAATGGCTGGAATCAATAGCACACTCTATCATTAGAAAGCAGCTTTTAAAAAACTTAAAAAAATGTCAGTTGCTTTTGGTTTTACTCGGCTGTGCTTATTGAAAATCGAACAGCAAAAGCAGCAGCATTAAAAATAATTCGTTTTACTGCGTAGTGCTACGAAAGCATAAGAAATTATTTTATTGCTTTGCTTTTGATTTTTCTTTTCTTATTTGTCGCAGCACTATGAAAGCAGCAATTCGTTTGCTTCGCTTCGTTTTGCTGAGGGTTGAAATTACTTTTTTTGTAGAACAGCAAAACCAACAAACATTTGAATGCGGTAGTGCTACCGAAAGTTTTTCAATGTAACAACATCCAAATGCGACTGCGCACAAGTGAACATATTATAAAAATGTGTTCGTGTCTCCGAAACGAAGCATAGAAACGATGAAAAATAAATCACGAACGCCAAACGAACGAAACAAGTTCCGAAAGCAAAACGAAGCAAAGCTGCTTAATAACTGCTGCTGTCGTAGTACTGTGCCTAATCAGTAAAGCAAAATGAAAAGCAAAGCAATAAAATAATTTATTTTGCTTTCGTAGCACTACGCAGTAAAACAAGTTAATTTTAATGCTGCTGCTTTTGCTTTGCTGTGTGAATCTTGCTGTGTGAATGAACAGCAAATCACTATCACAGTAAAATTTGAATTGCTTTTACTATTCTGCTGAAAGCATTTTAAACCCTGTTAGAAAGCTCTTTCCACCAATACCTTTCTTTTTTCTTCAACTTTTCTTCTACAAAAAAATTTGATGTATCCATTCCCTCCACCTAGCAATGCCACTGAAACCTACACAAAATTGGATGGCAAAGTAGAAGGAGGAGCTTTTAGGCTACCTGACTACTGTAGTGTCTTCCAAACGGAATTATTGCTATACATGAAGCTGTTACTTGACTTCAGATGAATGATATATCAACTAAGGATATTTGCATTCTATCTGATAGTCAAGCCGCTTCAAAGCCCTGAAATCTCTCAAAATAACATAAAAAAAGGTCTAAGCTGAAGCAGATCTCTAAATGAGATGGCAGAGTAGCTCAAAATCTTCCTATCCTGCATGCCCAGACATAGAGACTTTACAGGAAACTGTAATGCAGATGAACTCGCTCGAATCGGTACTACCAATACTTTATCGAGAGAAAAGGAAATAATTGGTACACCGCTTACCACATTTAAATTATTCACAAACGAGCTATCCCTTAAAAGAACCAAAATAATGTGGTCTACGGAAAACAAATGCCATACAGCGCCTCAGGTTTGGCCAATTCTGAACCTGAAACGCTCAAATCAACTCATTTTCCTTAGAAGGAATCAAAAAAATGTTGTTGTTGGTGTCTTAATAGGGCACTGTTTAATTGGTAACCACGCCCAAAGATTTGCAGGTAAAAACATTATTTTAATAGTTGAAGTATTTTTTATTATACCCTAAACCTGAAAGGTCAGGGTATATTAACTTTGTGCAAACGTTTGTAACGCATAGAACGAAGCGAGTCCGGTATAGAAAAGTATATATATTCTTGATCAGCGTCACCAAGTGAGTCGAGCTATTCATGTCTGTCCGTCCGTTCGTCCGTCTGTCCGTCCGTCCGTCTGTCCGTCTGTGTGTTGTCCGTATACACAGGATACAAAGAAGGAGTTGAGATAATTGGATGAAACTTGGTACAAATGGTCACATGACCCCAGAAACTGCACTATTGAATATTTTTGGAATCCGCCCACGGACACGCCTACCTCCCATACAACGCAAAAATTTAAAACTGCATAACATAACTCAGCTCATAATTAACTTACAACAATAAAATTTGGTACGTAAGTGTTTAATATCAACACAAAAATATCTTTGAAAAATGGACGTCATCCGCTCACGGACACGCCCACCTCCCATACAACTCAAAAATTGAAAACGCAATAAATAAGCCTCTGTTTAACCTACAGAGCTAAAATTTGGCACGTATGTTTTTTATGATAAGACAAAGATGGTTTTGAAAAATGGACGTCATCCGCCTACGGACACGCCTACCTCACATACATCCCAAAAAGTTTAAAACTTAATAAATAAGGTTGTGTGTGTCATAGAGAAATTAAATTTGGTATGTATATATATTTTATACCAAAACTAAGGTGTGTTCAAAAATTGGAAGTTATCCGTCCATGAACACGCCCACCTTCCATAGCGAAAGCATAATAAAGGCATTAACTGTGAGCTACAGAATTAAAACTTGGTATGTGTTAATTTTTCATCAACATTTAAATGCATATAAAATATAGGCTTCATCCGCCCTTGGAGACGCCCATTTACAATAAAAATTTTTTGTTTTTGAAAAGTGGGCTTAGAGTATTTCATAGTCGGCCTAGACTGACTTTAGACTTTCTTTACTTGTTTATTTTGGTCCTGATATTTTGTACACACACTTTATGAACTTTAAACACTAGGCTTGTGAAATATTCATGTTGTGGTGTTTGTTTCTTAAGTGTATTTTGTACATTGATATCATGAATAGTTCATGTGACTCATATAACTGGTAACTGAATCAAAGTTCATGAATGCGATTCATGGAGATAATTTAAAAATTCATAATTATTGTGCCTTTTTTTGGTTTAGTGTTTAACTTCTAACTAACTTCTTTATTTTAAAGATATGGTAAAAAGTGAATAAATTTATTGCGCAAAATTCTGAGAAAATTGCGCTCAATACAGAAATTTAATAGTTTTTGTTTAAAAAATACCGTACGACTGAAAAAATCAAAAACCCATTTATGTGAACTTTGACCTTAAATAAAGTTTTTCGACATATGAGATATATGGAGACTCTTCACACTTTAATTCAACCCTTTGCAAATTATTGTAACCTGGAATAATTGTTTTGATCGGACTGTTGGTTAAATTTTCTTTTTGAACCAAACTTGTTTTTTATAGTGACATACTTGCACTAAAAAAAGTTGAACTGCACTCAGACAAATATTTATTCCACACAAATTTAATAGCATGTTTGACTTCAGCATTTTTTTCAGACAGAAAAATAAAACTCTATAAGTGAAGTTACCCTTCAAAATACTGAATCTTATGAGGTATATGTTTCGCTACACGGAGAGAAATTTGAGCTGAAAACAATCCCAAATCAATTAATTTTGGGAGTGATTCTGAGCTAAGCCATAATATTATTGATATCGATCCCTAATGTGATTGTCTATCAAAAAATTTACACGCAAAACAATTAATATGCTCACTTGTGCCCAATTTATGACATTTTTACATTGCTTATCAAATAAAAAACATGTTCATTTGTATCCAATGCTCGCCATATATGGATTGTTATTCAAAACATGAATAAACTATCATATGCCTTAACTAAGAAATTTTGGTATTCTTTGGCAGCACCAAAAGAACCAAACAAAACAAAACACGACGACAAGCAAATTTAAAATTTTACTTTCATTGTCCAAATTAGATAAATATATCTCCAATGTGGACATGAAGATATAATTTTGATATATATTTTTGAACGTTTAAAGCATGTTTTGAGATGGTTTAGAGCTATATTGAGCTGATTTCAGTTACGAACGCTTTGAGCTTGATTTTTTTTTTCTCCGTGTAGTCAACATGTCAGTTACATTCCTCTTACATCTCGTAAATATTGATAGTTAACATAGGGGAAAAGGCGGCAATGCGGCTTATGTAAAATTTAAATAAAACACAACACTTTTCAATGTCAATCCGGCACGGAGCTATGGTTGTTTGTTGTCCATAACCGATGAAATGCAACGTTAGCACCAGAATTTGTGCCAAATATGAAAGCACGCGATTGTAAAATTTTTAAAGCTTTTGTTGTTTTTCTTGTTGCCTGCTATAGTGCAGCAATGGTAAGAAATATAAATATCTTAACGTTATGTTTGCTTGTTTACACAAATTTCACCTTAGGAAGGAGACAGCCCAGCCCACTAATGGGGAGTTAGATACTCCGAAGCCGAATTTAAGTGAATTCATTTTTAGACGATTAAGTTTATTTTTGGCATTGAAATGTAGTTCCGCCAAAACAACTTCATTTTTGGTTTGCAGACATGAATTAGCCTATTTAACTATTGTACTTGTTGTAAATACAGTAGAATCGCCATTAAGAAACGTGTGTAATTTTAAAAATAATTTGGGGTCAAATACAAAATAAATCAAAATCAAATGTTCTGAAATTTTGATTTTTGAGTTGGCTTTTTGTTATTTTTTATGCCTATAGCTATAGGCTGAAAATAAAAAAAAAATAGTTAATTAACAACCATTTCAACTCTCGCTTGCAACAATCTGTTATTCTGTATGACATACAATTATTTGTTTATTTGACTCAGTTTACATCTCAATTCGATTACAAAGCTCAAAACAGTAAAAAACAACATGTTATGTTTATTTATTTTTTAAAATTCTTTGAAATTTTATTTTTCACACTTTATCTGATGTGGAATCTGATATGCATTAAAAATGCCTTTGAAATTCTTTGAAGGATCTATTGCTATTAACGTATTGTTAGAACTTAATTTTTTTTTTCTAGACTTACATAGTTAATAATCGTCACGTATTTAACATACGTGATTCATTGTTGGCGCCATTGATGTTGTATGTCACTTTATTTAGCATTTATGCAATGAGGTCATTGAAGGATAAAAACCGCTTCACACAAACTGCATCAAATTCCTCATGCTTTGTGTTGAGTTTTAATGAGCATGAACATTTTTAATTTTGAAATAGCTTTCTGTGGCATGCAAATAACTAAAGTCGCTCCAGTTTCTTTTAACTAATATAAGAAGTAAGCATAGGAATTTAACTTTGAACACTTTGTAATGTAGTGTTCGTTTTAATGTGAAGGAATGTTTGATTGAATTGAAAAATAGTGTAAATGTGGTACATTCAATATTAGTGTGAAAATAAGAATTTATATTTGAAATTTTACTTTCATAATGTCAAGTGCAAACAAGGTAAGAATACTACCAGTGATATGAGCTTGATTTCATAAAGAATTGAGGAAGAGAACAACTGTTTGTTGTTTTTTACTAAAGGTATACAATATTTTTGTTTAATAAAAATACATTTTATGACTACAATATTGCCTTTTTTTATTAATTTACTGCTACTATGTTTCTTTTAGTTGCAGGCTTTCTTTATTGTAGAATTCCGGGTTTTTATCTTTAAAATATTGACAAACGTGCCTTTCTTAGGCGTCTTTTGAGTCCAATTTTTTACCAGCGAAAGAGTCTTGGAAAAATTGGAACAAATAATAATCTGACAGTGAAAATTCAAGACTTTTTGATAGTTGCATGAAATTTAATTTATTTATTTATTTGGAAAAAAATGTCGACATGTAAGACAGAGTCTTTTAAATGCACAAGTATGACATGATAACAACAGGTTATTTTGACAACATGATGAATGAAACTTAAATCTAACTTAACGATAAAATACAAATTAATTCAAAGTGAGTATGTTTTTTGTACCAAAACTAACACATGCACTAAAAATGGACGTCATCAGCCCACAAACATATCTACCTTCCATATAACCCAAAAATTGAAAACTCTATAAAGAGACTACCACACTCAGAAAAAAATTTTCTCGGAATATCATAAAAAAGGAATTATATTTAGAGAAAAATTGTATAGACTTTGCTTCAGAGAATGTGATCCTAAAAATTCCCTAAAAATGATAAAAAGCTTCTATGAAAAAGAGAAATACATATAAATATATCGTTTTTAAAGAAAAATACTTTTTATTTTTAAGAAAATATTTGTTTTTAGTGAAGAAAATATTTCTCATAGCGAAATTTTTATCAAAATATAGGAACACTTTTTCATTTTCAATAAATTTTTCTCTATAAATGAGAATTTTTTTGTGCGAGAAAAATACTTATCATTATTAGAGACATTGAAATATTTCAATTTCCCACAAGTGAAGAAATATTTATTTGAAAATTTATTCTTATTGAAGAAAATTTTATTTGAAAAAGAGAAAGGGTATTTTAGAAAATGCCCCTAGGTTTCAAAATGCTAAAACATAATGCAATTATTTATACTAGTTTAATAGTTTCATTCGCTTAAACACCTGGGACGGGTGTGACGAGCATAAGTTTAAAAACTAAAAATTCTGATTTTAACATTGAAACTTAGTCCATCTGTCACAATGAGACAATTTTTGACTTGCATAAATTAAAATTTAATATATTTTCTGTTGAATACCAGTGAAAAATATTTTGAAAAAATGGCGATAACCATTCTTTCTTAAACTTTTAAATGGGACGGGTGTGACATAAGATTGTCCCGGGTGTGACGAGTGCGAATGATGTGGGAATTATATACAAGAACTTAATGGGTATATTAACCATCACATATTTTTGACACTAAAATCAAAAAAATATGTTTTTAATTATTGTATTAATATAAAAAAAAAATATATTTTTTTGCAAAAATTTTTTTGCATGTATTTTTGATCAAATTAATACCTATACAAATAATTTCGTTTTTTTGATATATATAAAAAAAAAATATGTTTTTGCAAAAATTTTTTCGCATTAATTTTTGATCAAATTAATACCTATACAAATGATTTCGCTATACATGAATTTACAAAACTAGTTTTAATCAAAGAATTTATTCATATACTTGCAAAAAGTTTTATTATTAGAAAAATATTTTGAAAACCGTTCCGGGTGTGACCAACTTCTTGTAACGGAAATGAAGAATAAAAATAATTTATTGAATGAAAAAAGCTAACAACTTTATGTTAAACATCAATATCCTTACTTTAGGAAAGTTTCATTCTTATCATAAGTCCATGTTGCTTCTTAGGTAAACTATAGCATTTTTCTGGGACGGGTGTGACACTGAAAAACACTCAGTTTAAATATTTTTTCTTCATTAACGCAGTAACCAATCCTTATTTTAAACTGTTCTTGGATAACATTGTTATCTTTTTTAGCATTGCTAACCTTAATTTTTTGAATGTACATCAAGAGATGGCTGTTTTCAACGTTTTAAATCTAAACAAAATTTGTTAAGTTTTTCTCATCTCGGAGTTTGTTTAGTTAAATTGTCAAAAAAACATAAAAAAGCTTTAAAACTAAAAATAATTTTGCAACAGGAGTAACTTATGACTCAATTTAAATGCGAGAACCAAAAATTATTTCAATTGAAAGCATTTTAGGATTCATGTTTCCGTTCCTCATTTGTGTGGAATCAGCCTATTGTCGAAAATAGAGAAATTTTTAATCGGAGAATGATATGTGTTTTTTTCTGAGTGTATTTAAACTACAGGAATAAAATTCAACAGATATGTATTTAATATTAAAATTAAGATGTATTAAAAAATGGTTTTCGTCCGCCCACAAACACACCCACCTCTCATACAACCCACAATATTGAAAATCAAATTAAAAGATTTATGTATGACCTACAGGGATTAAACTTGGTATGGGAGCATTTTATATCAAAATGTGCATAGAAAATGGGCATCATCCGAACGCGAACAGTCCCCAACTCCAATACAATCCACATTCATTTTTTTTACTTACTTACTTAGGTGGCCATGACAACCCGTGGTCGAGTTAAAGCCGACTTCATCAGCTCTCAACAGTTGGCACTGCTTCGCGCGCGCTGTCTCCAATTTCTTTCACCAAGCGGAAAGAAATTATCGGAGATATTGGTCTTCCTCGGTTTTCGCCTCAAACACCTACTCCGCTGGAGCTTCTTCATCCTTACGAAAGACATGACCCAGCCAGCGTAGTCGCTGAATTGTTATACGCTGAATTAAGTCAATGTTGTCGTATAGCTAGTACAATTCGTGGTTCATTCGAACGCGATAGTCTTTGCCAACTCGAACAGGACCAAAGATTTTGCGATGAACTTTCCTCTCAAACACCCCAAGAGCGGCTGCATTTGTTTGCATTACCACCCATGTCGCAGCGCCATAGAGAAGCACATATATGATGATCGACTTGTAGAGTGTTACTTTTTTCGAGAGAGGGCTCTGGAACCTTATTGCTTACTTAGCCCGTAGTACCACACTCAGAAAAAAAAGTACATTAAACAACCGTAAAATTAACATTTTTAGTTGACAAAAGTCGTCCGACATTAAAAAATGTTAAAATTGATATTATCCTAATGTACTTTTTACATTACGAAACCTACATTTAAAAATGTATAACTGTCACATAATAATGTTATTTTAACACTTAAAATATCAAAAAGTATCAGTAAATTTATGCAGATAAAAAAAAATGTATTGAAAAATAATTTGCCACGAGTGGGATTCGAACCAGGGCTCCGGGCATCCAAAGCCACACTCTTAACCTGTGTGCCACGGTCACCTGTATGTTTTAACGGTTCAGCTCTTAAATAAACATAACATCTGCTTGTTGTTGACATCTACATTTATAATGTTAAATGGATATGAAATACTATCAATTTTACAGTAAAAAAATTATGAACTAAAAACATTTTAAATGTTATTTTAACATTAAGAATTGATATTGCAACGTAAAACATTACATTATCAATTTGATATTTTTCTTATCAATTCAACACAATACATGTTAACTTAACATTTTCTAACGTAAAATCCACATTTTCTGATTTACATTGGAAATAACATTAAAAAACGTTAATTTTACATGGCAGCTTTTTTCTGAGTGCACCTATTAGAAATTCTTATTCTTTGCTTAATTTCAGGCTGACATTGTTGTTGCTGTTTACGGCGCACAGTGGGAAATTAGTGGCATTAAATATAATTTTTCAACATACGAAAATGGTAATTTTTCTTTAAGATTTGCAAACAAGGAATATTACTGAATAGAGCACCATAATTTTTTTCTCAGGATTTGATCATTTTGTTATAAAAAAAGGACATCAAACTTGAAAAATATAAAATTTTTTTTTTAAGTAACTAAAATGCATATCTTTAAGGTAAATTATTAACCAAACCAAGCATTAAAAAATTTAAACTATTATTGGCTTCTCATAAAACAATGTTTGTTTAAGTTATATCCTCCGAAATATAAAGCCTATGTTTGCTTTGTTTTAAGAATTTTACATAGAAATATTCTTGTATTTTTTTAAAAAAAAATATAACTTATGTGGACCCGATCTTTCGTGCGGCTCATTCCGGCAAATGGTGACATATATCTGGATAATAATTACGATCTATTTAAATCAACTCATATGTTTTTAGCTGCTTCTATCTGCCGTTTTGGCGTAAAAATTAATTTTAAGAACCTAACCTCAATTTCAATCACTTTTTCTATTCAACATAATTGCTATGCAATAGAGCACAATTCATTAAAACTTAACACGAAAACCCTTAATTTTGTGGAGTTTGATCAAAAAATGAATAAGTTAATTACTGGAGGAGGTAAGTAGATGGTTAGATTCTTGCTTGCATTTGTTGAAGTTAGTTTTAATTTGTCATTCACTACATTCATAAGTGAAAATAGCTCAGTTTCTTAATATAAGCACGAACAACTTTAATAATATGCGAAAATAATGCAGTAATAACGATTTTCGGAAGTTTTATCGTTTACAAAGAACGTACATTTGATTCATAGGAACAAAATTAAACAACACGTGCAAGCAAGACACAACTGTTTTTGTGTGTATCTGGATAATATACATTTTTTTAAAGGCAAAGGTACCATTTCCTTAAGAAAAAGCAGCAATAGCTTAAATCTTTATTCATACGAGAATACACCGGTTATTTATTGGCTAAGCTTGTGCTAATTAAGCAATGCCTTAAGCTTATAAGGAATTGTTTATTTTTTTATTCATTAGGCTCATTGACTTATCGGTCTGAGAGACCAATGCGCGAGTATAGGATGGTAAATTATGTTTGTTGTTCGTACTATTGCTATTCACTATTGTATAATTTTAACTGTTACTGTTACTGCATTTAAATTTTGGTTTTTAATTCATTGAAGCCAATACAAAACATTTGAAAAACCAATGAATTTGTTGACCAAATCTCTATATTTTGTGAGTATTGTGATAAATAACTACAATTCGCGTATCAAATACTTATATAAAACCCTTACTTCGTTATATATTGAAATTTCAAAATAAAAACATAAGTTTTGATGCATGAAGCAGTAGGCGGATAATCATAATTTTTGGTACGACAATGGGTACACAGCACCTAGGCATGCTCACGAAATTTTGTTGAAATACCTTAACGGGGCTCAAAGTTATTGATTTTTTTCCGCCTCTCCATACAAACTTTCCTACTGTGCGGCGGTGCTAACTTCAAAGTTGTCAAGGAGTTTACATACCTAGACGCCGCGCTTCCCTATTTGCCGACAGCATATAGTTTGTTTTGCCCTCGTTCACCGTCAAACCCACTTTGGCTGATTCCTTTTCGATAGCGGCGAAAGCAGCAGTTACATCTCTCTTGGTTCTGTCGATAATATCGATATCATCAGCATACGCAAGGAGCTGGACACTTTTGTAGAAAATAGTACCATTTCGATGTACACCTGCCATTCGTAGGATCCCCTCCATGATGAAATTGAAGAGATCGCATGATAGCGGGTCGCCTTTCGGAGAGGTCATTTCCTACCTTGACGGAGCAGCATGTATTGCTCAACGTCATCCTGCAGAGCCTTATCAACTTTGCATGTATACCGAACTCAGCCATTGTTTCGTACAGGCAATCCCGAATCGGGCTATCGAACGCAGCTTTGTAATCAACAAAGAGATGATGGGTGTCGATTTGGTTTTCGTGGGTTTTTTTCCAGGATTTGGCGTAATATAAAAATTTGGTCTATGGTGGACTTGTCACACTGATAAGGTTCAATTAGTGTTTTGGTATGTGGCTTCAATCTTTCACACAATACGCGCAAAAGAACCTTGTATGTGACGGAAATAAGGCTAATACCTCGGTAGTTAACGCAGTATATCTGATCTCCTTTACTAAAGGACAAAGCACACTGAGATTCCATTCGTGGGATATATGCGCCCAAAGTCCGTCAGCGTCATAGAGGCAAAAATTTGGTGGGTTGAACTGAAGCGAAATTTGAAAGCAACACCTAGCTTTCCGTCGATCACAAAATTATCAATATGGTTTCGTATTTTTTGGTTTCGAATCCTCATCCAAATTAACGCTTCTCCGCATAGCAGCTCTAGTAGATATTGCAATCTTCTCTCTTAAAGCAGCCTTGTCCTTTCCATTGCATCTCTTGGATGGCGTTATCATTACGACGGCTTGCCACTTGGACAGGGGTGCCTTCCTTATAAAGGACATTCCGGACATTCTAGGTGCATATCTGTAAATCATTGTCCGTTTTCGTTTTCGGTGGTCGTCAACGAAGCAGGGCTTCATATCCGAGGCTGGTTTGGTTTTCATTAAACAGTTATAATTTGGTGGGAACCCAAACCCTACGCACATTCCATTTATAATCAGCCCAATCATGAAACATTTTCTCCCGGGAGTTGTAAATGGGAGTATCCGGTTTTAAGATATCAAATAAAGATATCTAATTTTTTTATTTTGCACTCATGAATATTGGCGGTTGATGAACAAAATTGCATTGAAAATTTCCAAACAGTATTTAAACTTTATCTTAAAAACGGAAACTCCCATTTACAACTCCCGGGAGAAAATGTTTCATGATTGGGCTGAATGTCTTGTAGAGACCTCTCAAGTTTATACCTTAGAGGAGACCGGGAGTTTGTGATACAGTGCCAGTTGCAGGCTATGTGATTTTTCCGATCAAGACACAATGCCTGTTCAACACTATGCCCTTCCACATCCTAGCTGGTCACTAGCTACTTGTCCGGGACCTCAAAAAGCAGCTAACCTTTATATCTAGAGGCCGTCCACTATGCGTCCACATAGAATCTACTGTACCAGAAAAAAGCATGTTTAAAAATCTTAAAAAACATATAACCTTAACGTAAAAAATTACACAATTTTTAAATTTTGACGTAAGGTTCGCATTTTCCATTTTTCCTAGTGGCAACACTATCCGCCTCTTGAATCTTGAATTTTAAAACTTTAAGATCAAATTTGAAATGTCTTCTACAAATTTTCCATTATTTATATCTTCTTTAAGTTTCTTTAGGCCTTAATTTCTACTGGGTATGTATTATTGAAAGAGAGTTGAGAACATAGTAGAACAAATAAGGTAGCTACAGGGCTGAGAGCCGAAAGTTAGAACTGTCAAAAAATACTGAACGAAATAGAGCGACAAAAGGAGACATCAAATAATTTGTATTGATTTTGACAACTATGACTCTGAGAGAAAGAGGACTTATAGCCCTGCATATACCTTGTTCATCCTACTACGGTTGAGAATATATGAGAGAAAAAGTCGAGTTACTCGATAATACTTCGAGTTTTTCGTAATTTTGAGATAATCGAAAAACTAAATTGTTCGAATCGAAATCGAAATAAATCTCGTTTCTCGAAGGCCGAGTGAAACAAAGGTTATTTCTATAGTGAAATTGTTCCGCTGGACAGTGAACCCTAAAAATCATAACAATATATTAATGTATAAGTAATAATTTAATTTAATTTAAGCTAATTGAACATATAAATTAAGCTCGAGTTAAAATATCTGCTTCTTTTTTTCAGTTTTTATGAATAAAACCAGAGTATACAACAGAGAAAGACTGATAAATGTTGTAGCCAAACGGCCGCCAGGCGTTCCTCTAGTAACAGTATCAAATCATCACTCATGCTTCGATGACCCCGGCTTATGGGGTAAGTGTTAAGTTGTGACGTCAGACAATTTATTTGTGACTCAATCATATATTTTGATCATATTTTATTTCTACCAGGTTTGCTTCCAATAAGGTACTGTTGTTCGCGAGTCAAACAACGTTGGGCTATGGCAGCGCATGACATTTGCTTTACGAACAAATATCATTCGTTGTTCTTTTTACACGGTTGGTAGACGTGAGTCATTTTGAAAACGTGAGTGTTAAAAATTATTTGGTTTATTTTTAGGTAAATGCATACCGGTTGTGCGTGGTGCTGGAGTATATCAGGATGCCATCAATCTTTGTATACAAAAATGCTCGTTAGGTGATTGGGTGCATGTCTTTCCCGAGGGCAAGGTCAACATGACGAAGGAAGTGATGCGTCTCAAATGGGGTGTTGGTCGCATTATATACGAATCACCAAGTATTCCAATCATCTTGCCAATGTGGCATGAAGGTATGGATGAAGTATTGCCGAATGTCGAACCATACATATTGAAATGGGGCAAAAAGGTTACGCTTAATATTGGAAAACCTCTAGACTTGAATGATTTCATACAAGATCTCAAGGATCGTAAAGTGCCAGAACCAGAAGCGCGAAAGCTCATCACCGACAAAATACAGCATGTCTTTCAAGTAAGTAAAGACTTTTTATCCGTTCCAAATAAAAACTAACATAATTTTCTCTTTACAGGAATTGCGCATCGAAACTCAAGAGTTACACAACCAGAAATAGTAAAAACTTTAGGTAGCAATAGTAAAATTTTTTTTTATTTTAACTAGTTGTAAGTACAAATTCGACAACTGAGAGCTCGATAATAGTTAAAAACAAAGAAATAAAACATGTCTCTATATTTACATATATATATATATATATATATATATATATATATATGCAACAAATTAAATTTTTAAGCAAAACTTCCTATGTTAAATTGTCTATTTTCCACCCTATAAAGTATTTTTTTTTATTTTAAAGTCAATGTATATACAAATCTTATTGTTATCAACAACTGCTTTAATTATTGTAAATAATATTGATGTTGAAATGATATTCAGATTTTATTATACATATAGGTATTTGCGATATATTTGCTTTAAAAGCTAAATGAACTAAGTCAAAAAAATGTATTCCTTCATTGTTATTTAATTAACATATCCCGCTGGGCTAAACACTTGTATTTCTTTTGAATACAATTGATTTAATTTATTTCTATTTTAAACGCTGAATAAATGCTCTTACCATAAAAAAATTAACTATTTTTTATAAATTTTTATACAAATATACGAATTATAAACAAACTGTTTGGATAATATTAAAAATCTTTAATGTATTTAAAAAAATAAAAATTGACGAAAAATGTTTCTTTTCGATGTGAAGATTAAAGCTTAAAGTTAAATGAAGTTATTTGAAGTTAATTTAACATATTGTAGAATTTTTAAAAATTAATATTTGAACAGTAAATTATCGAGATAACTAATAAAGGAATGCACCGGATATGGATTAGTGATCAAAGACATGTGGATAGAGTCGCATTTTATGTTTTAGATATTCAAGCAAGAAACGTGTTGGGAAAAAATTATGCTCAACTCAATGATAAAACTTGTAGGCACGCTTTATTCACTATTATAACTGATGATTTATCAATAACTTTACAAGTTTGATATTGAAGAAATGATTGCAGATATAAAGCAATTTCCTTCAATGAATTCATTTTTGAATTCTATTAATTTTTTGAAAAAAATAGAAAAAATATCATTTTAAAAAAAAATTAAAATTTGTCAAAAAAATCATAAGGGAAGCCTTGATATTTTGATGGCAGCGCTTAATGCGCTATAGACTTTAGAGAGTCTCTATAGAGTCTATGTAGAGAAAGAAAATCAAAAATGAAAAATTTTAGTTTTTCTTTTAAAAAGGAAAAAAATGATAAAATTTTGCGGTCTCATTTTAAATGAAATTATTTAAATATAAAACAAAAACGTTAGGGTAAATTTTTTTAAATTTTTTAAGTCAACTGATAAGTCTTAACCGTGTGGTGACCGTGGCATGCAGGTTAAGTGTGTGGCTTAGCATGCTCGGAGCCCGGGTTCGATCCCCAGCCGTGGCGAAAAGTTTTATCAATAAAAAATTTTTCTGATCGGTCACCACCTCTCTGCAGCCAATGGCAAACCTCAGAGAGTAAATAATGCCATGTAAAGCTTCTTGAGAACATGAACTTTAGCCGTTCGGAGTCAGCATAAAACATGTAGGTCCAGTTCTCGTTCAACTGTGTGCAAAAATTTAATAACACACACAACACAATCGATCCTAAGAAGCTCGGTCAAAGTCCTTTCAAGGGCTGAAATGGCCAGTTTGTTTTTTGTTTTTTTTATAAGTCTTAAAAACAAAAAAGAAATAAATAAAATCTATTTAAAGATGGCAGAGATATCTGCTTCCCAATTTAGAACATTCAATTTGAACAAAATTTTAGCAAAAAGTAGGAAAATTTAAAACCATTAAACTTCGACCAAGATATCGGCATGAAAAGTCGAATTTTTTAATTCAAAACACCTTTTTTTACAAATTTGACAATCGATGAATGCATAAAACTAATTTTTTTGAGGTAATTTTTAATTTTGAGAAAAACTCAAATTCAACTCAAGAGCTATCTCTTAACTAAATTTCATATTGATCAAAGAGCGGGTTTTTTGTTAAAATTTTTATTTCTCATAAATATCATTTATATGTACATTCTGCACTTCTGTGTACATCTTTCGAATGATATAAGTTTCATTCATCTTGAGTTCTAAGTAATACCAAAAAAGTGTTTCAATGTTCACGTATTAAGATAGAGGATTCGTGGAACATGTACGTTTGATTGAATTGAAAATATCTTTGAATTTCAGACACAATATGAGATATCACTTGAAGATCCATGCGATGATTTGTTGTTGTTTTGGTTTTAGTTTTTTGTGTTCTTAAGGTTTTGTGTTCTTTTGACATTTAAATTTTAAACTCGCGGTCCCTCTAGCTGAAGATCAAAGTACATGCACTCAGCAGCGCTAAATTTAAAATTGATTGTGCATATTTTTTAAGCCATATATATTTTTATTATACATATTCAATCTTTATAACAAAGAAAATCAACACATTTTCAATTATTACAATTTTCAATGAAAGATTTCAAAGACATCAGGAAAAGCTAACGTAGATATTCGGATCAAAACCTATCAATCAAGCAGAATTGAATTTTTTTTTTTTCTTAAAACAAAAATTAATTTATTAAAATGCCAAAATTATACAAGAAGACATACATATTTATAAATGGTATTAAAAGGCAAACAACTAAATACAATTAAAAACGTTTAAAATCAAAGCAACAAAAGTACAAATTTATAAAATAAAATAAAATTTAATATTAACAGTTCATAAAAAACGTTCCAACTTTTGGCGTAATTCAGCTGAACTAGAACGTCGTTGGTTGTCGCTGTGCCAGCACGACTTGTATAGAGTGACAAAAAGTCGTTCTTTGCTAAAATTCTTCAAGAACATGCCATGGCAGAAAATGGATTCAAGCTCAATATGTTCGTCAGAAATTTTGCGCTGTTCAGGCTGCACCATACACCGACTCAATACTCCAAACTCCGAGCGCAAGTCACGTGGTACATTTGCATACATTTGTAGACTCAGTTTTGAGCTTGAGTTGCGTGGTAAATTTGCATTCACTTTTGGACTTAGTTCGCGGAAATGCCTTCGTTCGTGTACAATCGGCTGGGGGGATAGTTTATCTTGGTAGTGCGAGACTATAGCTTGCTTTGAGTTGACTTGACTTTCGCTATGCTGAAGAAAGTGCTTCTTGATGTGTTCTAGCGAACGATGAGATATTTCCGAGGAAAAATGTTCACATAAACAATTGCAATGTCGCTGGCTTATATTGCGTTGATTTATAGCGTTCAAAAGCGCTGCATCGGAATCGGGTCTAATTTCGTTCTTCACAACCTGATAGGCAACAACTTCGTTGCATTCTATCCAGTAATAGGGAAGCTTACGCTGCTGCAGCTGCCACATGGTGATGCCAAGCGAATAGATATCAGCAGCGGGTGTGAGCGGCTCCTCGCGCAGAGCCTCTGGCGACATATAGCGAACTGTGCCCTGCGGAAATAGATGCATTAATAAAAACCTTCAGAAGATATCAAGGAACGATATGGAAGCGATGAAAGATATTAAGCAAGAATACTTGAAAGAGTTCCATGTTGATGCTCACTTACTTTTGTTGTTCTTCTTGTAGCATTCTCCTTGTGTGCATTCATTTTCACCGAAGACCCAAAGTCGCACAATTTACAGATATAGCTTCGTCGTTTAAGCGGCTGCAGGAGCGATTCAGTACTTGGAATTTGCTCGTTGATAAAGGCAACTAAAATATTTTGAGGCTTAACATCCAAATGCAACAAATTGCGTCGATGGCAGTATATCAGAGCGGATAGAACATCCAAGGTGATGCTGTCGGCAAAAACAGAGTCATTCCTACCGTTTAACACATGATGTTAATTACATTTAATGAAACTTACAAGACTCTGTGCAACAGTGGTAGCTCAATGGAGTCCAAAACTTTTTGTAAACATTGTCCCGCAAACCGTTCCATTATAACAATGCCAAAATTGGGAGTGGATTCAATCTGAGTACGCAAAAGTAGGATTCTTTCTTTAGTACGATTCTTTTGAGAGTCAATTGGTTTGGTTCTTACCTTAAGAATCCGCACAATATTGCGTTGTTTCCAGCCCAAAATGTGCGCTTCATTGCGCATAGATTGCAGATTTATGTCCTTTAAGTTTTTCACAATTTTCACTGCTACCTGTTTTCCTACAAAATTTTTTTCAATATCTATTTCTTAACAAATCTTTTTTTAAAAATTAAAATATATGTTTCTAAACAAAAAAAAAAGAAAAAAACACAAACTGCATCAAATTTATTATCAAAGCTTACCATTAAAGACCGCCTTAAATACTGTGCCATAGGCGCCTCTACCAAGTATGTTGCTGTTAGAATTTTGCGGCGGGCCTTCCTTGAGAATTTCATTACGATTCGGAGTGTTGAGTATAATTTCATGCTCATGGCTGGGAACCTGCAGAAATGCCCTATGGCGAAACTTTTTTTATAATTAATCCAAAAAATTAATTCTACTTTTTTTGTTCCTACATTTTTACCAAAACTTCTGGTTTAACTTCTGCCAATAACTCGCGTGTTTCTTTTTGTCAATAACGGAATTTGTTATTGTTTTTGTTATTGTTCTTGATTTGTTAATGTTTTTGTTTGTTTGTTTTTGTTTATAAATATTTCTGACATCTCAAATGCTCTGTTTACTCATGCTCAGCCGGCTCAGATCCACTTTGTAGTTATTTTTTAAGGAATATGAATTTTGGAATTGGCATTTAATCATGATCTCGTTAATTCTAAAAAATATGGACTGAATGTTTCGTGTTGGAACAGTTTAACGTTGTTCCAACGATTCTGTTGTCAAAAGTTAAAATAGCGGCATAAATTCTGTGACCGTGATAAAGTTAACTCTGAAAGTATTGTTGAGTTTTATACAAATTTGCATTTAATAGAATTCCGGAAATGCAGATTATGAATTTTTATTACAAAATTCAAAGATCACCACAGCCCCTTTTTTCATTACGGCCCTAAACAAAGTGGTACAACTTCCAAGATAAAATTGAAGACTAATTAAGTGGTAACATCACCTTTGGCTTTTTTTCGTTTTTTGAATGACTTATAAACTAACTTATCCAAGAATGATGTAAAGAGTTGATTACAAGAAGGAGCAAAAGTTTGAATGTTCGTAAAAGTGGATTTTTTTGTAATTTAATTTGTCCTGTCTCTATTAAAAGGGTAAACCAGTCTAGAAGACCAAAAATATAATCAACTTTGGGAATTAAAAAAAATGTTTAAACTTAATATAAACATACCTAAATTCGGTAAAAAGAGTTTTCTACAATTATAAAGCACTTTTAATTTTTTTTTGTATATTAATTTAATGCAAGGGCAAAGTTCATGATAGAAATTTTATTTATTTTATCTAAAGGTACTTTTATATTGTAAAGGGTTTTCCAATAAATGGTGTTATTTTGAATAACCCGCTATTTCGGTAGCTGTCACTCTTGAAGCTGTTATTTTTTGACATTTGACAAGTAGAAACTACGCCATTACTAAAAATGGAACGATACACGTTTCAACAATGCATTGAAATTATAAAAATTCACTACAAAAATGTTAAAAATTTTGCAGTCACAGTTCGCAAATCTAACGCATTTTTTGGTCGTTGTGAAGCACCTTTTCAGACCGCACTACAGAAATTGGTGGGAAAATTCAAGCTGTGGGGACAAGTTAAAGAATAAAACCCGTGCACGTCGCTCAAGAAGAACTAAGAATAATGCTGCTGTAGCCCAAAGCGTTGAAGAAAACCCAGGTTTGTCCTTGTCGTTATTTTAAATTGAGCATTCCACAAACGTCATTACACCGTATTTTGCATAAAGACTTGGGTCTAAAGGCTTATAAAGTTCAGTTAACAGAAGTTCTCATTCCGGTCGATCATCAACAACGTCGTGTTTTTGCTGATTGGGTCCTTGAAATGCATGAAAATGATCCGGAATTCCATTGAAAAATCATCTTGACTGATGAGGCCCATTTTCACCTCGGTGGCTACGTCAACATGCAAAGTTGTCGGATCTGGGGTTCGGAAAACCCAAGATTTACTGTTGACAAGCCTCTCCATCATCAACGTGTGACTGTTTGGTGCGGTTTATGATCCGGCGGGTTCATTGGACTTTACTTTTTCTTATGGTCAATGGATTGCGCTATCGAGAGATGATTAATGATTTTTTTATGGCCAGAGTTGGATGGTATTGATCTAGACAACGTTAACTTTCAACAAGACGGTGCTACGTGCCACATAATCAACAAAACCATTTATCTCCTGCGGGAAAAGTTTCCGGACCGTGTTATCTCTCGAAGAGGTAATCACAATTGGCCGTCGATTCAAGACCTCAAAGATGGAATTCGTGAGTCTATCGAGGACAAAGGGCAGCCACTTTTTGATGTTGTTTTTCATTATTAACGGCATACCTTCCTCTTTATTATGAAATAAACATCTTTGGATATCAAAATAACACCTTTTATTAGAAAACCCTGTATTATATAACAATAATAATTATTAACATTTAATGCTTAATGTTAACACTGAAGCTAAATGGTTAACATTACCATTTTTTAATCACTGACTCTTAGTAATGTCACTGTGGAACTATGCAACAAAACGAAAAAATTCAACTACGAAAGATTTAGAAGGACAATGTCAGCATTACAACAAAATTATCAAGTGTTCAGGAAACTCGACGACTACCTTAAAAAAATCATTTGAAACGCCACGGAGTTTATTTTCAAAAGGCAACTGAACCGAATTCTTCAAGTTATGAAAATTGCTGTGAGAAAAGTCGAAAAACTATTATTGCGCAGCCTTAAGAACTCTACGATCACGCAATTCAGAGCTAAAATAAATTTTGCAGGCATGTTGGCATCTCGACTTTTTGGTGTCAATGATGTAGAAATTATTGAAACAACTGTCAATAATCCCACAAGTGAAAATTTAACTCTACAAGAGAACTTTAGGGGGAAGAACTTAATGACATTGGCCGTTTTTTGAAATTGAATCTTTATACCCTAAACCTGAAAGGTCAGGGTATATTAACTTTGTGCAAGCGTTTGTAACGCATAGAACGAAGCGAGTCCGGTATAGAAAAGTATATATATTCTTGATCAGCGTCACCACGTGAGTCGAGCTATCCATGTCCGTCTGTCCGACTGTCCGTCTGTGTGTTGTCCGTATACACAGGATAAGAAGAAGGAGTTGAGATAATTGGATGATGAACATGAACCAAAGGATCTGCACTATTGAATATTTTTGGAATCCGCCCACGGACACGCCTGCCTCCCATACAACGCAAAAACTGAAAACTGCATAAATAAGCTCATCATTAACCTACAACAATAAAATTTGGTCTGTATGTGTTTTGTATCGACACAAAGATATTTTCGTAAAATGAGTGTCATCCGTTTACGTACGCTCCCACATCCCATACAACCCAAATATTGAAAACGGAATAAATAAGCCACTGTTTAAGCTATGGAGATAAAATTTGGCACATGTGTTTTTTATAACAAAAAAAAGATGATTTGAAAAAAATGGACATCATCCACCCACGGACACGCCTACCTCCCATACAACGCAAAAATTGAAAACTGCATAAACAAGCTCATAACTAACCTACAACAATAAAATTTGGTGTGTATGTGTTTTGTATCAACACAAATATATTTTCGAAAAATGGGTGTCATCCCCAGCCGCGGCGAAAAGTTTTTTTCAATAAAAAATTTTTCTGATCGGTCACCACCTCTCTGCAGACAATGGCAAACCTCAGAGAGTAAATAATGCCATGTAAAGCTTCTTGAGAACATGAGCCGTTCGGAGTCGGCATAAAACATGTAGGTCCAGTTCTCGGTTAATTGTGTGCAAACATTTAATAACACACACAACACAATTGATCATAAGAAGCTCGGTCAAAGTCCTTTCAAGGGCTGAAATGGCCAATTTGTTTTTTTTTTTTTTTTTTGTTTTGGGTGTCATCCGCTCACGGCCACGCCCACCTCCCATACAACCCAAAAGTTTAAAACGAAATAAATAAGCCTCTGTTTAACCTACATAGATACAATTTGGGACATATGTTTTTTATGACAAAAAAATATGGTTTTGAAAAATGGACATCATCCGCCCACGGACACGACTACCTCCCATACAACCCAAAAAGTTTAAAACGGAATAAAAAAGATTATGTTTGTCATAGAGAGATCAAATTTGGTATGTATGTATTTTATACCAAAACTAAGGTGTGTTCAAAAATTGCAAGTAATCCGTTCATAAACACGCCCAACTCCCATAGCGAAATCATAATAAAGGCATTAACTGTGAGCTACACGAATAAAACTTAGTATGTGTAAATTTTTCATCAAAATTTAAATGCATATAAAATATTGGCTTCATCCGCCCACGGACACGCCCATTTTCAATAATATTGTTTTTTATTTTTGAAAAAGTAGGTTTAGGGTATTTCAAAGTCGGCCTAGACCGACTTTAGACTTTCTTTACTTATTTTTTTATAATTTTTTATTTTAGTTAATATTCTTAAGATACTAAGAAAAATATTTTATGGATTTTTCCGAAAAATTCTTACGGGTTCAAAAGTTACTGCCAGATTAGTGAGAGCGCATTTTTAATTTTCGCCTTTTTTTTTCTTTGTTCGCAAACTTTGAACGCGTTTATCTCGAAACCATGTTTTTTACTGGTTGCGGCACTAGCGGGTTCATTTTTTGACGAAATTTTTTTTTTTTTTACTTTTTGAACTTGATTCGCTATCGTATGACACGAGCTTTTTTTAAATTTTTTTTGATTTTTTATAAATTTTTAAAGTCAATATTTTTTTCGAAAAAACATACTTTCAAATTTGGAACATCACCAAAAATTTATAAAAGATTTTAAAAAAGCTCCTGTCATACGATAACCAATTTTGTAAGGATTTAAAAAAAAGTCATTTTTTTTTCCAGATTGGACAATTTTTGCAACTCCCAGCGCTGCAACCACGAGGCCCCGTTTTTTCTCTGCCGCCAGTTTGGAGCTCTTTAAAACCATGTTGGAGTGGAAAATATATTTTTTGAATTTTATTTCTTGTAATTTGTTCAATTCTCTACAATAATAAAATAAAATTTTGGAAAAATGTTTGTTTTTGACTGAGTAATGAATTTTTAACCCATTTTGGTCAGGTACCCGAACGCATTGGAATTTTCTAATGAAATTTTCAGGCTTTGTTGTTTTTGATTAAATTAAGAAAATGCCAGAGTTTCAGAATTTTCCCATTTTCCGTTTTCCGGCTACAATTTAAAAATTTAGAATAAATTATTTTAGCTTTAAATTCACCATAATATGCCTTGAGAGTGTTCCTGTGAAGTTTAGTACCGAAAGAACATAGGGGCGCAGCACCTTCCACCTTCCAGAGTATTCCTTCCTGAGTATTTGAAGTTTGGTACCGATAGAACATGGGGGCGTGGCACCTTCCATGGAACTCTTATTTTCGATATCGAATAGCTTTGGAATTACATGTTTTACAGCCACAAAATTCGGTATTCAAGCTCAATTTAAACGTGTTGTTTCAATGGCAATATTTTATAGGCTTTAGACAAGGGGCGTGACACTTTTTGACACACACTCAAACTTTTCGGTAAAAATTTCAAAATATAAGGTCACACATCAACGAATTCGAAACGAATATAAAATTTATTTACAGAAAATTAATACGGGCATTAGAAAATAGGATGTGAAGGGGTAGTAGCGCGCGTAAGGTATCGCTAGTATAAAATAAATAAGTTATTATTTACATTTATTTATTTATTGGACATACTTTTAATGACTTTGATATTCATATTATGATATTGTCCAAAAAAATTTGTGTGCAAATGTAAATTGCATATAAGTATATCTAAATGGTATGCTTGTGGCATACAACGCATCTTCGAGGCTTATTCTCTAGTTGATATCAATGACGTGCTCAAGTTTGTTAACTTGAGGCAAACCGGCCGGTCTTTCCTATTCATCTATATCTGAGTCTACTTTTGGATCCGCCAATTATAAGTTTCTTTCAATCTAAACTGTATTTGTGATATTGGCTTGTGTTTGTTTATTTTAGCCACAAGACATTGCAATTTCCATGCATTCACTTTCAAATTGCCGATAGCATTTACCCACAATGACCACACCATTTCCTACTGCGAATGTCAACGCGATAGTTTGCGACCACATTGAAGTGTAAATTGACTCCACCCATATTGATATTATAGTTATATTCGTTTGAGTTATGACGACGTACTTCTTTCTTATACGATTATATCGGAGAGCAGACTTTATTGGCACAATGGAATTGTATTTACCAGCAATTGTTAATTGGGTGGTGTTGTAACAACGCACGAAGTTGAGTTCATTCCTCTTGTCAAAAATGTTATCCACTTCCCCAAGTTTTGCTGGGTTTGTCAACGCAGCGCCTTATACCCGATTTGAACGTTGCCGATTGCAACCAATCGTTTGTACCAGTTGCATAAAATTTTCTCTTATTTAGCAAACAGAGCAATTGGTAACAGTGTATCTTTCTGTATGGTCAACGTTGTGAAGAAGTCTCAAAACAACATATGCGCCAAGTCCAATGCCCATGTTGTAAGCTTCAACTGTGCCAGTCTAAGGTATAAAGAAAAACATGTACCCAACGATTGAGCACCAGTATTTGAATCTAAAATGGATTGATTTTTCTATTAACATTTTGCATGAATGTTTCCCAAAGTTGGGTACCATTTGTTAGTCAATTGACAATGCGGTCTTAACAATTCCATTAAATTTATTACATGTGAAAATGTTTAAATAAAGTATACATATTAGTGGTCGAAAAATCGACCACCTATATTCAAAAAACAAAACCGACTGATTCTCATAATTTAGTCTTATCGCTGTCTGCTTATGTAATAAGTTTTATTATTCATTTCATTTATTAGATTTTTTTTATTTTTTCAAAAATGGTCCAAAAAAGGTGTTTTTTTTAAACGCTTACCGGAGTAGGTAAAATGGAAAATTTCTAAATTGTTATTTTTTTTCTTAATTTCCATTTAACCAAATTGTTTTTATGCGCAAAGAGTTCGAAAAATTTTGAATAATTTTTCCAGAAATAAATTTCAAAGTTAGTGGTCGAAAAATCGACCAGCTGACCAAAATGGGTTAAAAAAAGGTCTGTTTTCTCTGCCGTGAATGTAATGTCCCTCCTTAATGTATTGCTTCAGAAAAATTTATCACCAGCTGTAGCACTCGAACAAGACAATTTCAAGTGGTTAAAGGCTGAAATAACTCTGTTCTAAAACGCAGGCCAACGTACAGAAAATCTTCAGAAGCTTTTTGATGCAATATTAACAATAAAGCCAACATCTACGGACGTGGAAAGAGTATTTACAGTGTGTGCTAAGTTTTGTACAAAAATAAGCCACGCCTTTCTGATAAGTCATTATGAGCACTTATATTTTTGATGTACTATTATATAAAAGTAAAATTAATATTAAAACTGAAATCATTAAAAAAAATCATGCATTTATATGGAAGAATTTAAGTTGAACTTTCATTCATAGCGAAAAAACAATAAAACAGTTGTTCTTAAGAGTTCTAAAACAGCAAACAAAAAACAAAACAAATTGGCCATTTCAGCCCTTGAAAGGACTTTGACCGAGCTTCTTATGATCAATTGTGTTCTGTGTGTTATTAAATGTTTGCACACAATTGACCAAGAACTGGACCTACAAGTTTTATGCCGACTCCGAACGGCTAAAGTTCATGTTCTCAAGAAGCTTTACATGTCATTATTTACTCTCTGAGGTTTGCCATTGTCTGCAGAGAGGTGGTCACCGATCAGAAAAATTTTTTATTGAAAAAACTTTTTCGCCGCGGCTGGGGATCGAACCCGGGCTCCGATCATACTAAGCCACACACTTAACCTGCATGCCACGGTCACCACTAAAACAGTAAACAGCCGTTTTTAAAAATTACTGTTTTTCAAAAATCCTTCTTTGGAATCGGCTTTTGATTGATAATTTTTTTATAACAAAGGTGTCATAAGATTTGAGCTCTTTATAATGGAGTTAATATCTTAAATTCGTGTTTCAACTAAAATAATATTTTATTACGTACGCATACTTTTTCTGACTATTGTATATCAAATTTAACTGCAAAAAAATAAGGTGTGGAATTGAATTAACATACAGCCAAACAGCAGATCGGATAAAGATTTCCATTTAATAGGATTGTATAACAGCCGAATACTATGAATAGTTCCGATTCGAAGTCATTATTGGAATGTATGACATCGATGAGTGGAATCAAATCCTATTCCGACCTAAATCGAATTCTAAAACAGGGCTGAATTTTCTAAATATGACATGTTATATGCTAGTAAATCTGTCAGCGATAAAATCGAAATGAAAATAATAAAACTACACAGTTTCGGTTTATAAATTAAGTTCATCGTCTTATATTTTGATACATGTTTTTGAAGAGTACAAATCTATTTTATAAACTTCTTGTCCAAATGAAAGAATTACAATAAATCGCTCTTAAACATTTACAGGGTACTTTTAATGTAACCATACACTATTATACATTATTTCAGTAGAGCCTAGATGAGAAAACATTACCAACGTCAAAGTGATAACAACCAGGTCTAAACTACATTTCAGATAGAAGGTGTTTTGAAAAGTTATCAAACATCTTTGAATTTGATATTGTTTTCTCAAAGCTCTGTTCGGGGAATAGTTTAAGGTTAACAAAACTTTTGTACTGGCTACGCTATAAAAATATCTTTGTTTTGAGATATTTTTGTTTTTCTATATATAAATGAGACAATATATTGTTTATATTTGTGTGTTGTTTTTTTAAATATATCCTTAAAAATAAGTTATTTTTTTATAAATATTGTTTCAAAGTTGGTTTTGCTCGTTTTGTTTCTTTTAAAGGTATTCATAAATATGTATATAAATTAATGTACAATAACATCTTAAATATATGAAGGGAATTTTTTTCTTGATTATTATTTCATTTTGCTATAGTTGTTGGTGTTGGTGTTGTTATTGATGTTCTTGAGTGTGTTTTTTTTTCGAAATATTGCTAAATGCTTTTGTTGTTAACTCTAGTTAATATAATTTATTTGAATACTCGAAACCAGAAATTAATGTTTCTAACTTATATGCTTGAATTGTGCTATTTTTTTGTTAAATTTTTTTTTGATTTTTTGTAAATAATTATGTCATGTTATAACAACTACGGTTTTTATTGCTATAGCTATTTCTTAGGCTGTTATCAAAAGTCTTATATCGAGTGTTGTTAATTGGATAGTTTTAATGGTTTTGTTTCTTTCATTTTTGACTTGGTTTATTTTAAAACTATTAGTAATAGAGTTTGTTTATTTTGGATTATTAGAAATCTATATAGTTTACTCTGAATGCGGAAGACTACTTAACTTAATTTCTTAGTTTAGATATTTTTATTTTCTTTTATTTTTGTGGTTGTCGTTAAGAGTTGTTCTATTGTCAGTTAACGTTTAATTTTTAATTTTAACCATAATTCGAAAGGTTTTTATTTTGTATTTTTATATTATATACAAACAATCTATATACAAGTTAGTAATATACTAATTTGAATAAATAATTTTTTTTTTCATTTTGTCCGTTCAAAACATATAAATTTTACAGTTAAATGGAACTTAGTAAACATTAAAAAGTAGAAAAATCCCTAACATGTCAGATCAACTTAATGCATATAAAGGTTAAATATTTGAAAATTACGCTTTCTAACATAAGCTGTCTATGTAACAGAGACTGCACACTTAGCAGCGTGCTGTTAATGTTATGTAAGGACAGCTTTATATAAATACTTTCACGCTAGGTGGCGCCAGTCTCTGCAGTCGGAACACAAACTAATTATTATGTAGTAAGAAATGCCTTGCTACCATTCATTCACTCCTTTCGTGCGGAGCCCGGTGAAAGCAATTTCTTATAATTTTATGGTTTTGAATTGTTTACATTTTCTTAATATTAACTTTTAGTTTTTGTTGTTATTCTGACGTTTTTGCTATGTATAAATTTAGGCAGTTTTGTATGATTTCTTTTGTGGTGTTTTTTTCTTATTTTGTTATTTTTTTAAATATATTCAAACATGTTCGTCTTACTTAAGGTTTTTCTTTCGATATATCACAATAAAGTCTTTTTTTCATTTTTTTTTGCTTATAAAATAGTTATTATTTTTTAAATGTTCTTTAACATTTGCTGTAAGTGTTGAGATTTTTCGTTTTGTTGTTTGTTTTTAACACCTCCTTCGGAATTTTGTTGATTTTTGTTTTTAACTTGCATAGGAACGTCGCACGGGTACCGGTGGAGGTATTTTCGATTTGCGTATGGGCTGGTGCTGCTGGTGTTGCTGCTGGTGTTGTTGCTGCAACTGCAGTGTTGCATGTTGTGCTTGTTGCAATTGTGGCTGAGGAATACACGTTGGTATGCGGGTGGGAAGCGCTTTAGTTGGCGTGTGAATAGTTTTTAGATTCTCTGTCCTTGTTTCCTGAAATGGTAAGAGAAAAAATAATGTAAGGAAATATTTTTACAAATATATATAGAATCTACACGGATAGAAAAATATACTCATATTCAGTGGGGATTAAGAAAATCGCGGCCTCAGCGAATTAAGTAAAAATTAAATATTCCAGTCAAAATCAACTACAATAAAAATTCAAACTCCAAACAAAATTGGTTCAAATAAAGCCAATATTTTCAAATATATCAATATCAATATTCCAGCTGAAATCTTCTTAAATTCAGCCGATTTTTTCTGCGATATCAAAATTAATATTCCAGCCAAAACCTTCTAAAACCAAGCCGATATTTTCTATTATAATAGGTTATAAAAAGGACAGTATAGAAGAATCGAAATTGATTGAAAAATTTCATTCTCATTCTCATTCTCACAAACTACAAGGAAAAGTAATTAAAAAATATTTAACAAAAAAACTATAAAGTTATAACTTAAATTGTAGCTAGATTTGAACCATGAACCTTTTCTTTGTTTTCAGTATTTAGTACATTTCCATTAAAGTATTTTTCTTGGCTCAATTTTATTTCAGTACAAAAAAAAAATTATTAAATTCCTTTGCTTACAGAACAGATAAATTGTTTCCTCGTTAAACTATCATCGTGTTTAAAATACTCTCTCAAAGAAGAAATACATATATGCATAACTTAGAAACGGTTGGTAATATCAGCTCCATGATTCGAATAAACCAATTTTTATAGTTCTCAAAACGGTGTCTCTTTTTGTTCAAACGGAAAAATATTTTTCCCAACACTCATATTGTAAAAGCTGTAGCTGATTATAAAAAACATCGATTCTCATTACCTTCCCATCCACAAATTCAGGGCTTCGAAGACCTTTAATTCGCATCTGGTTTTGGGGTACACTGAGAAAAAAACACATACCTTGCTCCGGTAAAAAATTTCTCTATTTTTGATAATAGCAATTTCCTCTTTTTCAAATAAAATTTTCTTCAACTAGAATAAATTTTCACATTTTCGAAGAAATATTTCTTTACTTCTAGGAAATGGAAATATTTCAATGTCTCTAATAATGATAAGTATTTTTCTCGCACAAAAAATTTCTCATTGATAGAGAAATTTTATTGAAAATGAAAAACTTTTCTTATATTTTGATAAAAAATTCACTATGAGAAGTATTTTCTTCAATAAAAACAAATATTTTCTCAAAAAAAAAAAAAGTATTTTTCTCTAAAAACGATATATTTTTCTATTTCATGGAACCTTTTTATAATTTTTAGAGAATTTTTAGTATCGCAATTAGAGAATAGCATTCTCTGGAGCAAAGTTTATACTATTTTTCTCTAAATATAATGCCTTTTTTATCATATTCCGAGACACTTTTTTCTGAGTGTAGGTATTCCTCCTTGATTAAAAGTTATGGCGATAAACCGATGATTTTTGACGTAAATTAAATTTTTTCAAACCAAAACCGCTACAAGACAGTCAGCCTGATTCTGAAATCCTTTTGGATTTAAGACTTTCTTCAATCCATCTTTCTGACACTTTGAATAGTACATTTTCAGAAAAAATACTCAGAAATATTCGTTGATCTTTTTTCAAAGTTCTTCGTAAATTTTAATTTTAAATGAATATTAAGGGCTATTTTTAAGCGTTTGGTTTTTAGAAAATTGAAAAAAAAAACCAGAAAATTTGCAAAAGTCAATTAACTATTTATAAAGAGCGATACATCAATGCCTGCCATTTACTTTTTAGTATTATTTCATAGTGGTGGCCGTGGCATGCAGGTTAAGTGTGTGGCTTAGCATGCTTGGAGCCCGGGTTCGATCCCCAGCCGCGGCGAAAATTTTTTTTCAATAAAAAATTTTTCCTGATCGGTCACCACCTCTCTGCAGACAATGGCAAACCTCAGAGAGTAAATACTGAAATGTAAAGCTTCTTGAGAACATGAACTTTAGCCGTTCGGAGTCGGCATAAAACATGTAGGTCCAGTTCTCGGGCAATTGTGGGCAAACATTTAATAACAGACAGAACACAATTGATCATAAGAAGCTCGGTCAAAGTCCTTTCAAGGGCTGAAATGGCCAATTTGTTTTTTTTTATTTTTGTTTTTTATTATTTCATGAAATGTTACTCGCGGCCACTTTGTGGTGGTCAATCCGTCAGATCTAATTTTGGCATACTTTTTCCAGCATTTCGGCTAGTATCTTACCAATGGCAGCTGTAATGTTGTTTTTCAGGGCTGCAATTATGACTGGCTTGTCCCTGTACACGAGAGACTTCAAGTTGCCACACAAAAAATAGTCAAGTGAGCTCAAATCGCATGATCTTGGTGGGTTCCTCCAAAACGTGAGATTTATTGATTACCAAACAAGCCTCTAAAAAAAATGATGGCATCGCGTGTCATGTGGCATGTGAAACCGTCTTGTTGAAACCACATGTAAAACAAGTCAAATTCTTCTATTGTGGACAAAACAAAAATCGGCAATCATCGCACGGTTCCCTGCTTCATTGATGGTAACCTTGCAATTTTCATTAATTTTGAAAAAGAACGATCCTATCTATGATGCCGCCGGCTCAGAAACCGCACCATTTTTTCGCAAATAGTGCATTCTTTCAGAGTGCATTGGCAGCTCTTGAACTGCCTCTGGCTGGTTTTCAGACAAAATTCGGCAATTCTGTTTGTTGACGTACTCATTGAATCAAAAATGAGTCATTTACCAATCAAACGACATTGTGCTAAGTCACCCGGCTTCAGTTCTTGCACCAGCTCTATTTTATATGGTTTCGTACAGAGGTAAAATGATCCAGGTGGTCGAATGACACATGCCCAATTGTTTAGAACGGCGTCGAATGGGCATATCGTGATCTTCATTGACACTTGCCGATACGGGTTAGTATAAAACTGGTGGGAAATTTGGTCATAATACCTTGAATAGCCTGTTCGGTGGGTCAATTATGACGACCATTAAATGGACGTAGTTTGCGGAATACATTTCCTTAGAGCACTTTTGATAATAAAATTCAATGATTTACAGGCGCTATTCGTTTGTTAGTCTACTCATGGTGAAAAGACAAAACTAACTGAGCATTTGAATTTTGCCACATGTTACGAATCACGCGTGAGGCATCAAAACCTAAGTGCTCATGAAATTGCTAGCAAAATCGAAAGAAGGTAAAACGTAGTATGCAATTTTTTAAGAAATAAAAGCGACTATGGAAAAAACATTAAAAGGTGTACTTATTCGGCAGTATGAGCTGCAGATAAGAGAGCAACTTATTCGATAAGCCTCCAACTCTTGCCTGTAAACGACAAAAATCAGGCATTACGCTGCAAAAAACGCCAGTCTTTCAACCGTGCGTTGGGTAATAAAAAGTGATCTGCACCTAAGAAGTCATGAGATTAAGAAAAAACCACAACTTAAACCTGAATGGCAGGAAAATCGGATGAATTTTTGTAAGAATCACATCATTTGGAAAAGAGAAAAGAGGCAGTAGGTAGTTTTCTCTGACGAAAAAAAGTTCAAATTGGATGGACCAGCTGATTATAACTATTACGTTCATAATTTGCGAAAGAAGAAACGGTTGCAACTCATCACCATAGCCATAGAGGTGTAATTGTTTGGAGGGCTATATCACCCCCAATATCATATTTTGAAACTGTTGAGCTGAAATTTCCAACTTGTAGAATGACGGAAAATTTGAATAAAGCGATACTAGAATAAGATCTCCCAAGGTTTCAAAAAATGTTTGGATCCTTGGAAAGGATTTACCAACATAATTTCGCTCCTACGGTTAATATTAACGCTAATACGGCACGTACCGTTACCAACTGGATCAGTGAACAAAATATTCAACTAATATCATGGACTCCAAACTCTCCCGACCTAAACATTATTGAAAATGTTTTGGGTTGGTTAATTCGGAATGTGTACGAATCCGGTCGATAGTTTGAAGACCAAGAGTCATTCATTTCTTTCATTACAGTGGCTTGGAGTGAAATTTCCTTCACTACTTCGAGCAACTTTATGATTCAATTTCAAACCGGATTTTTATACCCTAAACCTGAAAGGTCAGGGTATATTAACTTTGTGCAAACGTTTGTAACGCATAGAACGAAGCGAGTCTGGTATAGAAAATTAAATATATTCTTGATCAGCGTCACTTCGTGAGTCGAGCTATTCATGTCCGTCCGTCCGTCTGTCCGTCCGTCTGTGTGTTGTCCGTAAACACAGGATAAGAAGAAGGAGTTGAGATAATTGGATGAAACTTGGTACACATGGTCACATGAACCCAAGGATCTGCACCATTGAATATTTTTGGAATCCGCTCACGGACACGCCTACCTCCCATACAACGCAAAAATTGAAAACTGCATAACTCAGCTCATATTTAACCTACACCTATAAAATATGGTACGTATGTATTTTATATCAACACAAAGATGTCTTTGACAAATGGACGTCATCCGCTGACGGACACGCCCACCTCCCATACAACCCACAAATTTAAAACACAATAAATAAGCCCCTGTTTAACTTACAGAGATAAAATTTGACACGTATGTTTTTTATAACAAAAAAAAAGATAGTTTTAAAAAATGGACATCATCCGCCCACGGACACGCCTATCTCCCATACAAAGCTACAATTGAAAACTGGATAAATTAGCCCATAACTAACCTACAAGAATAAAATTTGGTGTGTATGCCTTTTATATAAACACAAAGATGTCTTCGAAAAATGGGTATTATCCACGCACGGACACGCCCACCTCCCATATAACCCAAAAATTGAAAACGCAATAAGTAAACCTCTGTTTAACCTTTAGAGATAAAATTTGGCACGTATGTTTTTTACAAGAAAACAAAGATGGTTTTGAAAAATGGACGTCATCCGCCTACGGACACGCCTACCTCACATACAACCCAAAAAGCTTACAACTCATTTAATAAGGTTATGTTTGTCAAAGAGAGACGAAATTTGGTACGTATGTATTTTATACTAAAACTAAGGTGTGTTCAAAAATTGGGAGTAATCCGTTTATGAAAACGCCCACCTCCCATAGCGAAAGCACAATAAAGGCTTTAACTGTGAGCTATAGGAATAAAACTTGGTATGTGTAAATTTTTCATCAACATTTAAATGCATATAAAAGATAGGCTTCATCCGCCCACGGACACGCCCATTTTCAATAATATTATTTATTTTTGGAAAAGTAGGTTTAGGGTATTTCATAGTCGGCCTAGACCGACTTTAGACTTTCTTTACTTGTTCAAACTATATTAAGTAAAGGAAGCATCACTCGTTTTAAAAAATTATTAAATTTAACAAAAAAATAATTGAGATAAAAGTTTTTCATTTCGATTTCTTCAAATGAATGTGATGAACCTATTCAAATGACGCATCAAAAAGTGCATAATATTGTTATGCTAAAGCTTAAACAACAACAGAAAATTAACGGTTGCTTTATTTAAAATTTCGCTTTACCTAATTTTTTTATAATAAAACACTTAAGAGAAAACAACAACAAAAAGTTTTATGCTATGCTTAGTTTGGGAGAAAAAATCTTTTGTATATCATTGAATCAGCGAACGTATTCTGATGACGCGGAGTGTATCTTAGGTTTCATAATTTCAATGAGGTTGCTTTTCGTAAGGTGTAGTAAAGTCTTAAAAAAGATATGTTATTAAAGTTACTGAACCTATTCTATAAATTCAAGGCCTTATTAGTAGAGCGTGTCAGAAAAATAACTGCGGATCGAGATTAGAAAAAGCAAGAAGAAAAAACTCTTTATTGATATGCATCCACGTCTCGGTGATGAGATAGAAAGATAAATAGGGCTTACTTTTGTGGGTCCACCTCTAGACTTTATAAGCTCTTCCCATTCAATTAACCGGATTCTATGTATTTTCTGCAGAGATCTTAGCTTATTCTTCTTTAAGTTTTAAGATCCTTTCGCGTATACATATTTCTGTTCAAAATTTCACACAATTGTTCGATGGGACGAATTCTGGGAGATTGCTGGGGGGTGAATTTTGTTATTGAGCGACTTGTACAAGAGCCATTCTTTTACTTTTAGGGCTGAATTCAAAAAATCGTTTTCCCGTTGGAAGAGCTAAAGAGTTGGTAAAGCGGAGCTTGTATACAGTGTTTATTAAATTTGTTTTTAAAATATTTAGGTTATTTCGATTATTCCTTATCGACTTCGTTTATACCAGATTTTCGGCTCATCTCCAAATATGACCATTTCTCCGAACTCAAAATGTCTTGCATTTGCTCCCATCGCTAAAAATAACGTTGTTCCAAGACGACTGATCGGTACTTGTCTGGCTCTTTGTAAGGTTTTGGCGTTAAGGGTAGCTTAAGACCAAAATGCATGGCTTTTTTCTGGTTATTCTGACGAGTGAATAGATTTTCAATTACGATAGAGTTTGAACTTCTATGAAATGAAGAGGCACTCTCTACAAAACTTCGTTCGTAGGAGAGGTTTTCAGCTTTGGATCCTATACCACTCTGAACCCTGGTTTTTTTTCACTTGTCTAACATTGTGAGGATTTTTATTCCATATCAACTAATATTAAATCTTTCAATGACTTTTTGAATTATTACGGTGGCCGTGGCCGAGCGTGCTAGGATCTTATATGACGAGCGAGCAAATGAATATCGAATCTCGGCTTTGAATCACTGTCTGACATAGAACCTTTTTTCAAGAGAAATACATGTTTCTGATTGGCTCTCACCACTCTGCAACCAAAGACAAATCTCAAAGAGCAAACAAAGCCACGAAAAGCTTCTTGAAAACATGCACTTTGAAGACGTTTAGAGTCCGCACAAAGGATGTAGGTCCAGTTTTCGTTCAATAATTGTATGCAAACATCTATAACACACTCAACACAATTTATCATAAGAAGCTCGGTTAAAGTCTTTCAAGGACTGAAATAGCCAATTTGTTTATTTTTTTTATTGGATGTGTGGATCGAAGCCTGACTTTGGTGAGATCCAAAGTATTTTATAATTGAAATGTTCCTTCAGCTGTTCCGTCAAAATAACAGGTCCACGAAATTAATTCCTTTAAACTTTAAAACAAAATGTCTCCACATATTTCATATTTTCATTTCTTTTTATTCAAGATTATAAAAAACTAGTAAGGTATATCTTCAACTTGGCCGAAGTTAAAAAACCCCCACGGCCGATTCTTAAGGGTGGAAGAATCTTAAATTGGAGGGCTTTTTGTATGAGATTCTGAGAGATTTTATTATTTTTATGTGTCTAAAATACATACATATCAAATTGTTTTCCTGCAGCTTAAATATAAGCTTTTTTATAAAGTTTTAAATTTTGGGGTTGTATGGGAGGTGGGCGTGTTAGATTGTGTATGACGCCCATTTTTCTAACATACCTTAGTTTCGACATAGAATACACAAATACCGAGTTTCTGTCTTGTAACTTAAATATTAGCCTCTGTATAGATTTTTCAATTTTGGGGTTGTATGGGAGGTGGGCGTGTTAATGTGTGGATGACGCCCATTTATATAACACACCTCAGTTTTGACATTAAATACCGAGTTTCCATCTTGTAACTTTAATATTAGCCTCTTTATAGATTTTTCAATTTTGAGGTTGTATGGGAGGTGGGTGTGTTAATGGGTGGATGACGCCCATTTTTAAAACACACCTCAGTTTTGGTATTAAATACACAAATACTGAGTTTCAGTTTTGTAACTTTAATATTAGCCTCTTTATAGGTTTTTAAATTTTGGGGTTGTATGGGAGGTGGGCGTGTTAGTAGGTGGATGACGACCATTTTTCTAAGACTTCTCAGTTTTGATATAGAATACACATATACCAAATTTCAGTATTGTAGCTTTAATATTAGCTTCTTTGTAGAGTTTTCAATTTTAGGGTTGTATGGGAGGTAGGCGTGGTTTTCATCCGATTTAGCCCATTCTCGAACCTGACCTTAGTTTTTTTAAAAAAAGCTTAAATATCGAATTTCATTACGATAGCTTCAAAATTACGGCTGTAATCGTGTCCACAGACAGACAGACGGACAGACGGACAGACAGACGGACATGGCTAAATCAACTCAGGTGGTGATGCTGAGCAAGAATATATAATTTTCCATACCTACCACGCCTCCTTTTGGGTGTTACACACGTCGTGACAAAATTAATATACCCCTTACGCAGTACGCGTGGGGGTATAAAAATTGTCCATAGCCTGGGTCATGGAAGTTTTTTGAGGAGCCTTTATATAAAAACATTATTCATATAATTAAAATTTTTATCAAACTCTCTGGTTATTAAAGGAAAGTTAAGCCATTCTATCAATGTCACCACAAAGCCGACCTGCTAAACTTTTTTATATATAAAATGGCTTCTAATGTTCACTCAAATGAAAAATAATTGCGAAAAAATTTTCAATATCTATTCTATTGCAGTTATAATCAAACTAAGTATATAGACAGATCAATCAGGGAACTAATAATACCTATGGTTCCTAAGTTATGTTTATTAAAATACCTTCTTTAAAATGTTATTTCAATTCCCTGAAATCGTTTTTGGAGATAATAATACTGCTCAGTTTTATGGGTCAGTCAAGTGAAACACGTTTGCTGAAGGTGCCAAAACAAGATTTGGAGTTTGAGGAGTAACATTTTTATTTGCTTTGATGTGAAAAAATCGCTTACTAAAAAAATCTCTTGGTGGGTATAACCCGAGAGTCTAATTATAACCACTGGATACCATTGAGATATTGAAACTTGCCTTTTTTGGCCTTGTAAATAAAATTATTAACAAAAATGAGAGTTCTGTAGGTAAATTTTCATTTAGCGAAATGAATGAATTATTAAACATTTTTGAATTTGTCAACTTTCTCCGGTCTTTCCAGTTTACACTTTTGACGAACGTTTCGAAAGAATGGTTATGCATTCGTCGGAGACACAGTGTCTAACATCAAAAACTTGTGTATTTTATTATTTCACAGAACGGGAATTGCTCACTTGATATGAATTTGAATCCAAATTCTTTAATTGAAATGAGTTACTTACTTTCTTTGGCGAAACAATGCACGTTGGTGTTGAAACTGGTGATGTTACCCGCTTCCAACCATTACTTTTCCGCCACGAATTCGCTGGCCTCGCCATCAAACGATCCTGAGATTTGATACCGTTCAAGCCCACTGTATCACTGACAGCAATTGCCGCATTTACACTACCGCTACGCACTACACTCGATTCTATTTCCCGCCGCTGATTGTTGCGTAATATGCAGCTTGGTTCCTGTTCCTCGAGAACTGACTTTGATTTGACCAGCGGATGTCGTCTGAGCTCTGTTTTAATAATGTTCTCGATACATTGTGTCTCATTTATTTGTGCGCCGATCCCACGTTCAGTGCCCAGCTGAACGCACTCGATTTCGATATCACTCTGTTCGACTGTTTCAGTCTCACATTCCTCCTCCTCCTCCTCTTCTTCCGGCAGTTCTTGGTGCGTGGTGCAACGTGAAAGCTCATCGGATTCGCTGGAAGAACAACTAGTAACCTGAGCCCGACCCGCTTCGCTAGGTGTGGGACTCACCGCCTGAGGATCATTCTGCGTTGCTCGGCAACGCAATTGAACGTTAGTTTCAGAAAGACTCGAGTCGTCATCGTCGTCATCATCTTCATCTTCATCCTCATCCTCGTCATCAGTTTCGCCCTCGATATAAGAGTAAAGACTGCGTGTTGAGCCTGCGCCACGTATGTTTACCAGTTTGTAAAAGTCGTTGGTGAACTCTGTGCAGGCAACTTCTTCGTCTTCGGAGTAGACAATCTATAAAAGAGTGAAGTTGAACGTTTACATTCATTCGTTGAATAACATTCAACCTGAAAAAAACTGCTTTACTCACCTTTTGTTGCAACAGCTGAGAAATGCCATCCGACACGGAATCCGTTTCTACTATGGTGGAGTTTAGAAAATCATTTGAATTCCATATCCAGTCGTGCTCACCATTATTGCGTCCATGTTGTCGCATTTGCTGTTGATGTTGATGCAGCTGATGGTCACGCTCATCATCCAATGTTATCACAGCCAGTTCTTCTTGCGACATGCTCCAGTCTTCCATTTCGGTTGAACATGGTTCGGCGGGTAGCAGCCACTGCTCTGGTTCCTCGGGCAAGTCTTCCAGGTGGCCATTTGATGGCTGTGGCTGTCCGCTGCTCATTGTACAATAGCCCTCATCACGCCCCTTGGCAGGACTAGCGGAGAGTGCAGCATTCTGTTCCTCAAGATCTCGCACACGACTCTTCAACATGGCCACCTCTTCGCGTAGATTATCCTCGGCTACTATAGCATCTACAACTTTACGCATAACATCGTCCAAGCAGTGTTCGTACTGCCGAATGCGCATTATCAGGTTTTTATTCTCTAGTTGCATAGTCTGCAGAAGGTTTTCTTGACGCGCAAAGCGTGTCTAAAATGATCAAATGAAAGATGGCGTATTTATTAGTATTTATTGAATATTGAATATATAAGTTAAAGATATGTTTTTTGTGTCTTAATTCAAGATGTGTGGAATTAAAAGTATGAACATGGATAAAACTAGAGCTTTTCAAGTGCCAGTTTTAGCATTTAAAAATTATTGAGTGTAATAAAAAGTCGAATTGTTGTAAGAGAGAGAACAAAAATAAGAAGTTATACATACAAATGTGTCCCGCTCAATGGTGGATCTAAATAAGAACTGAAAGAGCTGTAGACCTTCTCTCCCCTTGAGAATTTTGTGTATGTGAAAATAAGCTTTTAATGCCACTTTTGCATACCACTCCCATTGTTCTTTGTTTATTTCCGTTTTGTTCGATGATTTTTATCATCTTCTGGTGAGGTCCATAATTCCTCGTTTGTAATAGGGACTGTCTTTATTGGCGAAAATCTGAAGAAGGTTCTGCATTACCACCTGTTACGGTATTAAAATACAACATATTTTCGATTAATGACCTTTGGACGTTTCATGACATATCCGAATTGGATAACACATCCGAACAGGATGACACATCCAAATTGATTGTTCATTTCCTTTGTAGGATCTCAGAAACCACCACAATTTGTCAATCCTATTACACTGAGAACATAATATTCCTCTGATAAGGAATTCAGCTTCTAAAAAGTCTTTTAAGGTGAATCATAACGTCGCACTATGGACTGAGTCCACAGAAAAGTTGGACTTAAGTAGAAGAAAAGCTTCATGGTAACTTTAAACTAATTGCTAGAATACACCATAGAAGAATTTTTGGCAGGAAGATCTTATAATGGAACGATTCCATTAGACTACAAAGATTTTCCAAACGGAAATACTTTTAGTAAGGAGGATAATTGAAACTGTTCATTCATAAGTCAGAATGAACAGTTTCAATACTTTAGTGAGTAAAAACAGTTTCATATTCTCAGATTGTCTATCTACACTTAAGATAGAGACTGTCATGAATAGTTCCTTTGATACTTAATGCCCAACCAAATATCTTTCACGGCAATAAAAGGGAACTTCTAGGATCAGTCTTGGCTTTATCATAAAGGCTGAAAGAGCTTTGGTTGGTTTGGATGGTGACACCACTGTTATATCCAACTGCTCTATACAAAGCTCCAAAGCCAAAATATGCTTTTTAATTACTAAATTGTTCCTATGACAAGGAACCCATATTAGAGTAATGCCCAGCTGGTGACTTAACTATGCCAGCTCTTCTTTGCATTACCTGACTAGTTTTGAGTTGGTTTTAACCGAATATCTATATAATTAATAGGCTAAGGTTTTTTTTGTGACTTCAACTCCTCCCAGACCAATGGACCGATTTTATCGATTCAGATGTCATTAAATCAGGTTTAGGCTGTAGATGTGCAAACCACTTTTAAAAATTGTGATTTCGCTTCAGGGGGTTCCTAACCTTTTAAAACAGAAATAAAATTTTTGTACAAAAATCCGCAATTTAATCAATTTGAAATTTAATTTGAGAAGAGCTTATGAATTGGTCGAATTTGAATTTTTTTCAAAACTAAAAATTTTTAACCAAAATTATCTTTTATGCATTCCTGAAATGTCAATTGTCCGAAAAATGCAGTTCCAAAATCAAAAATTCCACTTTCCGAGCAAACAACTCAGTCAAATTTCAACGGTTTTCAAAAAAACGTTTTTTTGGTTTTTTGGCGTTTTTTCATCTAAAGGTGTTAATAATCGATATTGTAAGTGTTCTGGAAGTACCTTTTATTAATTTCTGAAATATCTCTTAGTATTATGTCTTAAATTTTTTTTTCACTGCGTTTTTTTTTTAAATTAGTTATGTTTTATAGCTGGAAGAGTTAAGCTGTGATGTTTTCGAATAGTAATAATGTTTGTCTCAGTAGTAATATAAGTTTAAGTCCGTTTTCGTATTTTGACAGTTACATTAAAAATTTAGTGCGTTTCAAGTCAAATCATTCAGATAATGATCTTTTATATCATTATTGAGACTGAATATATCGTTATTGAATATAATAACTTCTTGAATAGAATATCATATATTAAACATCTATAATGTTTCTAACACTAAATTTTATTGAATTGCTCGAATTCGGGCAACAGGTTTACTAGTAAAGTTTTAATGGCGGCTTGACTGTCATGCGAATAGCTGCGTTGCAGATGTTGACGTGAGTTTTGCTTGCAACACGCCAGCTGAATCCGGCAGGAGAAAATATTTTGTCACACCTAGCTTCTCTGAGTATATACCAGGTCCATATAAAGGATATGTCAAAAACTTGGTCCAGTCCCCCATTGCATCATTCTAGCCAGGTTGGACATTTACTTTGAATGTCTTTCTAAAATCGAGCTTGGGGATGTCTTAGTCCGTATTGTAAGATACTAGTTCCGAAAGTGACTGTCCATATGGGTAGCCTATCTAGCTGTTAGATTCTTTAATTCTAACAAAGCTGTGCGTTGCGGTGAGGTTTATGCGTAGAGAAGGTAAGTGAGAATGTTTAGTGCTTCCGTTGAGCATGAGCGGATTCCCCCCGTGACACCGATGCACGCGGATCACTGAATTCCTGCTACTTTTTTTACATTTATGCTTTGTTTAGTGCTGGCATATAGGACGTACCACACTGCGGTGTAAAGCCTTATGAGCGAGCATTTTTGATTTAAGACCCCATTTCTTTCCGAAAGTTTTTTTAAAAGCGTTATTATAGTACATGCCTTTTTGTTCCCATCTTTAATATTGACCTTCTAATGGAGCTTTGAATCTAGCACAACTCCCAGATATTTTGACCTGTTGGATAGTGAGAGTATCTGGTCATTTAATTTCGGTAAGACAAAGTGTTGCACCTTGGTTTTGGTGGTGAATAGTATCAGTTCTGTTTTGCTAGGATTTACTCCATGGCCGCACCTGGCTGCCCATGTACTTAGTTTGCCCAAAGCTTCTCCCAAAATCTCACTGAGTATGGAGGCAAACAGTCCAGATACCATTACCAACGCATCATTCATGTATGCTACGACATTGATACCGTTTCTATTAAGAGTATTTAGTATTTATGGCTACAAACCAGACCAGGGGAGAGATCTACCTGAGGTGAACTGCTAACAAATCAAGCAATTTGACTGCAGTCTAAGTCTGCCGGAATTATTCTTGAGCTGAGCAATGAAAACAGCCCAGCTAGAGCATCATAAATGGCCTTTATATGTATGTTGTTGAAAGCTCTTTCTATATCTAAGAAGGCCGCAGAAGTGTATTTTGTTAAGAAAAAATCTTTCTACTGTTGGGATAAGTTCATAAAGGGCAGTCTTAGGGGATCTCCCATTTGAGGTATGCGTGTGGAGCTCCTGATATGCCAGTTCTGCTTAGAGTATCTCTGTGGTATATTTCCCTAGTCTTTGATATCCTACAGTTAAAAAATGGAAAGACAAGAAGTATGCCTTTAAGAAAATAGATCTAAAAGCATATTTAAGATAAAGATCTTATTTGATAAAGGTATTCTGAGAATTTGAATATAATTCTCAGTGTTTATTGTCAGTTATTTGGCGGAACAATACATACATATGTTGCAAAAATGAAGACAATACCATCTAGTAGCGCACAACTTAGCTCACAGTTTTCGAAAAAATTAACGATATCAAACATTTACCTAGCGTTTAGGCCATTACCTTGTTTTAGTATCTGCTGGTTTATTTTTAAGGAGACATGTTGAGAAACTCGGAACGTTTTTAGCGGAGCACATCTCCATTTTCGGAAATAAAGGACAAGGTTTCAATTTTTTTATCTAGAACTAGTAATGAGCAGTTTACACATCTGATCTATTATTTATTAAACAAAAAATACTAAAAATTTTTCTATTTATATTGGTTCAAGCCCAGATTTATCTCATGTTTATCATAAGGCGGTTATCATTCGATGTGTTCTCAATAAAATAAATCCTCCAGAAAAATCTATTTGTTTCCTTCTGTCTATAGCCCACAAATTCGAATAAGCATAGAAGTGGACTGCTTTACAGGCAAGAATTCGTCAAGTCGGGCCTTTATGACTGATTTTTTCAGTATTATTTAAAACATTTACATATTTGAAGAGTTTACATTCAAAACCAGATAGGTCACACAGATTGAATTGTTGGGAAATCGAAAAAAAGTCTTAATTTTGTCAGGCATGTTTTAGTAGAAAACCAATTATACAAAATTATGCTCCACAGGAATAGATATACATATTATGCCAAAAAAAAAAATAGTCTCATAGTGCAAAAAAATTTGTATTTTCAATTTCAAATTTGGACTTGTCTGATTTTGAAAGTTAGAAATTAATCAAAATTTAGAATCCGCCTTTCGGGATCTCAAAAGTTGGAGGATCTCATTAAAATGATTTCTACATACTTTTTTTTCAAATTGGAGGATGACCGCCGAAGTAATTTTGATTCTCCTGAAAGTCCTTATTAGTAAAAAAAAAAATGATTTTTGCTTTTAACTTTTAACGCATACCCAAATCCGCTTAAATGTTAAATTTATTACTTATACAAACGTTTTGACACAAAAAAAGTTTTTAAAATTTGGGAAAAATTAGGATTTTTAACATTTTTACCAAAGAGTATTTTAGGTATCGATATATTGTAACATTAGCTTTACAATGGCATTTCTAAGTAAAAGTTTTTTTTCCTATGACTTATCTGAGTTTAAATGTAAACTCATCATTTTTCTCGAATTCTACATACCGTTGCAAACTTTTTCAGAATTTATTGACAATCAAAGAAAATGTCAATCTCAACAATTTATTGCACTCTCGATGGTCAGCCCGTGAAGATGCATGCAAAAGCTTAAATAGAGATTGAAAGCAATAGACGTACTTAAAGCAACAATGAGTACTCCGAAATAAAATCTAATCATCGATCTCATGAAAAGACACATAGTTTTATCGAGATGGTAATCGAAAATTGTCGGATCTGGCAAAAAGTAGTGATGGCTGATTGAAAAATGAATTAGTAACAAATCTCAAAAGGCTTAAAAGTTATCTGAAGACCAGAGAGTCGCTCGAGTGTTTAAATTTTTATGATGATTTGACCCACTTATCCAGACTACGGTACTCGTGCTCTCATTCGGCCCAGAAAATAAAGAATATCCTCTCGTTAGTTTTGTACTCATTTCCATGTTAATGAAATATGCATGAATTGATATAATCTATACAGTGTAATTTAGAAAATTTTGAAGTTTTTAGTATAAATTAAATTTTTAGTTTGTTAAAAAACTATATGTAGATTCATTTGTAGATTCATATAAAGGGTAGTTAAATTTTAAGGGCCGATATTGAATGTGAACCACTGCATTTCATTTGACATTTTCAGACTAACTCAATTTTAACCATGGAAAGATAAAATGGTTGAATGAAAATGGGCGTTCAAATCAGAATGCATGAAAACCATTTTCAGTGATGAGGCACATTTTCACCTCAGTGGATTCGTCAATAAGCAGAATTGCCGCATTTGGGCGAATGATAATCCAAGAGTGATTGTCGAAAATCCAATGCACCCACAAAGAGATACTGGCGTCATCATCGGGACGTTTTCTTTCCAAAATGAGGCCGGTCAGGCAGTTACTGTGAATGGTGTTCGCTATCGTGAGATGATAACGAACTTTTTATGGCCCGAATTGGTAGATATGAATGTGAACAATATGTGGTTTCAACAGGACGATACCACTTGCTACACAGCTAACAAAACAATGTCTCTTTTGCGCGACAAATTCAATGGACGTGGTGGCGATGTCAATTGGCCGCCAAGATCATGTGATTTGACACCGTTAGACTTATTTCTTTGGAGTTATTTGAAAGAAAAGGTGTGCGTCGATAAGCCAGCAACAATTCAAGAGCTAAAGGATGAGATAGTTCGGCATATTAACGGCATAGAACCTCAAATATGCCTCAGCGTCATCGAAAATTTGGACCTTCGGATGGAGGAGTGCCGCCGAGATCGCGGGGCCATTTGGTCGATATTTTGTTCCATACATAATTTAACCATACCAATATTATCATAATAGAAAGAAATGACAATAATTTCCTAAATAATTTGTGTTTTATTCAAAATCAACATCGGCCCTTAAAATTTAACCACCCTTTAATGCAGATTATATGTTTTCAAGAGTTATAGGAGAGGCAAATTCTTGTTAGTTCCAAGGCAGCACTGCCTAGGACATGTTTGGAGCTCTATTTTCTTGCATTCTCTTTTTAGTTTTTGAACTTTTCTGCGGTGTTGGCAAAACTTTTTGTAAGCAAGTTGTCAATGGCATCTAATTAACTTCAAAAAATGTGTATCAAATTAATATATCGAAATTGTAATAAGCTAAAATACAAGGAATAACAGTGAAATAGACAGATGAGCTTGCTCTACTAATCTCTATCTTTTATATACCTGTCTAACACTTCCAAAGCCTGGCAATATATTGCATGGAAGAATACGTCTACAAAAAGATTGGCACGAATACCTAGAATAGCTTGTACCAAAAAAGTTGGGAGTAAATATTAACTTAATCTGGATCAGGGAATTTGAAAGGATAAATAGGAAAAAGATTTGGAAAAATTACTTTCTCCTGCAATAACAACTCCTGAATAATGTTGTGAAATCATCACTGCGACAAAAGGAATGAAACTCTGCAACTCACAATTCTATAAAAACTCGAACACTCATCAGTTGCTTAGAACACGATCAGATCGCATGCTATAAGATAAAAACTCTAATAAAATCACTGTCTAGATAATAAACAATCAGTAGGTCAATTGGCTAGGTCATGTTCAGCGAACAAATGACGTACATGTAGTGAAAAAACACGCTTTCGGCGGATTTTAAGAGATATATCAATAGTAACTTACACGGGTGCGGTTTGAAAAGTCATTCTGCAGCAACTGCAGAAAAAACATATCGTTTGTATACATTTTTATTTTCTTCGTTTATGTGCAGTAATAAAGGTCAATCGAGCTCAGCAAAGATCAAGATCATTTGAACATAAGCTGCTGTAAGCACGTAAATTTAAAGACATACATATAAATTTCTGCGTCATTTTAAGAGTGGGCACAACGGGGATTACATTAATTTATCACTGTCCAAAATTACGACACCAAATAAAATGATCGGTGTTAAGAAACATATATATACACGATCAGCAGTTCACATCGAAATTGGGACATTCAAACATAGTTAGCGCTGGAATATGTTTTTTTTTTCAAAGTTCATTACGTGTTGTAGTGTCCGAGATTACAGAAAAAAAAATCAAATGCATTGGCTATAATAGCACCATACATTTATTTACATTAATGTAACAAGCACTCAGGGTACGCCCCATGCAGCTTGGAAATAATAATTTCAGCCGCAAATGAGTGTTTGACCAAGTTGTTTGTATGTTATGTGATTCAAAACGCATATTGAATCATAAGCCAGAAGTTGATTACACAGTCAACAATAGTTTCATTAGCGCCACTAAGCTTCAATTGCGTAACATGAGCGAGATCATTTCTTGTTAACAAGATTGTTTCAAGGTCAAGTTAGGCAAAGTGATATGGTTCAAATCAGAGTATGCATAACGTTAATAAGTTTTATGGTTAAATTGTTGAATATTATCGAAAACTGCTTTGGTATGTCTTTATTAGCACGGAAGCGGAAGTATTATTGTATTAATGGTACCCAACATTAATAGAAACAAATTAAGTCAAACACTCTCAACACTTCACAAAAATTCTACAAAAAGTTTTTGTTTCCTTTAACGTAAGACACAAAGTTGTTCGCTTATTTTCGCAAAACTTAGTTTTCCTTAATAATTATTATGCACAGCCATGCTGGAGTCACTGTAGCTCCTTGTTTGCATTCAAGCTCCTGTGCATATTCAATCAACCGGAATGTGTTACTTTCAATCAATTTTAATGTGAGCAATAAAACGAAAGAAAAAAAAAAAAAAACAATAAACAAAACAATGGCTTTCAAACGCGGTTACGCTTACTTTATACAGTCCATAAAATATTACCAGATTTGCATGCATATCAATGAGCTCTGGGAAAATAATTTCTTAAGGATGCTATCTTTTTTTTGTTTCGAGATTATATGTATTGTTCTTATTTTAAAAATTTAAAATTAAGTTTATTCAGTTTAGCTGTTTAAAATACTTACTTGCAGAACTTTATGATCTCGACACGCTTGCATTGTTTTTCTATCCTTTGACTTAATAACCCGTTGCATGCTGAAATGAAAAAATTAAGAATTAGTACAGAAGCTTATTTAAGAAAATACAATATTTATATAAAGAAGGAATTTTAAAATTAATTTATAATATTTATAAAGTTTATTATATTTCAAAGTTAAATGATTTTAGCGAAGAACCTTATCACGAAAGACACGAAGCAAATCAAAAACACAACAATTCAAATTAAGTTCTTTCCAGCGATATTTGAAAAATTTCATTTGAATTATGTTTTTTTTTGTTCTATTCAGACAAGTCTGCCTTGGATCGGAAATGAAAAGATAGATAAGTAGCGGAGAAAGTAAAAGCAAGAGAAACCAGTGGAGAATGTGTATCAACATTCGAATTTGGCTACAATGGGTCGCGGAAGGTATTGGAATTCTAAAAGAATTTTGCATATAACCATTGCCTGCTACCGTTTTATCCTCAAACAAGGTCTTATTTAATAACAGCATACGTCAGAACAGTTCGCAATCGACTTATTTGTCGTCTCCACAGGCCAGCATTTCCTTTTAGTCAATTGTTATGCCACCTGTTTTTTAAGTCCTGTGGAGATTAAAATGTCAATTGTTGTCATAATAGAACCTTTGCATTTTTAACCGACTTCAAAAAGGAGGAGATTCTCAAGTTGGTTGGTTTCTCTGTTTTTTTTTTTTTTTTTTTTTTTGTGAATGTATGTACATTAAAGTGCCTCGATTTGTATGAAAAAAAAAGTTCCATTTGTACCCATTTTAAAATGAACCTTGATGCATTCAATGATCATTCCCAAAATATTTTGGCTATACCAAAATCCGTCAGTGAGCTTAACCATTTTGCAAAAAACCTCCATAAATCATGTTTTCCGAATATATATATATATATATATATATATATAGACGCCTGTTTATTTTCAATTGTAATCAATGCTAAATTTGACAACCGGGATTGGCTTGTCTTATTACTTAAATAATTTTTAATAATTTTCAATTTACTAAATGAACGGTCTGCACTTGCGGAGATCACTGGGATTTTTAAGAACAATAGCATAGTTGTGTAAACTTCTGCAATGTCACATTTAATTGCTTCAAAATTTGTAATAATTTTTTGACACAATTGTTTAACGGTGTCCAATTCATCAGTTTGTAAATACTGAAGTATTAATAATACCAAATACTGAATATAGTCGGCGTCCAGTAATACGAATGTTCTTCAAAACGAATTTCCAATAATACGTATACAATATTTTTTGCATTAGAGACTCTATAATACGAATAAAAGTTAAATTTGCTTCACGATAATTCGATAATTTTCAAATAAGAATGCTTGTTTTGACTTCTGTGAAGATAGCACAGAAGCTTCAGCTCAAATTTTCGATCAATTCGCCGCAAATCATAGTTAAATTCGCTGACTTCACAAAATTACTTCTTGGATAATATTTTTATAAAATTTTTAAAAATAGTATTAAATTGAAAAATTTTATATTTTTTATTCAGTATAAGTATTAATCGTCCTTCATGCCGTAAAATGGCCTGGAAGTGAAATGGTCAAGTTATGATGGAAAGAGGACTGTTTTTCTGTTTTGTGTTCTTTTTGTCTTTTCTTCTTAATTTTTTCTAATTTGTGTGATTTACAGCTCTTTTCTAACAAAATCACGAAAGCTACCTCAATATAAATTTATACAAAAATCTCAATTGAGAGAAATTCCAATTCTGAACAATTTGAAAAAGCTCTTTTTGTATCAATTCAGATCGCAATAGTGACGAAAAGATAGACAGGTCACAATCTTAGATTCCATAGGAAGTTTGCAAAAAATAAAAGATTTTGTAAAACAAATACATTTTTAAAAGGAAAGATTTATTTCGTTTAAAAGAAGGAATATTTAAAGCAAGGGAAACTCTTGAAAGAAGACCATTTCTCAGCCATCTGCTGGACAGCAACATTCTATTCACGCAGCAAGAAAGCCTCTCGATTGACGAAGTCAGAGCTTTGGAGTTTATTCAAGAAACTGCTACCGCACGAGTTCGTCAACACCATTCTCCTAAATATGAGTATTCGTCTTTAACAATTTCTCCACATATCGATTTTATTTAAATTTAATTTTATTTAAATTAAATTCCGTTGTCAAAAATAATGTCAGATTGAAACAATATTATTAGGTGAATTTTTAAAGCTTTTTTCTTGTGAGAATTTATACGGAATACGAATCAATAAAGACGAATAAAAAATATCACAGTTTTTCAATATCAACTGATTGTGACGATAATGCCAGCATTAGGCTGTTAGTTTAGGAAAGTTTTTCGCCAGTGATCTATGTTTTTCCTTGTTCAAGAAGCATTATGGAGTAAAATAACTAAAATAATCTGAGGAAAAATTGTCGTCGTCCAAAGATTTGTGTCTCCGTTCATAAATAAATCGAACGAAGCAGCATTCAATGCGGATGAAATTGACCTCTATGGAAAATGCTGCCTGACAAGACATTCAGGCTTAAGAAACGCACCTGGCCGCAGAGTTTCAAAGCAAATAAAATATACTTAAGTCGAAACGTTACCTTTTGTTTATTTATTTTTTAAAAAACTCTGAAAAAAAATTATATTCCAGTTTACGAATTTTTCGATTTTACGAAAGGGCATGACATTAGGTCTGTTCCCGTACTCTAAAGTTTTAGTCCAATTTACCAGTTTTTACCAGTTTTAGTCCGAGAAGCGTTCCCGTACACGAAAAAATGGTAAAAGAGAGTGCAATCAACCTCGTTGTCAAAAGTTGCAAATTTTAGTCCGAGAAATTTCTTCGGGTAAAAATGGTAAAAGTGTCAAACAGCTTAAAATCAGCTGTTTAAAAATTAGCAAAGAAATTGCGATACATCAAAACTTCTTTGAAACTATTTAAATGGAACCCAGAAACATGGGAAAATGTGTAAAAACTAGTGTCCGACCGATTATTCGGCTTCGGCTTCGGCTTCGGTAATCGGCATAATCGGCCGATATTTGGACCTTCGGCATCGGCTTCGGCCGAGATAGCCGATTATTTTTGCCGAATGGTTTTTTTTTTTTTTTTAGGTTTGAACCAAGAATTTCAGGTGTCAAACCTTTTCAGTCAAGTCTGCCTTGGTTCGGAAATGGGGAGATAGATAAGTAGGAGAGAAAGTGGAATCAGGAGAAACAAGTGTAGAATGTTGTATGTGTGGCGGACCGCTATATCAATATGCGTATATGAATCTGAGGCAAGTGTTATGCCTTTGCCTCAGTCAATTCGAGTTTTTAAGGAATCGCATACCGCAAACATCTCTTACACCAATTACAACTTCCAAAGACGTATGTATTGATGAATTTTTAATTTCAGTTTATTAGAAATGAGGAAAGAATTAAAGAATGGTAAAAGCGTAGGACCATGGCTAGACCGGGATTCGAACCCGGAACCTCTGGGTTGGCAGTCAAGCACGCTAACCAGTCGACTACCGAGGCCCCTAAGAAATTTGGTATGCAAAACGAACCCAAACGAAGATGAACCGAAGGCCAAAAGCGAAAACGAACTTCACTAAAATTTTGATTCGCTGCAACTTTTTTTCCTACAAATGAAATTTAATAGTTTCATCACAAAAGTTTAATGATTTTTTATGAACTTTTTTTTATAAAAAAAAAATTAAAAGTTTTGGGGGTGCTTGTGTACTAATTGAGACCTATCCAAAGATATACTTCTTGTCACGATCGGGTTAAAACTGGTGAAGTAACACAAAAACACCATTTGGGGCAGATTTCGAGTTCACAAGAAAAATTTGTATTGTTCTGAAATCCTCTCAACATAAGCTTTCATATAAGGGGTGGTAAATGCAAACTTTTTTTCCCCACATGGGGTAACCCACCTTAATACTCATACCTCATGTAATAAAAAAAAACTAATTTTAAAATGCTATATCTTTTAGAGGAACCATAAAACTCACTTTAATTTTTATATCTTCAGAATCCTCTGATTACGTAGTCTATTTAACATTAATTTCAAATTTTTTCACTCGTGCCCATTCAGATATTAGACCCCAAAGTTGTGGCAAATTTGAGATTTCTTATTTTTCAAAGCGATGTAACCTAAAAAATTTTGATCTTGTCACTTTTAAAAATTTATATTTTAAGTTCTCACTAAGACGTATCTATACAAAAACAAAAATGACTTGCAACTAACTTTATATTAAATTTTTTTTTCAAAGTTACCAAAAATTACGATTACTTTCGCAAACCTTAACGTTTTTTTTTAAATTATGTAACATCCCAATTAATTTTTCTGATATGCAAGATAATAGCCTAAGGTATAATTAATATTATGTTTATTCATTTATTACTGTATGTTTAACAGGAACTGAGATATGATCATTACCGCAAACTCTATAAAATACGAAAATCGCTCGTGGTTGCGTGAAAAACATGGTCGCCATTTTGTCATTACAACAAACATTTTTTTTTTGAAGCAGTTCTAAGGTGCCAAAACATGTTTTTTTACCAAAAAGGACCTTCAGGAGAATTAAAATTGCTTCGGCGGTTTTTCTCCTATTTGAAAAAAAAGATGCAGAAATTATTTTAATAAGTTCTTTTAACTTTTAAAACCCCGACCGACTGACATTTTTTTTATCCATACAAGAATGATCCGGTCTACTATTTATCATCGAAATCATCCATTCTAATTGAACCACTTTAATTTACTGAATCAAAGGAATCTAAACTTTAAAATAAAGGAATTAAAATATATCCAAAAGGTTGGTTTAAATTTTCCTATTATGTCACCAATACCTAATAAATTAAACAAATATTTCATGTGCTGGTCTAAGCTTTAAGCACTGAGATTTAAGTTTTCTAGCATTTAAGAGACCTCCAATTTTCTCATACATGCTAACTTTCATTTAACCTACATCATAATTCTCACTAATTTAAATCAATTACTTAATAACGTTTAAGAAAAGTGGTACACCACAATGTGTGTCGATCATAACCTTCATTCTTGGTTTTTAACTATTTTTTACACAAAACGTTATTTTAAAATCATTCATTCTAGACACTGTAGGCCAAAAACGCAACAGCATCAAAATTGTTTCCACATGATTAACCAAATGTGCAGCCCCTTTGGCAAGCATTATAAATAATTTGCATTCGTGACCTGGAAGGCACCCCTCTCCCACCCACCGCGTTTTCACAACGGTGCATGCATAATTTTTCTCTTGTGCCAAAAATACAACGCTTTGCTGCTGGGTGAGAATTATTTGGCTATATTTTTTGTTTACAATTTTTTTTTTCAAAAGTTAAATTTATGCAGTGCGGAGAAATGTATGCAGAATACACACTTTTGGAGTAAACTTTGAAGAGCGACGTAATTAGGGCCCCTCGTCGGCACCACAACCGCATCATAACCTCACCATGTCCGATCTTAAGTGAGAAATGGTGTGAATTTGCCACATAAAAAGAAAGCGTGAATACAAAAATTAGAAAATAACCGTTGCACCAACGGCCGCGGCCGTCAGGACTGCCACTTCACTAGAAAAAAATTCAAGCTTCTGCATTCACTTCCCGCACTGTTCTCATAACCCAAAATTTTATAAAATAGGTAAATGTAGAATATTTTGGAGCAGCTCAGAGGAGAATAACTGCAACATAATTTTTTTTTATTTACAACACTTTTGGCAATTTATTGCTTTATGCACTGCCATGATAGAGCTCATAGAACCATCGTCTTGCAGTGCGATGCATTTTTTTTATTGTGGGGCCCTTTAACCACCATCAATCACGCCCTGCATCCATCCACCGCCACCATCCAAAGCGGCCGTAAAACGTAATTGCGGTAATTGTAAAAATTTCTCGCTTTTCGTATTTTGCATTTTACATTTTCCCGCTCTAATTGCCTGCGAAGGAGTTTTTGGCTCACATCGTTTTCCATGCAGCGGGCGGCTCAGTCAAGGCAGCTGCTGCTGCTGTACATGTAAATGTGGCAGAATGGGAATTAAGTTGAAACTCATTCACCAACAGCAGATGCAAAAGTTGGGAATTAGCAATGTTTACAACGCGCGCCGTCGACCAACAATGGCGAAAAGATTTTTAAAGTCTGTGAGAGCTCTTTTGGGAAGTAATAAAGAAGCTTATAACGTAGCGTACACAGGGCTAAATAGCCACTCTAAGACGGTTAGCGGAGTTTTGTGGGAAATATCAACTATTACATTAGAGTAATTTAGCACCCTGTAGTGCAAAATATTTCGCAGCCATAGTATTTGCCTTGTTTTCTTCTTCTGCTTCTTTTCTATGTTAATGGTAGTTTTTAAGCCATAACAATGCCTTCAACTTAATACTGGTGCACTTCAATGGCTAAGTGTGGAATCTAGAAAAATTGAATACAATTAGATAGAAATGTATCCACAAGAATAATACGAAAATTGCATCCTCCGTGGGATTCCGATGAACTACAATGTGTAGTGAAAGAAGTTAGTATGTGAAAAATATAAATTAGGTATTTAAAGGAATACATGTAGAATATGGAACAATAAAATTATACCGCTTCCAAAACAATTGCTTACTAAAAACAAGTAAAGAAAGTTTAAAGTTGGTCTAGGCCGACTATGAAATACCCTAAACCTACTTTTCCAAAAAAAAATAATAATATTGAAAATGGGTGTTTCCGTGGGCAGATGAAGCCTTTATTTTACATACATTTAAAAGTTGATATTCCGTAGCTCACAGTTAATGCTTTTATTGTGCTTTCGTTATGGGAGGTGGGTGTGTTCATGGACGGATAACTCCCAATTTTTGAACACACCTTAGTTTTAGAACAAAATACATACATACCAAATATCATCTCTCTATGAAAAACATAACCTTAATTATTGAGTTTTAAACTTTTTGGGTTGTATGGGAGGTAGGCGTGTCCGTGGGCGGATGATCTCCATTTTTCAAAATCATTTTTGTTTTGTTATAAAAAACATACGTGCCAAATTTTATTTCTGTGAGTTAAGCAGACGATTATTAATTGTGTTTTCAATTTTTGGGTTGTATGGGAGGTGGGCATGTCCGTAAGCGGATGATCTGCATTTTTCGAAGACATCTTTGTGTTAATACAAAACACATACATATCAAATTTTGCTGTTGTAGGTTAATTATGAGCTGAGTTATGCAGTTTTCAATTTTTGCGTTGTGCATATCTTTGGGTCCATGTGATCATGTGTACCAAGTTTCATCCAATTATCTCAACTCCTTGTTCTTATCCTGTGTTTACGGACAAGACACAAAGTTTGTATACCCTCACCTTTAAGGTTTAGGGTATAAACATGCATACCAAAATTTATTTCTGTAGGTTGGTAATAAGCTTATTTATTGAGTTTTCAATTTTTGCATTGTATGGGAGGTGTCCATGGGCGGATGACACCATTTCTCAAAAACATATTCGGTTTGTTGTAAGAAACATGCGAACAAAATTATATCTCTCTAGGTTAGACAGCAGCTTATTTATTAAGTTTTACATTTTTTATTGTGGGAGGTGGTCGTGGCCGTGGGCGGATGGCACCCATTTTTTGGAGAAATATTTGTTTTGATAAAAATTACTTACATACCCAATTTTATTGTTGTAGGTTAATTATGAACTTATTAATACAGTTTTAAATTTTTGGTTTTATGGGAGGTAGGCGTGCCCGTAGGCGGATTCAAAAAATATTCAATAGTGCAGAGTTTCATAATAGAATTTCATCTAATTATCTCAACTCCTTCTTCTTATCTTGTGTTTACGGATAACACTCAGACGGATGGACGGACGGGCGGACGGATATGGATGGCTCGATTCACGTGGTGACGCTGATTAAGAATATGTATACTTTTCTATACCGGACTCGCATCGGTCTATGCGTTACAAACGTTTACACAAAATTAATATACCCTGACCTTTCAGGTTTAGGGCATAACAACTAAGGAAAGCCTAAAGTCGGTCTAGCCCTACTATGACATATCCTTAACCAACTCTTTCAATTTATAATAGTGGGTCGAAGAAGGATTCCCAGGGTACTAAGGGTATAAAGAGTACCACTGTTTACTTTATGTTCGGGTCGTTGCTGTCACGGCAATGGGAGTTGAAGGAAATACCAAGTCTCTCATCGTGAACACCAATGCACCAATGACCCGTGGTGGTTGCCGTTGCTCTAGCTGTATCAGACCATATTTTTATGGCTGTAGCACAGGTAATTTTTGTTTTATTTATTTTATTCGCGAATGGAGAACCTTTAAAAAGCCCCATCTATGCAGGTGGGAGTGTGCGATGTTTCTGCATTAAATCTAAGTTCCACATTGAATCGCCGACCTAGTATAATCCCGTGTACGAACCCCAGTATGAAACCCGTGAAACTTCCGTAAGGCACTACTTCACAAGCTGATGAGGGAACAAGCTGAAAACTGAAGGACTAATTTTGTCTGTCGGAGGACTGTCAAGTTAAAAGCCTAAAATTTTCTCCTCACCTTGAAAGTTCACTTAACCGTGACTTTAACCACATCACATGGACTGGTTAGGAATGAGGTGATGGGTCCAACGTCTCTTACCCGAACTATCCCAACGTGCCTGCCACTGCATCATATTTTTATCTCGAGCCAGTTTTTTACGAGAGGAAGCGCTTTCGCTAGTAGTTCTGGTGATAGGAGATAGCGAGCACCAGAACTGCATCCTCAGACACTGTTCTGAAGAACATTACACTCATTCAAGTGCGCCTAGTCTATACATCGACTCTTCTCCTCTCGGGTAGGACTTAACCTTAATCGCTGCGGCCCAGACCGTTGATTCGTTTATCAGAATAGAAAGCACGGGGTTAAGAAGGAATGTGCTGCGAGCTTGTTTTGGTTCTCGTGCGTTTGGCAACAATTTTGCGAGTGCCAGGCATGAAGTGACTGCTTTTCTGTGGGCATACTCTAGGTGCTAAAATATAGTCGAGATTCGATCAGCATGCCGAGGTAAGCAACAGGTAAGTAAATGGTTTTGAGTGAACCTCTGTCCCGCGCACGTTTGTAACTTCAGACTTTTTAAAGCCTGGTCAGTTCCTCCTTGCACTGCTATTTAAGCTTGTATTTAGATTTTATAGCAGCATCACTCAGTATCACTCCATTTAGACAGGCCCCTATTATTGCTAGAAGTTCTGCCAGAAAGACGCTGGCTGAGTCTGGTAGGCGGAATGAGTTGGCAACACCCAGTTTCTTTGTGTATATACTGGTTCCAACTTTGCATTTCATCTTAGATCCATCGGTATCGAAGGTTTTATCGAAGACAGCAGCTGGGCCCCCATATTGCCATTCCGCTGTGGTAAGGACTTTGCCAGTGAATGTTTTTGCAAAGACGAAATTAGGAATGCCGTAGTCTATGCTGGTAATCACCAGTTCCGGTGGCAGTATATTAAGGACTTTTCTATACCCATATGGGTTTTTCCGCAAGTTACCGGAATCTTTTAGCTTGATCGCACGGTTGGATGCGATTTGTTTAATATGCAGGTGAATTGGGAAGCAAGTGAATCAGAACGTTCAGCCCTTCTGTAGGGCATAAATAAATTGCAGGCATTTTTCACCCTATATTCATTGTTTAATTTCCAGCTGAGGTTGGAATCTAAAGTGACTTCAAGATATTTTACACAGCTGTGTAAAGAAAGTGTTTGATCATCAGTTCTGTGTTGCTAGGATTCACTCGTAGACGCCAGCAGCCCCGTGGCTGAGTTTATCCAAAGTCCCTTCCATAATTTTGCTGAGTATAGAAGGAAACAGTTCTGATACCATAACGACTATATCATCCATATATGCTACTGTCTTGATACCACTATTATTAAGTAGATTCAGCAATACGTTCATAGCTATGAGCCAAAGAAGGAAAAAATCACCCCTCCTTGAGATGTTCCTCTATTTACGTATCTAATAAGCTAGCTGTTGCCAAGATCCGCTTGGACAACTCTTGTACTGAGCGTCGAGACAAATATTATAAAACACAAATATTTAAAAAAAAAATCGTGAAACTTTATTATATCGTAAAGTAGACAGAATGAGGTTATGTATGGAACAATATATCGTGCAGATGGCCACCGCGGCTTTGCTGGCATGCACGCGATCTTTTAATGAAATTTTCAATGACCGTTTTGCATAAATTCTGCGGTATTTTATTAATGCAGCGTCCAATTTCCTCTTTTAAGACTCGAGTCGTCGTCGGCTTATTCGCGTAAACCATCGACTTCAAAAAACCCCAAAGAAAAAAATCTAGTGGTGTTAAATCACACGATCTAGGCGGCCAATTCTGATTTCCAAAACGCGAAATAACACGACCGGGAAATGACTGATGCAGCAATTGAATTGTTTCACTGGCTGTATGACATGTGGCGCCGTCTTGTTGGAACCACATGCCCTCCACATTCATTTCTTCAGTTCTAGGCAAGAAAAAACTGGTTATCATTTCACGATACCGAACACCATTGACTGTTTGCGCTTGACCTGCCTCATTTTCATAAAAAAAAGGTCCAATGATTCTTCCAGCCCAAAAACCACACCACACAGTGACACGTTGAGGATGCATTTGCTTCTCGTGAATCACTCGAGGACTTTCCTCACCCCAAATGCGACAATTCTGCCTATTGACGAAGCCATCAAGATGGAAATGGGCCTCGTCACTGAAGATGATTTTAGCGGCAAAATCAGCATTTTCATGTTGTCTCTCCAATACCCAATTAACGAACTCCCTTCGCTGTCCATGGTCAGCTGGCTTCAGTTCCTGAGTCAATTGAACTTTGTATGCATGAAGATGCAAATCTTTCGTCAAAATTCGCTGCATAGTGGATTTGGAGACACCAATTTCTTAAGCTCGGTGTCGAATTGAGGTGGATGTCGTACAGCTGCGACATTTTCGGTTGATCGACCTGGTCGAAGGCGCGTTGTTGTCTTTACATCACTAACAGACCCAGTTTCGGCAAATTTATCCATTAATCTCTTTACAGTTGACTCTTTTGGAGCATTATTGTGACCCCAAATTGATCGCAATTTGCGAACTGTAGCCGCAAAACTTTCACCATTTTGGAAAAACAATTTCACAATGAAAATGCGTTGTTCATTCGTGTAGCGCTGCATTTTTAGTAACCTCGTACCTTCCACTAGCAAACAGTAACAATTGTTCAAATGTCAAATAATGACACTTCCAGTGTTGCCACATTTAAAAATTGTGTTCTTGTTGGGACACCCTTTATATGAATGTCGTTGAAAGTTCCTTCAATATCAAGAAAAGCAGCTAAAATGAATTGTTTGAAATGTAGAGATACCTCAATGGTAGTGATAACCTCATGCAAAGCAGTCTCCGTTGAGCTCCCTATGAAATCTATTAGGCTTTGGATATTGATGTTTTGTCGAGTAAGTTTCTAAGATGAATGTTTAGAATTATCTCCAGTGTTATAAATACGAATGATGATAGGCTAATACCTCTAAAAAACTTAGCCGATTCATAACTCCATCTGCCAACTTTTGGAATAAATATAACTTTGACTCTCCTCCAGATCCTTGTAATGTATACATGTTGAATAAATACAGTTAGTGAATATTTTCAGGAGCAAGGGTATTACCACTTATTTAATTTTTTTTGGCATGATTAGTAGTATGCCATCCAGGCATGGAGATTATTAGGGTAAGAAAGTATTTATAAACAACAAAAATAAATTGGCCATTTCAGCCCTTGAAAGGACTTTGACCGAGCTTCTTAAGATCAAATTGTGTTGTGTGTGTTATTAATGTTTGTACACAATTGACCGAGAACTTGGACCTACTGTGGCTCAAAGATTATTTGATACACTCCCTTTGCTAAAATCAAAGTGCTTTTATTTTAAAAATTGAAGAGAATTAAGAAAAGATTTGAATGCCAGTTTATAGGATAATGAATGTAGTTCAACCAAGTAATTTTTTTTATTTCTTCAAATGGTTACTTAACAACACAAAAACTAACTAATTTGAACTCAAAAATCATGTTCACTACAGGTTTTATTTTATTTTTGGTATTTTGTGTTGCGCCCTTTTGGCTTAACAAGGGGGCTTGCTTTCAGTTTGGCATTGAATCGACAAGCTTTCGTGTAATGTCTGGTGTAATTTTCTGAAATTCCTCCATTAGCGTCTTCTGCAATTCTTCTCTGTTCGAGATTTTTCTTTTAGGAATATCATTTCCAAACAAGGCCCACCGATTTTCAACGACGTTCTTGTCAGGTGACTGTGCCGGTGGTGTAATCAAGTTAGGACAGTTCCATATGAACTAGGACTGCACAATTTCCGACTTATGCTTCGGGTCGTTGTCTTGATAAAACCGGAATTTTCGAAACCTAGGTTCGAGTATACCTAGTTACTCAGCACTTTACAGAAAATTGTTCTTCAGTATGTCAGGGTGCATATATTTGTCCATTATTCCTACAATAAATTCTAAATTTCCTTAGCCGGCTGCAGACATACAGGCCCAAACCATAACGCTAACGGCGCTATGCTTTACAGTAGGTTTCAGGTTTTGTTTGTTTAGCTCTGTGTTTGGTTTCCGCCAGACGTAGGACATGCCGTCGGAGCCAAAAAGGATAAACTTGGATTCATGTCTTTCAAACATGCTCCGTAACAGAAAAAATCAACTCTGTTGAAATATCTTGCTTATGAAGGGCTTTTTCAAGCTATTCGACCATGAAAGTGACGAAGCGCGCGAAGCACACGACGGACGGTTTCTGCACGGCACGACTTACCCATTTCGTGTTGTACCTCGGTAGCCAGTTTTGGTGCCGACAACTTCGGATTTGCCTTAATTTTCTGGACAATATATCGCTCGTCAGATACGTTATAAATTTTGTTTGGTTCACTTCTACCCTTATCTTTCACCTGATTTTCGGGAACAAAGCGTTCACTGCATTTCAATTAACATTTTGAGCAATTTTCCGGACCGTACTGGTTTTCCTTTCTAGCGGGGCAAGGAGTTATATTTTTGTGAATTCTGTTTTGTGCATCATTTTCGTTGAATACACCTGTATTAAGCTACATTCAAATTTTGTCTATACATTTCTTAGTCTTGAAGTAGCATAGATTTTTATTTTAAATCGGACACTGTATCAAATAAGGTGTGAGCCACTGTACATATTTTATGCCGACTCCGAACAGCTAAAGTTCATGTTCTCAAAAAGCTTTACATGGCATTATTAACTCTCTGAGGTTTACCATTGCCTGCAGAGAGGTGGTGACCGATCAGAAAATTTTTTTCTTCGAAAAAGACTTTGCCGCGAATGGGTTTCGATCTCGGGCATGCAAAGCAACCATCAATTATTTTAACTCCTTCTTCATATCAAGTGATTTACTTTTGACTTTGCCATTGGGTTTATGTATGTCATTGCCAAGGTGATTTTTGTTTTATGTGATATCGCAATTATAAAGTCCCTTTGCTTTTGATGCAAGCTTCTTAATTAAGACGCTACTAACAACAAATCACGAGTTCCCTATGTACGCGCTAAAAGATATTCGGGTTCAAATTTCACCAAAACTGCTCATTCGTCCATATCTCCGCTCGTCTTTGTCGGACAGAAAATATGCTTTGAACAAAATTGTCCAGATGTCTCTTCAAAAATGTATTCAACAGTTTTTACTTAAAACTAACTCTTGTAATGAGGCTGGATATGTGTGTCTGAACACAACAAAGTAAAAATTTCATACTAAGAGCAATGAAATACATAAGCCCTCGGGCAAAGTCAAAAGTTATATCGCAAAAAAAAATCAAGATGCAGAAAATATTATTTTGATGAGGACTTTCCTTAAATGCAAGAATCCCTTGAGGTTAAATATTCGTTCCACTCTAATATATATACTTTTCTATACCAGCCTCGCTAAACGGTGACTTGATTCGCAAAAACATAGTTCACATTCGTGATCAGCGACCCCAAAACTATAAAAGATCACATTAAAATCAGACAGAAATCAGAGATTTTTACTCTTTTGTACAGTGTTATTTAATTTGTTGTCTTGTTAATTGAGAACTTCCCTTCAGATTATGCTTTTTTTTATATATTAACACTAGAAAGAAATTTTTCAATACCATTTTCGCTTATCTATTTTCATTTAAATATGATATAACAAAGCAAATGATCCTGTAGAACAAATAAAATGTCTTATTTTAATCAAAATTTATTATATACTAGCGGATGTAACCCGGTGTTACTCGGGGTTGTGCCTCGAGCACATAAAGAGGACGATTTTCAAAACTGCTCTCATTTTTAAAATTATCAATTCAATTTTTAAATTTTTAAATTATCGTTTTTTTGGGGTTTTGCGCCCTCTTCCGTCGAAAGTGTTTAGTCAAATTTCCGTAAAACTGTACCTGCCAGACATGATTAAAACAAAAATGACATCTTCAACGTCTCGATCTGACGTCTGGTTTCTGAGGAAAATTGACACCCATACTCAGAAAAAAAAAACACATTTCTTCCTCCGGTGAAAAATGTCTCTATTCTTGATAATAGCAATTTTCTCTTTTCAAATAAAATTTTCTTCAATTAGAATAAATTTTCACATTTTTGAAGAAATATTTGTACACGTGGTAAATGGAAATATTTCAATGTCTCTAATAATGATAAGTATTTTTCTCGCACAAAAAATTCTCATTTATACAGAAAAATTTTTTGAAATGAAAATTTTTTTCCTATATTTTGATAAAAAATTCACTATGAGAAGTATTTTCTTCAATAAAAACAAATGTTTTCTCAAAAATAAAGAGTCTTTTTCTCTAAAATCAAATTATTTTTATATATTTCTCTTTTTCATAGAAGGTGTTTATCATTTTTAGAGAAGTTTTAGGATCGCATTTAGAGAAAAGCATTGTCTGGAGCAAGGTCAATACCAGTTTTCAGTAAATATGTACCATTTTTATCATATTCCGAGAAACTTTTTTCTGACTGCAGTTTGAAAAGTCATTTCGAGAAAAATGCGTTTAAAGTTTTTTTTAAGCATGCATTTATTATCCAATTTTATCTTAACTAAATTCCAATTTTAAAAAAATTCTATAAGCATCGATTCGATTTTTGGATTGTCTTCGTTCAACTTCGGTTTTGGTATACTGTTCGGTTAATTTTTTTTCGTCTTTATATAGCTTCTGTTGGTATTCGTTAAACTTATTTTTATTGGTTCGTCTTTGGTTCTTGACTTCGTTTGCCTTCGGCTCATTAATTGATTTTTGTCGAAAGAACTTTTAAAAGCATAGGATCTATTTCAGTAACAGATACAAATGCTTGCCAAGTTTGATCAAAATCGGTTCATCCGTTTTGACGTGAATGAGCCGAACATAGCACAGTGCAACACCAAAAAAAATAACCATATACGGACACCACTACGTGATAAAAGACTAAAAAAAAAGACCCGTGTCTCCCAATTTTCCCCAAAGTCATGCACTTTTTGTTTTATGGGCCCCCAAAGATTTGGGGCCTCGGTATCATTTTCGTAAAAATGTGATCATTCAGGCTCATATCTTGTAAACCGTTCAGAATTTCGATTTACTCTCAGAGGCAAAGTTGTAGCTCTTGTCATAAGTAACAAAAATTGCCAACATATAAAATCCAAAAAACTTCACCTTCCAGGTCAAAATCGCAAAAAACTTAAAAAATTTCGATTTTTTTTTACCTTTTTTCCCGTGTTCAGGTCCATAGGTAGCAAACCGTTCAAAATTCAAGGAAACAATCAACTACAAAAATGTACCTAAGATCTCAATAAACAAATTTCTTAAACATATAAACTTCCTAGAGATGATTCTTAACACCGTTTTTTAATTTCATTTGTTTTTTATTTACTTCAACATTGAGTTACTATGCTATCTATTACAAAAATATTAAAAAACTAGTAAGGTATATCTTCGACTTGGCCGAAGTTAAAATACCCCCACGACTGATTCTTAAGGGTTAAATAATCTTAAATTAGAGAGCTTTTTGTATGAGATTTTAGAAAATTTTGTTAGTTTTATGTGTCTAAAATACAAACATATCAAATTGTTTTTCTGAAGCATAAATATAAGCCTTTTTATAAAATATTAAATTTTGGGGTTGTATAGGAGGTGGGCGTGTTAGTGGGTGGATGACGCCCATTTTTCTAACACACCTAAGTTTTGACATAGAACACACAAATACCGAGTATCAGTTTTGTAACTTTAATATTAGTCTCTTTATAGAGTTTTCAATTTTGGGGTTGTATGGGAGGTGGGCGTGTAAGTGGGTGGATAACGCCCATTTTTCTAACACACTTAAGTTTTGACATAGAACACACAAATACCGAGTTTCAGTTTTGTAACTTTGATATTAGCTTCTTTATAGAGTTTTCATTATTTGTGTTGTATGGGAGGTAGGCGTGGCCCATAAAACAAAAAGTGCATGACTTTGGGGAAAATTGGGAGACACGGGTCTTTTTTTTTAGTCTTTTATCACGTAGTGGTGTCCGTATATGGTTATTTTGCCGTGACTTAAAAAATTACTCACAGTGTAGTTTATTGAATTAACACCCTCTCACGGAAGTTTTTCTGAAATTTAAATAGCCTCAATTCTGTTGCAGAGTCAAGTTATTTCACATACCAAATTTTAGTAAAATCGCCCGCTTTCGGAAGTCTTTGGAATTTTTTATATTTTATGTTTTATCTTGGGTGCAGTTGAACGTTTATACCAAATTCCATTGAAATCGGTCCAGACGTTTAGGAGTTATTGAGTCTTAAAATGCACTGCTTAAAGCGCCCTCTTGCGTAAGTCTTTGGAATTTTTTATAATTAATGTTTTATTTTGAGAGCAGTTGAACCTTCATACCAAATTTCATGGAAATCGGTTCAGGCGTTAAGAAGTTATCACAGAGTGCCACGCCCACATACTTCCACCAACTTTTTTAACCTATGTTTTATATTGGTTGCAGTTGAACCTTCATACCAAATTTCATTGAAATAGGTCCAGGCGCTAGGAGTTATTGAGTCTTAAAATGCACTACTTAAAGCTCCCTCTTGCGTAAGTCTTTAGAATTTTTTATAACTTATGTTTTATTTTGAGAGCAGTTGAACCTTCATACCAAATTTCATTGAAATCGGTCCAGGTGTTTAGAAGTTATTATAGAGTGCCACGCCAGCATACTTCCGCCCACTTTTTTACACTGTTTTACACAAAATAAATTTTATCTGTAAAATTAAATTCTGACTTGACATAAATTGGTTTCTTTTTGAGGATAAATTTATGATATGTTTGCTCAGAAGAAATATTTCTGATTCAGTGTTCAGTGTTTCTTGGAATTGCTTTTCAAAACACTAAAACAAAAAGATAAATACTTATCTGTCAAAGTTCTTGAGTACCCCAAAAACTATTGAACCTGTCACAAATGTCACAAAATTAAAGCATTTAAGACAATCAATTGTTTAAACATCAAAAAAATAAAAATGTGTACGGACTTTTCTGTCTTTTTTGATCCATGCCCAAGATAATAGCTTAAACGCTACTTGTAGTAATCAATCAAAATCCTCTTGACAATGAGTAAACAATTAAATATTAAATAATTGTAAGAATTATAAAAAAGAAATGTAAAAATATATCAAGGCAATAATAAACATTCATTAACTTACTTCTCCAGTTGATCGCGGAGCTCCTTCTCGAACGTCGGTGACCCGCATTGGCTCTGAAAAAAAAGAAAACAGAAATGAGTAAATAATAATGATATCTTAATAGCAGAAACATATAAAAGATAATAAAAAAAAAAAAAAACTGAAAATACTCAAGCATAAATTGAAGTCGGGATGTGCTTGTCAAAGCAGATAAAGTGAAAGATGAAAGAAATCATCTGTTAGCGCGTGATGTGAAGTTCTGTTATTGATTACAGGGCGGCAGAATTGATGACAGGAAAATCAATGTCAAAATGAGTGAGGCACATAAGAGAGTAACGATAGCTTTTAATTTTTACATATTTTGTTGTTTTTTGTATCTGGAAAAATATTTCATTACAAAGTGATATTTTTGTAAAAGCAACATGCAAGCGACGACAAAAAATGACTCAAATAAAGCTAGTCACTCGAATAAAAATGTTGAAGGAAAAATTTCAGCGAAGAATACATAATGAAGCCAACAGAATGAGCAGTAGAAAAATGAAGTACACACTGGCAAAAAAACTCATTACGCATTACGTATTAAACTAATGTTTTGAGCAATCTTTCGGCATGACTTTAAACAAGTGTTAAGTACTCATTTGGGAGCTGGTGGAACCATGCTATGTACAAGTTTTATTTGAAAAAAAAACCACACACACTCACAATATAACAAAAAACACCATCTAAGCCAAAGAATGCGGAACGAGAGTCTTGCAACAATTTGTGCGAGTGTTGCATGCTATAAATCACGTGTCATCAACTGAAATGTCAACACCAAGTGTTGCTGGAACCAACAGGCAATCGATAAAAAATTACAATCTACAGACGACGCAGATAAATACCAAACGGATGGATAGTATTACATACAGAGTTGGACAAAGGGACGATGTCGTACAGATAGACAGACAGACAGAGAGACAGATAAAATAAATTGTTCATTTAAGTGGAAGTGTCGCACCCGTGTTCTCCAAACATGCATTTGTATGGGACACACATGCGTTTCTTTGGTTTTAATATGATTGATTTTTATTAGAAGCATCTGTGTGGAAAGACAAAATTTGTTAAAGGAGGGAGGGGCAGGGTAATAGGAGGAACAACTTTCAATTGTGATTAACTGCTTGGAAATAGTTTTGTTTGCATGGCTGTTATTTTAAATAATTATTTTTGATTTTGAGATTTTTCTTAAACTGACTATCAGGAATTCAATTCAGAACAAAGAAAGAGAACATTTTTTGAACAAAACAAAACCGTGTCTGTTAAAAAAAAATTGCACTAAATTTGAAATAGTTCTTAACTAGTTCCAAAGAGCTTGTACTACCCCTACTTACTACATTTCACTTTGTTTGAATTTGCGGAAAGTAACGTCCAAATTGAACAAAAAAACGAAATGTGCGTGTACAGCGCCACCTGTTGAGAATTTTTCGAATATTTTTTTTCCTTAACCTTCGCGTGACAATTACCAACAAACCCGCAAAAGAAAGTATTCAATTTGGCCCAGCCGTTTTCAAGTTTTAAGCAGCCGAACAAACCACGATTCATTTTTATATATATAGAAGAAGATTGATTAGAAATGAAGAAATAAGTAAATAAAGATAAAAGCATAGTTCCATGGTAAGACCGGGATTCGAACCCGTAACCTCTGGGTTGGCAGTCAAGCACACTCACCCACTACCCAGGCCACCGAGGTTGATTTTCAATATTGTTTAGTTGTGAATTTCTTTATGAATTAATGAATATCTCTATCTTGAATTTCAAATTCTTCTTAACACAAAACTGAAAACGAAAAAAATAAAAATTTAACCGTCTTCCTCCTGTTCGCCTATAGGCTAAAGGACTGCTACAGGGCTTTAGCAAACATGGATGCATGCTTTTATTGCGAGTGTGTTTTCATTTTAACTTAAGTGTGTTTGTATGTATGCATGTATTTTTTAAGCAATTTTATTCGTTGAATGTGAAAATTTCCCGAAAACAGGTTGTCATATAATTTTTAGTTTTTTCGTATTTAGAAGAACCTTATTCTAGTGATTGACAAGTGCAAATTTGTTGAAAAGCGAAAAATTCCTCATTGTGAAATTAAAGTGAACTCTTTTGATAACAGCAAAAAAATTATGTAAAGAATTTCTAACTTTCCAACTGATAATACAATAATACGGAAAAATGCACATAAAAGATTGTCTTGTCAAAAAATTGACAATTGTCAATAACCAGAACAAGGCTAAAAAGTAAATCTAAAAAAATTATCTGTAGGTAATAAAAATCTGCTATCATAGTCATATCACATATTTATAAAAAAATTGTGATTTTTTTAGTTAAATGTGTGTTTACTTTAAAATCCTTTTCCACTTTCTGTCTCAATTCAATTGTTTCATTACAATATTGAAATTTGTTAAGTTTTTATTGCAAATTCAATTGAAAAACCGCTTAACGGTGGTTCGTTTTAAGTATATGTTTCCTTTTTTTTTTGCAGCTTTGAATCCTTTTAAATTCCAAGTGAACATTTTAATAAGAACTATAATAAAATTGCAGAACTCCACTAAGAAATGAGATATAAAGCACTCTTGGTCCATTTGCCATCCATCACCCTCTCAACAGTTTTTTTTTTTATTTCGGCACAGCTGGAGACGCGGTTCATCTGCATGACGCTTCTTGCTAGAGTCAGTTCAAAAAAACCCAAAAATAATCTCCAAAAATAGCGCCTTTTTTGTGCGTTTAAATGTTAGTGTGTGGGGGAAACCGACGCCATTCTGGCTTCACAAAGAATAGAAACACGCAACAGAGGCGCCACTTGTTTCCATAAAAAAAAAACAAAGCAAAAAAAAAATAATGCCCAAAATCAAATTTGAAATAAAGAGTAATAAAGAACATTTCGCAGCCGGCAAAGAGTCCAACAGTGTTGTTTCCTTATTAAATTTAGTACACTTTGGAGAATGAAGAATGGAGTTTGGGGTTTATTGTATGTGTACGTAAAGTATTTCTGTCTGCTGTTACAACGACTCGATTCCTGATGCTGACGCAGTTGTTGTTGGCGGCTTCCTTCATGTTTTGTTTCCGCTAAGCGTTCGTATTAATAAAAATTATTATTATTATTATTATTCATCACTTTTTTTACAAACAAACAGAAGGGGGGTGTATTTTGAATTGTTTGTTGGTTGGTTTTCGCTATGCGTAGAAATTGTGGTGGTTGATATTTTCCTGTTTTTTGTGCATTTTTGCTTTGTGCATGTTATTATTTTTACTTTGCTAGCGTGCTGAATAGTGTTTCTTGATTAATACCATTTTTGTTTTTTTTTTTTTTGTTTTTTTATTATTATTATTCAACACAAAGTGTTTCATTAATTCGACATTTCATTAAATTAAACAAAGATTAGGCTGGATTATTCCAAAAACTACCTTGAATATTTGAATATTAAGACATTTCTGTTCATTATCGAAAATTTATCTTTGATTGTTGTTATTAAGCTTTACGTTGTTGTATAACTTCCTGGATACTAAGTTTTGAAGGAAATTTTCACTTTTTTTTTTAAACATATTTTCAACGTTTTAGCCACCAACTAACTAATGGAATTTAATTGACTCTTCTTAGTCTCCACAACTGTCTATATATATCATTTTGTCACTTTGCTTTCCCAAATAAACACCAAAACCAACAAAGTTTTCATAACGCCCAATACAATCGTACCACAGCTCAAAATAATGTGTTCGACAAAGAAACTTATTCAATTTCCCAGACCATCAGTAGTGAAAGAGCCATCTAATCCATTTGCAAAGATTGTTCAACTCTATTTTTTTCATTCCTATCTGTTATTTCATTCTTCCTGTCAAGCCATCATTACTTAATACAATGCAAACAAGTTTAGTTAGAAAACAGTCGGCAAGAAGTTTCTTAGTTTTTATCTGGACAATTGAAGAGCACGAAGTCATGAATGGCGCAGACAGTTGAACTTTGATTTGCTAGAGTGTGAAATGAAAAAATTTTCTTTTAACACTTGGTTCAGTTAAGAGCATTAGAGCTGCGAAAAACTTTATTTTAACTATTGATGGCAAGAGATATGAGGGATCTTTTGCAGTTGGTAACTTTTGGTTGGAAGTCTTCATTGCCACTATTTGATATTTTAGTGAAATTTCTTTACCAAGTTTGAAAATAATTTTAATTCGCAAAAAAACTGATGCAAAGTATCAAAATTCATTTGCATGCTTGTTGAAATTTTGAAATTTTGCCAAATAATTCCTTAAAAAAACCAGAGTGCTTTTTTTTTTATCAATTCGTTTAAAATTTGAGTACCGTCAAGTAATGGCAGATACCACTAACGCTACAGTTCATTATCATAAAAAAAAGAATTGTAACAGTTGGGCTAAAAGGTTCGCAGGTTAGGGTTAAACGCATTATTTTGGTAAAATTCGATTATATTATTTAGCATAGTTGCATTCGAAGGCGATACAACGATTATAGAAGTGGTCATGCAATTTTTCAATACCATTTTTAAAGTACGATTTCTATTTCGCCGCAAAATAGGCCTCACCCTAGTAACACAAGGGGAAGTTATAAGTTCAGAATCCAGCTTATAAAACAGCAATGTCCTTATATGAGCTCTGGTAGAATAATTAAAAGGATCTAGGCTTTTATAGCGAAATATTGAATTTATAATATCTTGCTAGAGCAGATATAAAATCATTATAAAGAGAGAAATAGAAATGTCTTTAATATGCATTTTCAAAACTCAGATTGTAGTGGTTATAAAGGGATGGCGACATGTTTCTTTAGTGTCTTTTTACTGTGCTTAATAAAATTATTATAAAGATTGCGATTCGGCACATCAACTGAAAAATATTCTTGCTTGAAACGAAAAAACATCGAACTTAATGAAATTTTATCAGTTTTTTGGAAGTTTAAGTTTAGCCGAGTGTGCTGGCGTTCTAAGTCTAAGAACTCGAATGTACTGGGTTCAATTCCCAACAAGAACACCAAATATTTTTTTTTTTAATAATAATGTTTTTTTTTTAATTTTTTAATGAATGAATTTTTTTAGATTAGAAATGTGTGTATCATAAGAAATGTATCTTTTTTCTACAAATGAAGTTTTGAGTTGAACAAAACAAATTGTTCAGTTACCGCAATTTAAAAACCACTTATGTTAATGGCAAGCGAAATTAATTTCTTGCAACTTAATAACGCGTTTCCCGCAGCTGACTATTATTATGACAACTGTTCAAACGTTTCCAAAAAATGATTGTAAGCACGATAAACGAAGTTCGTTTGCAGCAAACTGGCGATAAACGTTTTTTTTTTCGTTGCGTGCATGTATCCTGCGTTTTCATTCAAAGTGAACGTGTCATCAGGAGATGTGGTTAATAAGCATACGGGCAGTAAGGAAAACGAAAAGGTAAGATATATTTTATAAATAGTAAAATTCGAGCACAATTCGAGCTATTTGGGAGAATTATGGAGTGCTATCATGGCCAGAAGTCAAAAGCGATAAAAAGGTCAATAAGTTTATTGAGAATTATTGATATCCAAGGAGATAAAATAAAATATTTATGTTCAAGGAGTTTTAAATGGATTTATACAAGTTTTGAAATACATTGGATAAACTCATTTTCAATTTATTGTGTCAATATTCTCCACCACGATTGAGTCTGAATAACGCCTGAATAGCGCCTGAATAACGCCAAAAAGCGTTTGTAGCAGAGTTCTTGAACGCCGCTGTTTTCACCAAAACACGTATCAATTATCTTCAATAAATGATTCAATGCCAAATGCCTGATACGGTTTGTAAGGCCCAATTTCTGATATTTACTCTAAAAAGATCACTGACTGAAAATTCAGGGTTTTCCATAAATCATCGTCATAATCTAAATCTTCACTGTCAACATAAAAATAGTGGTCAGAATAATTCATGTTGCCGGAGTTATTGTTTAGCACAAATTTGGTTTCAGCACAAATTTGGGTGAAGCAGGCACTACATTATCGAGTGCAGCAATATTGTTCAAACTATTGAGTTTTGTTGACGACAATATTTGTCCTTTCAACAATTTCATCTTTTTCTCGAATGATATACGTTGTGATTTCAAGTTTCGGTAATATGTCCCACTTCTTTTAACTTTTCTCTTTTCTTAAAACTTGAAAAAAAACTTGTATGCGTCGAGATTGACTGCAAATGATTTTTTGAACGACGGCATACTTTTTTTCATTTTATTACTTTATAGCGCTATATTTAAAGACTTTATAAAGACAAACCAAAAAAAAATATGATTCGTCTTCGACGTACATTTGTACATGTCACATATAGCCTAGTGGATAGCGTGCATGACTATGGAGCGTTAGGACGTTGGTTCGAATCCGGATATAACAGGTAAGTACAAATAAAATTTTAAATATAAAATAATAATGGCTTTATAAAAAATATTACAAATTTAGTTTTTTATATTTATTTTTCGCGCAACTCTTTTTTAAGTCTTTGTAAGGAGTATTTTAAAGTCCTTTGAAATACCTCTACACAAGACATTTGTCTTGATAACATGGAGGGGAACACGTCTTTATAACCCATACGCCAAATTGGCCTTATAAGCTCCTATAAAGAACATATAAATACAAATCAATGTTTTTGTAATTATCTTTAAAAGGCCTATAAAAGAACCTATAAATACTGTTTGTGCTACTAGGGTTAACTTTATGATCATTCAGAATTATTTTGTTCTCTTTTTTAATGTTTTGTCCAAAACGGCTTCGTTACGGTGTTCATTTCGCCTCATTATAATTTTGCGAACCACCTCTCAACGGATGATTTTCCTGGCGCAGACTTTAAATAATGTTTATCAAGTCAAGCTTTGGCTGCAACATTTTTTATTTTTCACCATAAAACAATGCTTCATTAACACGAAATTCTTCCTTGGTTAATTTTTTTTTCACAATAACAAAAGTTGCTTCACTCACCATACTATATCACATTTACTAGAAATTAATTCTAGTAACGCCATCTATGTGTCAATTAACGAACTTTTCAATTCAACTGATGTTCTAATCGATATTGTTTATACAATTAAATACTCTTTCTTACTTAGGTGGCCATGACAACCCGTTGTCGGGTTACGGCTAACTTCATCTTTCACCAAGCGCGGTTAGGGCTTCCTCGGCCTGCTTAATCAATCGGAGGCATGGTCTTCCTCTTCGTCGTCGACCCTCGACTTTTGCCTCAAACACCTTTTTCGCTGGAGCTTCTTCATCCATACGAAAGACATGACCAAGCCAACGTACTCGCTGAATTGTTATACGCTGGACTATGTCAATGTCATAAGAGCTCGTACAGTTCGTGGTTCATTCGAATACGATAGTCGTCGCCAACTCGAACAGGACCACTGGTTTTGCGGAGAACTTTCCTATCGAACACCCCAAGAGCGGCTGCATCTGTTTGCGATACCACCCAAGAAAATGGTACCATTTCGATATACACCTGCCTTTCGTAGGATCTTATCCATGATCAAATTGAAGAGATCGCATGATAGCGGGTGGCCTTCTTTGAAACCTCGTTCGGTATTAAATGTTTCGGAGAGGTCAGTTCCTATCTTGACGGAGCTGCATGTATTGCTCAACGTCATCCTGCAGAGCCTTATCAACTTTGGAGGTATACCGAACTCAGATATTGTTGCGTACAGGCAATTCCGAACGCCCCTTTTGTAGATGGCCATCGAACGCAGCTTTGTAATCAACAAAGAGATGGTGAGTGTCGATTTGACTATCGTGGGTTTTCTACAGGATTGGCGTAATACAAAAATCTGGTCTATGGTGGACTTGCCAGGACGAAAGCCACACTGATAAGGTCCAATCAGTATTTTCGTATGCGGCTACAATCTTTCTCACAAAACGCTCGAAATAACCTTGTATGCGATGGAAATAAGACTGATACTTCGGTAGTTGGCGCACGTTGTCGGGTCTCCTTTCTTAAGTATAGGACAAAGCACACTGAGATTAAAATCGTCGGGCATGCTTTCAATTATTAAATATTATTATTTTCTTTATCTTTTTCTTTTCTGTGGTGACGGTGGCATGCAGGTTTAGTGTGTGGCTTAGCATGCTCGAAGCCCGGGTTCGATACCCAGCCGCGGCGAAAAGTTTTTTTTCAATAAAAAATGTTTCTGATCGGTCACCACCTTCCTGCAGACAATGGCAAACCTCAGAGAGTAAATAAATCCGTTCGGAGTCGGCATAAAACATGTAGGTCCAGTTCTCGGTCAATTGTGTGCAAACATTTAATAACACACACAACTCAATTGATGATAAGAAGCTCGGTCAAAGTCCTTTCAAGGGCTGAAATGGCCAATTTGTTTTTTTTGTTTTTTTGTTATTATTTTCTTTAAATTAATGTTCAGTCAAAAATGGTTGGCGTGCACTTTGTTCGATCACACAACAACAGAAGTTCGGCACTGCGTTAGATCACTCAACTCTAATGCAATGGTTGCGAAGATCCGGGGTTCAATTCACAATTTTATGCAATTTTTCCTTTAAATATTTGATAAAGGTAATACAATTTTAAATAATAGAATTTTAATGAAAAAACTAATAATAAAATTATAAATAATAACAACAAATAAAAAATAAAATGGAATATACAAAAATCTGGTATAACGGTGTTAGTTTTTGAACTATTCCGAAACGGCTGGACCGATTTTAATGAAATTTGTTTTGTATATTAAGTAGGTATGATAATAGGTCGTAAAATATTTTTCACTTCCAACCTGTGAGGGGCGTGGCACTTTTTCAAGAAAACAATTTTTCAGCTTTACTTTCGTTTATAAATCGCACATCAATGAAACTCGGTACAAACTTACTATTGAGTCTTGGCCTTCAACTGTCAAATTTGAGCGATCTTTGAAAAGGTTGGCCCATGAAATTCAATTTTTTGATGTCGCTTAAATTTGGAACTAAGTCTCGTATTAAAATGAAACTCAGTATGAAGTAACTTATTGGCCAAAACGGAGCGTGGCTCCACCCATACAATGTATATGTTCTGGTTTTTAGTGTTTTTCTCAACTCTGTATCTGGTAGTAAAACATATCGTATAATAAATCTGAAAAAGCTTTGAATAGTTGATTAAGGGCCGTTTTATTCACTTTTTTAACTTAAGATTTAAGAATAACTTGGAAATTTTTCAAATTTTTATTCTATTTTTATTTTATTTTTATTTCAAATTTTATTCATTTTATTCACTTCAATTTGTCAAACATAACTTGAGAAATTCAAGTTCAGTTCTAACTCTCGTCTCATAACTGGCGCTAACTTTTGAATTCTTTAACTTCCAATAATATGACAAGTTATGAGTTCTAACTTGGGATATTTGCTATAACTTGTATTTTTTGTTTCAATCACAACCAGTTTTCGTGAGACTGTAAGTACGATTTAAACAAAATTGTACTTTTGCTGATAACTGAATGTATTTTGAATTAATTTGCATAGCAAGCAACACTTGAGCTGACTGCAAAAAATTATTCATCGAAAGAACCCACGAAGGACATTTCTGTATGTTTTTCGACGACGTCTTGTGTCCGACAAAATTTTTTTTAATTCCTGCATTACTGTTAAGTCCGAAAGCAGTGATATATTAACATCATTCTATGGAATGGAAATACATCAAGTTTCTACTATTTTGCGTGGTGCCCAATCGATATCTTCTCAATTTCGATATTTTTTCTTTTGACTACTGAAAACTGCCTTAGTTTTGGCTTCAACTAGCCTTAAAACAGATGCTTCTAAAGACGGATACACTACAAAAACCACCTGATTGTACTTCTCCCTAAAATCGCCCTACTATTTTACGATAACTACTAGCGTAACGTCATATCTGAAGCCGATTATTTGAGCCCTATCTGGGAGCACCAGACGCAAGATTTCAAGCATTGCGAATATAATGAAAAATTTTAAAGTAGTGATTATATACAGAGTTTTTATAAAGGTACTCTTCAATTTTAACAAGTAGAAAGTATATTATAATCCTACAAATCGTTAATAAATTCAAAATTTGTAAGCTTATGGAATAGTACAAAATAAAGATGTTCTGGAAGAACTAAATTATCGGTTCCTTAACAAGTGCATTAGATAAAACCATCACAATAGAATTAAATAAATCTCTAAAATATCCCGCTTTAATCCCGATCTAATCCCGCTTACAAAATATTAAAGAGTTTTGCTATCGATAAAAGCTTGGCTTCATGAGTAGCCCTCTTGTTGTTGACATTATTCCAAAACAGTGCAAAATAACATTCAGTATTTTATGTGTTAAATAATTTATTAAATAATTAAAATACAGATTAACTGACATTTTATTGCAGTACACCTTAAGAGTGGTGATATCAAATTGTAACATAATCTCCCTGAGTCACTACAGGCGCTTTTGGTTCTTAGCCATTGGCAGAGTCAAATTCTGTTTAAGGTCCGGTCCAATTACTTTTAAATACCATTGTATGTTGGTGATAAAGCTGTTGATGATAAAGATGCAAAATTTATGAACGAAATCAATCTATTGATTGGTGTACAAGCATCAATTTCTTTAAGTCGATGACAGGACCAAGTTGCCATTGTGCATGTTGATATTGTTCTTGGTTCATACATTGCTATTTTTGTTTTGTTCACCAATAAATCGATAACTATTTTATTTGTTTTAATGAATTATATTCGCATATTTGTGTGCTTCTGCATTCCATTTGAAACTTAAATATTTAAAATTAATTTCTCAAGTTATGATTCTCAAATATCATTAATTTCCTTGGAATTTTTTCATAACTTGAATATTTATAACTTGTCTTAACTTCTACTCAGAAAGCGTCAGCTTGATATTTACAAAACTGAATAAAATCCAATTTTAACTTGAGAAATTAAAATATAAAACTTCGCAAGTTATACAAAAAGTCAAGTTAACAAAAGTTATTGAAACTTCTCAAGTTAGCTCAAGTTATAAAAAGTGAATAAAACGGCCCTAAGACTGATTTTTTTATTTTAATTTCTCATTTATAAACGTTGTTGGTTGTTGTTTAAATGTGTTGAAAATTGAAAAAAAGAAATGGATAATGTTGAATGCAAAAAATCTATACAAATCAAGAACGTGTTAAGCCAAAATAACTAACCAATATTATTTTTATTATGCATAATGAAAAAAAAAAAAATCACCCTGAACATACAATAACATTTACTACCCCCTCCACTAAAATTTCTGCAAACTCTTTGTCTAAAAACAACCAACCCTGTTCATGCGGCCCAATGAAAGATTCAGTGATTAAAAAAAAAACGCTTTTATGTTTGCTTCACTCTTGTGCGAATGTCAATTTCGCTTGTGGCACATGACCATCAACATATCCTGCAACAAAGAATTACAATCACGGACGACTAGAATTTACGAATGGATATTCTACAGAAACATACACAAGCACGTGCTTGTGCAAGAATTACAAACAATCTCTGCTTCTGGTCGACAGTTGTCAGGAGGCATCCAAATAGCCGATATGCAAAATTAAATTCTGCGAATTTAGAGAGTCACCCTCATGACAGTGATTTTGTATTGCTTATTGTTTAGATCTGTACTGCGCAGATTTAATAACTAGAATTTGAATATATTTCATAATAACTGCCATTCAATATGTAAAAATTAAAAATTGAAATGCAGTTTTATAACTCGATTTCCGCCTTCTTACCCCCAAAACATGGCCAAACATCTCTCGGCAACTCTCATTATATTTGCATTAACAATAACAACCCCGAGCCAAGCTATTAATTGGCCATTTTCATCATCATTCATATGCAAAATATTCACCCCAGGCACTCTGTTATTCAACATTTTGGAGAATTGCCTCATGCACTGTTGACTTATTTGTTAAATTTTCATAACTTAAGTCCTACTTAAGCTTCAGTCTTAGTTCCGGTCTCTCATCTTCACAACTTCAAACGCATCTCCCTGTTGCATCAACATTGACAGCCCACTGTTAAATAATCCTTTTCCTTAATTAAATTATTCACATGTTCATATTTCTGGAAAATCTCTTTAAATTCTAAATTCATTGAAGCTCTGGCCTGTTTATGCGACGCAAAACATTGGATTCGCTTGTTACCCCAGCTGCAATGATGCAGCTTTTGGTACTTCTACTAGTGGTGGTAATGGTGTATCAGTCCATTTGAACCCTCTTAATACAGCAGTAGAGTGAACGATGCGGGTGTGCAAACGGTGTAATTTTAATGTACTTCTCAAGTAGACCAAATATTTATGTCAGTTTCGGTTATTTGGGGTTTGTCAAAACATGACGTAATGTCATCTTGTCTCTCAACGCTGCATGCAACACGTTCTTCGACCAGATGAACCCCAATGTTGTACGCTTATTTGAAAGCAGTTTTTTTGAGCATTGCATGGACCAAAAAAAAAAAAAAAATTGTTTTTTTGTAAGAACAAACATGTTTGGAAACACAACTGCGTAAATCCACCCTTAATCAAAACGACATTGAAAGTCCTAATTGAAATTTATGCATCCTGATTGTTTTGCTTGGTTGTGGGTGGAGGGTGTGGGAATGGGGATAGGGTTGATGATTGTTAACACCGGTAATGGTTTAATTTTTCTTTTGAGTTACTTTACTTTTGATCTTTTTAAGCTAAGGTTTGGAAAAGTGAGAAAAAATTGTGAGATATAAGAACAAAATTTTTAAATATTGGGCATAGTTCAAAGTTAAGGGAATTACGAAAAAGTTATTACCTCGATTATAAATAAATTTTATATAACACATTTAATTGTAGTGTTATAAATATTAATATTTGTTTTTGATAAAATGACTTTGAATTTTTTAAAAATGTTGCTTTCCTTATTATAAAATGTCTTCATCAGGATTCGATCTCTAGTCTCCCCAAATTCTAATTAGAAGCCGTAGTCATTGTGTCATATCGTTGTATATGAAACGAATATTTTTTTTTTATCATTTATATAGAAAATTCTGTCGTAGGTAACACGAATAAGTTTTAAGTCTGAAATGGGTTACAATCAAACCATTAAGATGCTTTAAGTTCGAGATAAAGTGTAAACATGCCAATAAGCAGCCATACACTAGATGTACAAGCGGAACTACAGCACTTATTTTGTGCTTAATTATGTTAAGGCTGGAAAGGAGTATAACTGGTAAATTTTGAAACTATAAATTTGAAATTTGCTGCCTGAAATTTACAGCATAAAATAGCTTAAGGTTTGATAAGTTCTACAACGGACCTTAAAACAGCTTTAGGTGTGACAAGTTCAAAGTGCCATAAAACTTTTTTTAACTCTGTAAACAGCTTTAAAGGGAACTCATAGAGTGGACTTTGACTTATTTTGCTGAAAGTATTATCATTTCCAAAATATTATCTGCATCTTTTTTTAAAAACAAGGAAGTTATTCAAAAAGGAATGTTTCAAAAAATGAGTTTTTGCGAAGAATGGTCAATTTTGTATGGACAAATATTCAAAATTTAGCAGTGTTCCTAAAGGAATTATAAAAAATGAATAACTTTTTTAGTACAAATCTTGCACTCTATTTTCCAAGCCTTCTGACCGAGTTTCGTTAAGATCGGCTAACTTTTGTATGAATCTCTCATTAAAAATCATGAAAAAACTTCATCGAGGTCAAGGAGAGCAACTTCCAGGATCTAACCGATTTCGAACATTTTAAGTAAACATATATTATTTCTTATTTCCAGCCTCCTGACCAAGTTTCGTTAACTTCGGCTTACTTTTGTATGTAGCTCCCATACGAAATCATTTTAGAAATTAATAAAGGCCGAAGCGAGGCACTCGTTGCGTCGGACAGGTTTCAACAATTTTTGAAATTCTTTTTAGGTAGCTTATATCAACCAAATCTACAAAATTTATTATCATAGGAGCACTTCTACTATTTTTGTTTAAATTTTGTATGAGATCGTGAGGATCGTGCAACGTAAGAATATAAAAATTAAAAAAATATCTTAATAAGCATAAATAATAAGCATAAGCGCAACCAAAGGGGGTTTTGTGGTTTAAGTTTAAACCAAAAAAATTATTGTAGTTCCAAGCAAAATGGGATTCAATCAAAGTGAGTCACTTAAAAAGTAATCACACATCTTATCAAATGAGTTAAAACCACAAATGTATATTTCATGTATGGAACCGACTTATGTGGCTAAAATATTTGGTAAAAACTTAATTCATAAGTAAGACAAAATAATAAAGCCTAAATTTGAGGACATTCGGTTGAGTTCCTTGTCACCCAAATAATTAGAGAAATTCCCTCTAAAATTGTCATTTTTCATTCTTCTTTTAAACGTCATCAGATTCAGTAAACAAATAATTCCGACTGACTTTCGAAGCAAAAGCTGTTTGTTTATCAATCTATTTATGATGAAATGGAACACTTTATAGAGCATTTTTGGCTTTGTCAAATGTTACTAATCACGCGTGATGTGTCAAAAAAGGTACCCTGAAAAAAAATACCAAACAATCACCCTTTATTTAGAAAAAAAAAGTAGACATATGCATTGTTTGAACATTGTTGAATATTTTGCTGTGATATGAAGCCTTTGAAAAAAAAAGTTTTAGCAAAAAAAAAAACTTGAAGTTTGAACAAGGAAAAAATAGTACAAATATCAGTCGCATTAACAGCTGCATCACAGCCGCTATAATTACATAAAACGGTTTTTATATATAAGCCCGACATTTGATAAATCCCTCCCAAAAAACAAAATACCTGGTTGCGCCGCCTCTGTCAGTAAGTAATGTTTATAACGAACTTCAAGGTACCGGAAACTTTGTTCGTTATAAGCGTTGAATCGTTAGAAACGATATAGTAGTAAACCTTTTAGTATAATTTTTTTAATCAGTTTTTAGTTATTTATTAAATTTTTCTTAGTTAAATTGAAAAATTAAAAAAACCGTTACATTACATGGACTTTAAATTTTTTTTAATCTAAAAAAAGATTATTTTTTAATCCAATGAAAAGTTTTACATTTTTCAATCCAAAAAGGATTTATTTATAATCCGCAAAAAGTTTAAAATTTCTTAATCAAAAAAGGAATAATTGTAAATCCACAGAAAGTTTAAAATATTATAATCCAAAAAAGGATTAGATTTTAGTCCAAAAAGTGCAAATTATTGTAATCCGAAAAGGATTACTATTTAATCCACAAAAGTTTAAACATTGTTTGCTGTAAAAATGTATATAATAATATTTTGGTTCAGATTTTAATAAACAATTTGTTTCATTTAATTAAAAATAAATTTTGGATGCTTAAACAACATTTAGAATTATATTTAGCTTAAATTTCGTAGCAGTAGTAGTTTTCAATCTTATACCTGAATTACAATGCGGCAGTGGCAGCGTCAGTGGCAGTGGAATTGATCAGCTGTTATTTTAGGAATACTGTTGTTCAATGAAAAAACTTACATAGCAGCAGCGGCAGTAAGCATTACTTCCGAGGTAAGCCCTATTTCGAAATTCACTGCCAACATGCAAATAATTAAACTACTAAAAATTCCACCTTTCACTGCTTTTGATGCTGACGCTGCCATTGCTAGATTGTTATTTGCAGGCAGTAAAATACGAAACAGCTGATCACTGCCGCTGCCACTGACACAGCTGCTGCTACTGCCACTGCTGCATTGTAATTCAGCTATTTAATAACATAAATACTTTTTCCTGAAAATACTACCTTAATGCAAATTTGTAGTCCAAAAATAGTTTTAAACTTAAACTTTTTCGGATTGAAAAAAATTAAACTAAAATATGGAATAAAAAATAGTACTTTTAGGATTAAAAATTCCTTTAAACCAAAGTTTGGATTAAAAACTAGTCCAACATTTTTAACCGTGTATGTCAACATGCGAATTTGAATTTGAGGCAAGAATTATGCCTTTACCTCATGGTACAAGTAGAAGGTAGGCGCATATTGGAGAGGAAGTGAGCTAGATGTCAAAGTCAGCTGTTCGCATTTTAGTTTTTCTAACTGTTCTTGCTGACTTTATTATTTGACGTTTATAGCACTCACAGCTTTGTTAGTGTAAAATTAGACATTTGAGCAGCCGTAAAAATATGAGCCTACCGTATTATTCTATCATGGCTTTACCTCAGACAATTCGAGTTAAGCAATCTCATTACACTACCGTCAAATACAAGACTTAAGACTTAAGTCGTACACTGAGGGAAAAATGTGTTAAAATTAAATGAAATTGTGTTCATATCTAACGAATTTGTTTTTGAAATAGAGCTTGAAACAAATTCATTAAAATTAAACACAACTGTATTTAAATTTAAATTCAAAACAAAAGTTTTTGTTATGAAAAACAAATTAAAACAAACATTTTAAAATTTAAAACAAATATTTTGAAAGCATAATGTCGCTGCGCGGCATGTAGTGACCATGGCATGCAGGTGAAGTGTGTGGCTTAGCATGCTCGGAGCCCGGGTTCGATCCCCAGCCGCGGCGAAAAGTTTTTTCAATAAAAAATTTTTCTGATCGGTCACCACCTCTCTGCAGACAATGGCAAACCTCAGAGAGTAAATAACGCCGTGTAAGGCTTCTTGAGAACATGAACTTAAGCCGTTTCGAGTCGGCATAAAACATGTAGGTCTAGTTCTCGGTCAATTGTGTGCAATCATTTAAAAACACAATTGATCATAAGAAGCTCGGTCAAAGTCTTTTCAAGGGCTGAAATGGCCACTTTGTTTGTTTGTTTGTTGTCGCTGCGCCTAAAAAAAATCAGGTATGTGATTTGTTATGATTTTTTTTTATTGCATAATTGAATAGCTCTACTCAATGTCCATCTGTGCGCTGAACGGCTTTTTGTTATCTCACATTGAAGACATTTTTTCATTACTTTTGCAATAAATTCCCTGTAAAATTTTTAAAATTTTTAATTAAAAATTTGAAAAATCAGGTATGTGCTCGAAAAATTTGATCATAGTAAAAACAAAATGCCCGGAAAAAAATCGGTTATGTGTCTGAATGCATCCTCGCTTTGTGCTGGAGTCAGAAGTTAAAGTTTTTTTAATATTTATCTCTAGATTTTTATAGCAAAAAATACAAAATTATGACATTGCAATAAATTTGGAAGCACAGAGAATAAATCAGTTTTTTTGCTCTACTGAAAAGTTGTTGAAAAACACATACATAACTGAATTTTAAGGCGCAGCGACGATATATTTTCGATGCCATTTTTTTATCTTAACCGAGTTTTTAGCATCAGATTCACAGACAGTTACCCTCGGGACCTCCGAATGTCAACTCCATTCAATTAAATTTGAATTTGATATATTTTTAAATATAATTAATTAGTTTTTATTTTATCGTATGTTCGATATTTGTCAAACCAATTCAAAAATTGTCATTGTATTAAAATTTTTGTTTGTTTTTTCAAAAAAATAATAAGAGAAAATTAAAAAAAGAAAGGATTTTATAGGTAGTTGAAAATTAAATACACTTTTTTTAAAATTTTATTTTGACGCACAGGCGTTAAATTTCTATTTTAAAATTTTTAGTTTAATTTTAAAGTATGTTTTTTTTCTCAGTGTATATATTGATGAATTATTAATGTCAGTTGATTAGAAATGAGGAAAGAATTCAAGAAAGGCAAAAGCGTAAGACCATGGCTAGACCGGGATTCGAACCCGGAGCTAACCACTCGACTACCGAGGCAGTACAACTTTCCTACTTTTTGCTCTCAAACTGTTACTGTTTAGGTTTTTCTTTCTTAACATTTTTCTCAAACCATCTAGTCATTCTTGAAAAAAATCGAATGTCAAAACTTCAATGCAATCGGCCCAGTAGTTTTCGTCGCACAAGCTGCATTTTCTTTTTAAACACGTGTGGAAAGAACCTTTCGTCCTTGAAAAGGTGAATTTTTATCAAATGAGTTAAAAGTAATTTTGGAGATTTTTTGGAAAAACAACATTTATATATCCAAAAAACAGTGGATGCATAAAAAAAATTGCTTGCGATGCACAAATTGATACTTAAACTGGGCCAAGAAGTATGAAGAAGACATGGTCGTCATTTGAAAGGCAGGTTCTGGAAGGAAAAAAGGGAACCGTGACCAGAATAAGCAAGAATCCCAAAATTGTTGGCAGACAACGCATGTTTTAGCTGACTTTTCACAGCATTCTAGCCAGAAGTTTTACACTGCAGACTCGTTGGGCCAAAAAAGCAGCCCAAATTTCTTCGAAATCACAGGAACAATTAATACGAAAATTAACATAAAAGAATGCTTGCAACAAAGACTGAAGCCTTTTGTTAGACTTGAGGCACGAGGTTTCCAGTTTCTTTTGACCCGGCCTAGCTTCTTGTCATTACAGTAAAGTAATCTTGGAATAGTACTCAAAAAATAATGTCTTTTGGTGCCTGGAGAAGCAAATCTGCCAAACTGTCCAGAACTCAGGCCAATTGAAAGATACTGAGCTTTAGTCAAAAGTGAAATCAAGGCAACAAAGAAAGTGACCAAGGATGTTAAAGATTTTCGAACGTGGTCTTCAACATCTCAAAAGATATTTGATAATGCCATAAAATCGTTAATGGAAGGGGTTCCAGAAAAATTAAAAAAAGTTTTCAAAATAAAAATGAATTCATAAGTCTATAATAATTAGCTGAAGTTCGTATTGTTTTTTTAGAAATACGCTTATGAAAGTATTCTCTGTTTAACTTAAAAAAAATCTATTCTCCAGACTACTGAAAAACATTAAACATTTTACTGAAATTTTAATGGTATCAAACCGATTTACAATATCCTTCTTCAATAAAATTTAGAAAAATGTTCTACTCTTAGAGTCAATCACGTCCATATAAATACGTTTCAATTCTTGAATAAACTTTCGGTTTACTTTATTTGCATTTTTTGTCAAATCAATTATTGATCACTTTTGGAAAAGGTGGTATCCCATGAAAAAATTACTTAATTTGTCAAGAAATCAATCTACCCAAACAAGTCAGGGGATCAGCTAGAGTAGATTGGTAGATGGTTACTTGGGTACAATGGTACAATTACAAAAACAAAATGTATGGTATTTACCAATCTACGCAACTACCCAAGGCAGTGTGAATACTTCTAGTGTTTCTATTTGACTCCATAAAACTGATTTCTTCAGACATGAGTTTACTTCATCGGCTCTAGTATTTTTAGGGACTCGCCGGAAGGTTGTCGGAATTTGTCTTCTTCAAAAGATATTTAATTTTTGAACACAATAAATAAAGTTAAATTTTTTGTTGCGCCTTATTGATGTAACGTGTTTCACCGTTGCCCGAGTGACGACGGTAAATCTGTTTTAGTGCCAACATTTTAAATAAATAATTAAAAAAAGTCTTCCAAGACCTTAATGCGTGCTTTCATAAGCTGTATAGGCTGAAATTAAATTTTAATGCAATATTTCAAATGAGGAGGTTCTTCTTTTAAGAGGTTCATCGTTTTCCTAGAAACTTAGAAATGTTGCTATTATGTGCTCTAGTTGTGCTAACATGGCGATAAACACATTGAGAATTCTCACATATTTGCTTATTTTAAAGCCGAATATATTTTTAATCCTTTTATCATACGTACTTTTCAAAGTTTCGTTCACTTTCTTATTGAAAATCTTATTTATCTACAGAGAGTACTGCAATTTTGTAAGTTTAAGTTCAGTTTTGGAGTCTCTGCAAAGTTTTAACCTTGAAATGCTTAATATTTATATTGAATAAAAATTTGTTGGTTGGTGAAATAAATAAATATTGTGACAGCGAACAGCTTACATAATATAAAGCTTTAATAAATATATTCACAAATGAGTTAAAATAATTTTAACTCATACATTTAAAAAAACTGCATTTTAAACTTTAAAACTACTGTAGAAACATACCATATTCCACTGGCTCGTTCACGATATTTAACTAAAAATTGTACAGCCAATTAATGCTTCGTGCGTTGCCTTAAATTTGCGTCCCTTAAATTTGCAACAGAAACCCGCTTTCATCCTTTAAACCAAAACATACTCGACTAATATTTGTCCATATGTAGTCAAAACACGAACGTAACCACAACCAGGTCGCATGAAAAACAAAAACACAACATTGCCAGACAAACACCCTTTCTCCCCAAACGACGTGTTGAAGGTGTGTGGTTGGAGAAATGGTCAGGAATTCAACCGCAACAACTAACTTCGAAATGAAAGCCACAAAAAAAAAAAAAAAACGACACCGAATTAAATTATCGCCGAGCAAAAAGTGAAAGCTTAAACGAAATCAATGTTTTTATTTAAGATCGGACGACAAGAAAACTAAACACTGCACAAACGTAGACACGAATACCGTCTGAACGCTAAAAGTGCCGGCAGGATACTGAAATGTGCAAACAACCCTTGGCTAGAGAGGACTTCAGAAAGGACACGCGTTTGCATGCTACATGCCGGAAGCAAAGGAAGTGGAGGGTTAAATGCGAAGTAGCATTAACAGAGAACACAACAAAAGCAACAGTCGCCAGAGCGCTTGCTAGGGGAGTGCAACAATGAGAGAGAGAGAGCCTGAAATTAGAAGAAGCAGAGAAAAGGCTAAGCTAGTAAAAACAGATTATTATCTATTAAAAATTGAGATAAAGAAATTAACAGAAGGATTTAAGAAAATTATGAGCTGAAGTTGAAAAATAAACTAACTGAGAAACTATTTTTCAGGAAAATATTTTTAAAATAAACACATATGGAGTATTACACTCCAAACTGTACAGCTTTCTTAAATCGGATTTTTTTTTAATATATTTTGTTTAAGTATTAATTGAGGATAAACTTCATCTTTGCAATATTACATAAGCCATACCTTTAAAAAATATTTACATTATTTTTTTTGTGGAATTTTTACAAAAATTCAAAAGCAAAACTATATTAGACTTGGCGTAAAATTCCATAAATAAAGAGGGAGAAATGCCATTAATAACCTCCTGACTATCTAAGTTTGTCACATAAAAAATATCGAAAATTATAAAGACATAAGACCATATGTAGGAAATTAGGAATTAATACTAAATTTCCTTCGTATTCAAAAATTGATTCAGTTTTCTTTTCCGTATCCGATTTCTTTTCAAGAATTTTGCTGAAACAAAACACCCTTTTAAATTACTATCAACGCCATGGTGAGTTGAACTAATGAAGTGTTAAATACATCACAATCTTCACAGCATTATTTCGATAAACCAAGAAGATAAGCCCCTATTTCCAAAGAAGATATCTCGAAATCGAGCAAAACACTTAGAACAGAAGAGCACAGAAACAGAATGAAATACTTGAAAATAAGTTCAACATTCTGAGAAGAGTGTCTTATTTGATGAAACAAAAAACATTGAATTCTCAGCATTTATCGCTGCGTGTTCATAATTTTCATTCATCCTGTGAACAGCTGTAGTCCTAGTTTGTATTAATGTTGATGTCTGCCGCCGTATAGAAAGAAAGGCTCACGGCATTTTTAAATTAGCCACGAGCGTCAGGCTACAGTTGTTCTACGGCACGACTTGGCATGTGGACCGTGTTGTTGATGTTTTAAGTGTCCGTTGCGAGGGTTGCATTTTGTTTGTTGTAGTTGTTGGCATAAGTTTCCCTTTTTACTGTTTTATTTGAGTAAATATTAAAAATTGAAATGGTTGCAAGCAAGGCTTTCAGGCGGTCTGTCTGTCTCCTGCAGTTGTTGCAACAGTACTACGCTAGTTTGACGTATGCTCATGTCCGTCCAGCCATGTCGCGCGATATTTCATTAAATAAATTCACCCTTGAATTATATTTATTGAAATGGCGTATTAATGCAAGGGTTGCCTTTAGTTGAGTTAGAATGTTATGGGTTGACTTTTAAGTTGGACTGGGCAACTGGTGAATCATCATCATCATCAACATCAACAGCACCAGTTTTAAAAAAGCAACTAATGCTTATAGAACATAGTTTTGACATCAAAGAGATACAGTTTTTAATGGCAGATATTTTTCAGACTGAGTGGGTCTACATGTCATATATGCGCTTTTGGTACAGTTTAACTCAAAAACAAACTTCAAATGAATGAATTTTCACTCAGAAAATAAAACTTATTTTTTGAGTTTAATTTTTTTACTTAGAAAATAACACTTATTTTTTGAGTTTTATTCTTTTAGTCACAACAAAAGACTCTTGTAATTTTTTTATCAACTCTTAAATTGGACTCTCGTTTAATAATGACTCTTTTTGTTTGCCATTTTTTAAAAAAATAAGTTTAATTTTCAGAGTAATAAATCTAAAGCATAAAAAATAAATTTATGAAAAAATAAAACTCAAAAATAAGTTTTATTTTCTGATTAAAAAAATAAACTTCAACAAATAAGTTTTATTTCAGAGTGAAACAATAACTTATATAAGTTAAGTTAAGTTATTATATAACTTAAAAATAACCTTTACTTTCTGATTAATAAAATAAAACTAAAAAAAAAAGTATTATTTGTGAGAGAAACAAATAAAACTTAGCAGCAAAAGTTATTTTATGATTTTTTTTTATAAAACTTAAAAAAATAAAAATCTTTATATATTTGAACAGCAAATGAAATAACGATTAATTTGAAATATGCAAATTTACTTCTCCAGTGCCTTTGACAAAATGATTTTTTTTTCAAAATTTTCAAAATAAAAGTTATTTTCGGTCCCTGCTTTAAAAGCTACGAACTAGCTTTTCGTTTCTCTCCGGATTATTTTCATTTATCCTGTAGTTATTTTTAAAAAAACTTAATTATGTAATCTTTTATGTGAAATTTTGGACATAAATAAACGATTAAAACGGATCTTATTGGATCTAAAAGAAAAAAAAATACATATATGTGACGTGGTTTTATTAAAGACTGAGGTAAAGCTCAGGATCCGCTGAAGGATCCGCGAACACTAAAGAATCCGCTCAACCTTCAGCAATCAAGTACACAATTGAATTTGTTTTTTATATATTCGGTTTTTTGTTGTACAAATTCCAATAACTTATTATAATCCTTATGATAATATATTAACAACATAAAGCAGTGCATCGTACGTAGTAAACAGTCGGTGACGTTCGGGCGTATCTCTATTCGATTAGTTTTGGTAATCTTGGTATTTGGTGGAGTTGGTATGTAGTTATAATATTTGTAAATGATGGTTTTCGGCAACAGTGGTAAAGCAGGTATACATTAATATTATTCGGAAATGACGTTCGGTAACAGTGGTTAAGCAGGTATACATTAATATTATTCGGAAATGACGTTCGGTAACAGTGGTTAAGCAGGTATACATTAATATTATTCGGTAATAACGTATTCGGTAACAGTTGTAAAGCAGGTACACTAGTAATATTATTCGAAAAGACGATATTCGGTAATATTGGTGATGACGTTTCAAGAAAACATCGTTTCGGCGAGGGCAGCTAAAGTTTAGACCAGTATTGTCAGAGAGCCGAACTGAAAATTACCACTATTTGAGAAAAAAATTACCACTTTCTGAGAAAATTTACCTTTTTCTAAAAAAAATTACAAAATTTTAAATGTTTAACAGCCGTTATAACTCACTTCACTACTTCCACAATAAACATTTCATTGCTTGCCTTGAACAATTGATTTCTTTCTATTACCAACATTTTTTCCAATTCACGAGATGTAAGGGACTTCTTTAATCCACTTTTTTTTCAGGAACTGGTCATGGCTTTCTATAACCGATATGCTATTAAGCAATATTCAATGCCATTCCAAAACATTTGATTACTTCTTATTTATTGATGTGGTTCAAGAAATTCCTTGGTTTTTTAGTAAAAATTTGCAGCACATCTAAACTTAAAATAATCCTGCATTTGTTATGTTTTGGTACACAAGGGGACTCTCAATAATAAAGCACTGCTTGTGCGTACGATCAGACTGAAAAAAGTTTAAAATATTTGGAAATCTACAAAAAAATTACCTTTTTTACCTGTACCCAAAAAATTTGTGAAAACTTACCTCATTTAGGGAAATTTACCTCAATCTGGCAACAGTGGTTTAGACTGCACTGCAGAACTTTCGTACGGCAAAAGTAAAAAAAATAACTATATTTCTATTTAAGGGCGGCTGAACAGCTTCATAAAAGCGAGGTTCAGGCAGCGCAGCAAGCAGAACAAGCTATTAATTCTTTTATGTGAGGGCGGCTGAAAATCTTGCAGGAAGCAAGGTTCTGAAAGCACAGCAAGCAGGGAATACGATTTATTCGGTTGCGAGGGCAGACGAAAGGCAAAATATTGCAAGGATCGAACTACCAGCTTACCGGAATATACCATAGAGCCAGTGCTGTCACTTGAAAATTATAAATAATGGTAGATTGTGTCTGAAAAGTGTGGTAGATTAAGAAAATTAGTGGTAGATTTTTTCCTATCTTCGAAAATGGGGCTTACTTGCAGTAAACTCATAAAAATTATGGTATAGCTTTATTTTAACATTCATTAAATTTTATTGGAAAAAAAAGATAAGCAATTGTTCTCAAATTATTTTCCAAAAATAGCTTTACATCAATTTTCAATTTTGAATACCGGATCATAAAGACTGATTAACGTAAAAATCTCGTTATTGGATCTCGCTACTTTTTAGATGCTCGTGGCCCAAGCCGTTTTTTAAATTTCCGTAACTCCCACTGCCTATCATGAGATGCAAAGTACAAACTTGGCCGCGAGCAAGCCAAGAGCCAAGTTAGGAGCAGAAAATAAGCAACTTTCAAGCAAAGTTTTCATGCGCACTAAAAGATTAGTTCTCATGCGCACTAAAAGATTAGGTGTTATATTGAATTTGAAAACTTTTAAGAGTTGTAACTTAGGTAACGTTTTCGTGTCCTGCGAAATTAAAAAAAAAATAATTTCGGGATAATTTTAAAAGAACTGAAAATCAAATTTATATTTTTTTTTGCATAATTGTTATGACTTATTCCATTGCAATACTATTGAAATCCAATCACACATTTAAAAAATTCCAATTCCTGTCTCGGTAAAATATTATAAAAATTAAATTAAAGAAATAAATCATTGATATAATTCTTTAAAAATAGATTGATGATAGTAATTGTGACAGAAATAAGATAGTGGTAATTTTGGGAAAAGGTAAATAGTGGGTGGTAAAAGTGGTAGATGTCAAAAAAGTCGAAAAAAGTGGTAAAGTGACAGCACTGCATAGAGCTTCAAGTGAAGTAACCTAAATTGGAGCGTTAGCGTTGTTTAACTGTCAAAGTTTTCTCATGTTCGAATATTTTGTATGAAGCATACCGAAATAAACAACGCGCTAACGCCAACCCATCTGAATTTCCAATTTTGACAGAGCGTTAAGAACTAATTGTCAGTAAGTGACAAACAAAAATAAATCGAAATTGTTTTTTTCAATAGGTTCCAAAAGCAACATATCGTCAATATTGGCAGCTAAGAAATCTTATGGAACCTGTTGGCGCTTTGGTAACAATTCTCTTAACCACCTACTTTTGTCCAACAAGACTACGAAACCGAAAAGAGTTGTGAAGGCCTCATCAAAAATAGATGCAGCGTGTTTTCGTCAAAGACCACAAACCATAAAAGAGCAATTGAGTCATCTTGGAGCTAATCATGAACTTTTCATGAATGAAAACCGTTTTTTTAAAATTTTTTTTTAGACACTTCATAAATATTAAGCATTAAAATAAGATTTTGACATTTTTACGTAACGCTTCAATTACGGTATGGCGCTTACCTTTTTTGAGAAACATTAAATAGCACAACGCCTAACGCTCCAATTTAGGTATGACTGTAAGGTACGGTATGGTGAAACTTGAGGGTTATACATAGACGAGTCACACCAGTTGCAACAATCTGCGCTTACTTAACCATTCGACATTCAAAACCAGTTGTGAATCATATCATTGAAAGGTCACATCAATTGAAGTCTGGCTACGTGTTCTAATTTAGTTGTCAACAGCGCTGCCGAAAGTACTACTATCGGAGTATTATACTCCTATTGGCTCTTGAGTACTACTTTACTCCCCAAACACAAAAAATACTACTATTTATTAATAGCTCAAAACGGCCTAATGATTACTCGCCATTAATGCAAAAAATAATTTTAGTGTAACGAGGCGACCAAATGGAAAAAATTCGCGAATTTGGAAAATAAGTTAGCAGACTTCTAGTTAAGAACATAACTTATGTGAATCTAAAACCATTCGGCGATATCTTTTCATTTATGGAAGTTATACTCATTGCTTTAAAAATTTGACGAAATTTCAGTTTCTGCAGTTTAGTACTGCAAAAACAAAAGATGATAAACGATTAATTGCAAAAATTTTCTTATACCAAAACAAAGTCCAAGAAATCGTAAAACAGCAAATTTTGTGCTTTCCACTATTATTCATTAACTTTTCTACATGTTGGATAACAACATATACAAGTATTAAAAGTACAACAACATGCAACGTCTATATAATGTATTTTTAAAATGATTCAAAGGCGATTATTTCAAAATTTTTATTTTTGGCTTATCATGTTTATGCAATAAGCCCTTCAATTACTAAGCACTATATTGTCGTTTCCACATGGCAATGCAACTGCAGAAAGGACATTTTCAGAGCTTAATTTAATAAGGGAATATCGTTAAGGTTGGCACGGGTTTCATTTTTGGAGTGTAGTTTTGAACCGATTGGGAAAAATTATAACTTGGATAAACCAATAAAAAGGTGTGCTTAATTGGCTACAACTATGAAGCTATGTGATATTGCCATCATGTCAAAATTTATAGCCATTTTAATGAAAAAACTTTGTTAATGAAATGAAAAAACAAGGTAAATTAATAAAAAGGAAAAATAATAACATTTTATATCATTATATGTTTGTTTTGGTAAAGTTATTTTTTGTCATTATTTCCAAGAACTAAAGTACTCCTAAAACTTACAAAATACTCCCCAAAAACTGGAAATTTACTACTATTCAAAATTGTAAAACGGCAGCACTGGTTGTCAATAGTTTGTGCGTAGGTATGCTGTATGTGTGTGTATGTTGTTTCTTAAGCTAGTTTTACAATAGTTGTTGCTTTTGTTTTGTTTGTACTAATTATGCCTGGGTTCGTGCTCCACAGCGGTCGTTGATAAAAATATATTATTATTTTTATTTTTTTTTTAACATTTTGTTTTCACTTTGTTTCTTTTTAATAATAATAATTCATAAATAATAATAATATGATAATTTAAAAATAATATATAATAAGTATAACATAAATATTATAAAGAAATAAAAAGACCAAAAAAATAAACTTAGCTAATTTGTAACGCACCGTTACATATAAAAGTTTATAATGACTTTAATTCACTTTCGAACCCGTGCTGTTCCATTTAAATTGTTATGTTGAAAATTCTGCAATGATGACAATCAAGTAGTTATTATTCACAATATATTCTTCTAGAACGGTTATGTCATTGATCTGAACTCTTGTCTCTTCTGCTTAAAAGAAAAAACTCTGAAAAAACCGCCTGTTGGGCACAGATACTATATTTTCTTTCTATGGTTCAAACATTCAATAAATAAATGTCAATCGACTCAACTGGCTTTCTGTAATGTAGGCATAACTTTTGACCCACATTCCAAAACACTTCACGAAGTATCATCTTTTCACTTGTATTTGCTCTCATCATCTCTCACGCAAAGACTTCAAATTCGTTTTCAATATTATTGTTCCGTCAAAACAAGAAGACTCGTTTCCCCCCCCCCCCCCCCTATACAACTGCACTCTAACAGTTTATTTATAACCCTTTCTAATCGCAAATCTATTGCCAATATATTGTGAACACACTCGTAAAACCATCATACCCAGTTGAGTCCTACTTAGATACAGACTGATTTATTTCCAAAAATAAAACATAAGCCAAACATGATGACGTCTCCCAGAAACAAAAACAAACAAACAAAAAAACCAAAAATCGCAAAGGCACGCAAACACAACAACACAAACAAAACATACAAACGAATAATAACCACACATATGGACACAATAAGCAACATAGTTTTATCTGGTTTCTGGCTAGCATGGTTGAGGCAGCACCTGCCTCAGGTAAGCATTGTTACGCCCTTGCCTGATAAGGCAACGAGCGCCTCTGCCACCTTACCACATTGAACTGGGCGGGGTGAAATGGGCTTGTGGGAGCACTTGGGGAATCTTTTATTACCAAATAGCGTGCGGCATTTCGCAACACAACGCCTAGATTGAGCTTGTATTTTATTGCCGCCACAACTCCCTGCAGTCTTAACCCGCTCGCTACCTCGGGGACACAACAACAATCGAATTTAAATGGTGTTGGTCGATATGGAAAGTGACACGAACAAAAACAAGACATGAACGCAACATTTATTGTTTTTTATAGTATTTGTTTGCATTGTTTTGTGTTGAAGTTGAAGTTTGTTTCAATTCCAGCTGTTCCTTAATGCTAGAGTTTTACTTTCATAGTGTTTTAGTAGCTTATTTTGGCCGAGCTTAAAAATGGTCTTTGTATTTCAATTCAGAGCTTTAAGGCGCCACATTCGATAAGTACCCGGCTAACGGTTGGGGTCCAGGCATTGTTATGACAAACAATGTTGCGATTTTATGACAGCTCAAAAAGTCACTATGAAGGAAATGACAGCGCAGCATCCTGCCCCCAACCTGCAACTAGATTAAGGTTGCTTTTGTTATTTCGCCTGTGTTTTTTTTTTTTTTTTGTTGTGATTGTTGCCAACGTATTATGCTGTGCGGGATGATTTCCATGCTGGATCACTGCATGGATTTTAATCAGTCACCCTAATTTCAATGTTCGCTGCCAGTCAATGAATGGGGTGGCGGTTTTCACTTTTTGGTCCTCATTTTAATTCATTACTTCTCAGTTGTTCTGTCATTTTGTGTTGTTTCTGTTTTTTTTTTTTTTTTTTTTTCATTTTCATTCATTTTTATCGCAAAAGGTCGTTCTGTCAGGCGTCGTTAACGTCCTTTGATTGTGTGCGCTTTGTTGTCACTTTCCATGGCCTCGAGTTTGGGCCTCATTTGAATTCGACAACAATTTGTGTTCAAGTCCATTAACCAAATAAGGTGGCGTTACACCCACCATTCGACTCGCGACAAGAGCCAATTCCGCTAATGAAGCTGAAAAGTGGGCTGCATGAAGGTCGATAGCCGTTTTGCATGGTCTAAGCTACTGGAGTGGGTTGGATCCGCCAAATTTTCGTACCGGGACTTTTGACCTTTTTTGCTGATAATCAATGTCAACGCAGCGCTCTTTGTGATTTGAAATTTTTGTTTTCTTCTCCATTCTTTACTGTTTTGGACATTAATGAGAATAAGTTGCAAAGTAAGCGATTCCATCGTTTCGGGGCAAAACTTCACAATTAACCTTAATTAAATTTTAAGTGACCATTTTGCTGAAGAAAATTAATCGCATTTTTGCTCATTAGCTCTTAATGGGAAAAAATTGAGTTTGTGGAGGAGGTGCTGGCAGAGTGGCAGTGAAAATTAGAACCACTCCAATTTACTGGAAATTCAATAAAAGAAAAATCTTTGCCGGTTGAGTAGCCATGATTTCTGCTTCGTCAATTTGTGCGTTCTCAGAGGCTCACTTGAACTCAAGAGCCAGAGTAGCCACTTGAGGGCACACGAAGCATAAAGTGGGTGCACTTAGCTACTCACTCTGTGCGCCCAATAATACACTCTGTGTTTTATTTTACCCCACTTTTTGCTGACAGTTCAGAGCGCGCAATGTCAAGTGTTGGGGTAGAATAATATTCGAGAGCTAGTGCAGTGCATGCAGCAGCACCTTCAAGTATCTCTGAGCTTGTCTGTCTTGTACTGTTGCCAACATCTTTGTCTGACATCCTTGTTGCTGCTGCTGTCACAAACGTGCTTATAACTCAGACTGGCAGTCACTCTTAACGGTTTACTCACTCGCAACAAAAATGCATATTAATAAGCAGCCACGCGTTTTTCCTTTTATCCTGCGACCCCAATTGGGTCTCTTTTCGGCTCGTCTGCTGCAACACTCGACAACACGTACTTCGTTCACTAGCCGGCGGCACATTTCCGTTTTGTCGCCCAATTTACGTCACTTTCGCATGCCTTTCGAAACCGCATTCAAACCAGTTATCCATCCTGGTGCGCTTTCTGTGTGTTTCCTACAACTTCCCCGCGCATAAAAATTAATACAGCTGCATTTAATAAACAATTTGTTCAAGTTGCTTTCATTTTACTTTTATTTGTATGCCACTGTGTTGTTTTTTTTTTTGTTTGTTTTCAAAGTGGCAATATTTTGCAGTCATCATAGGGAAAAAAAACTCCTTTCAGCTTTTGCCGCCCTTAATCGACTCACTCTCATTATCAGCGTATGCTTCATGGTTTTGTATTCATGTTTCCTTTGATTTCGATCAAGCAGAGGTCTCGACTTGGTATCCCGGAGTGCATTTAATGTGGGGTTGGGATATGGGGCGAATTTAATTTTGCATTATAAATGGTTGTGAAAAACTATTGATAACTTTAATCAATCATAAATTTTGACTTTCCGTGGCTGGGGTGAAAAAATTGAATTTTTATTTTAAAAATTGCAATTAAAAATTACTGGCCAAAAACCTCTTCAAATATTAGTGGCTACTTTTACCTATTCATATTCTGTAGTATGGCAACAGTGGTAATTATTTATTTTCTTATGCAGCTTTATTCCTTTATGGAGTTCCTTTTTGGAGTTACTCTTTAACAGAGTTATTCCTTGTTACTGTCTTTGCATTGCTTCGCGATGAAATCGTGTACATTTTTGCTCTTTGTCACCGTAACATTAACGAGATTGAAGTTTCAGTAGCAGAATAACTCCTTTTTCCACCCATGAAAAAAATGTCCTACAAGCGCTTGTTGTGCAGCCGTTTTACGACTTTTTGCTAACAAATATTTTTGCTTGTCTGTTGCGAGAACGTTGTAACGCCTGCACGAAAAGTTCTCATATTTACACTACTGAGGTCACCGAAGCACCCTTCCAGCGTACTAGATTTGTTCACATTTCGGGGAGTCAATATTGACTTCGACCATTATTTTGTTGCAGCCAAAATCCGCATGTGATTGTGCAATGCGAAGATATACGCACAGGTATTCAACGAAAGCTAGATGTCTATAAGCTGCTATCACAACGGACCGCCGAGGCCTACTCCGCTCAACTCTCGGTTAAGCTCAATCAACCCTAATCTTGCTTCGATGACGGCGGTGGACTTTAGGCGCATATATCCATATATCTATCCGCAGTGCTGCTGAGAAAGTTATTGATTTTCAGCGTCCACAACCTCGAAACCAATGGTATGACCAAGAGTGTCGCGATAAGACAGCAGCAAAATACACCGCATATAAAAAGACGATACAGTCAGCTGCCGCGCAAGCTATGCGAGAAAACTATAGGGAAAAGATGAAGGAAGAGAGATGTCTTTTCAGACGTAAAGAAAGAGAGCAAGAAAAGCGAGAACGTGAAAAAATTCAGGTGTACCAGGGCAAGAAATATGCTCGAAATTTCTACCAGCAGGTTAAGTGTCTAGTCTAAAGTTTCAAGCCCGGAATATCCACTTGCCGAGATGAAAATGGTGATCTTGTTACCGATACGCAGAGAAAACTGAAGTTATGGAGGCAGCATTATTCCAACCTGCTAGCGGGCGACGATCCCAACAATTCGGAACTTGTAGAATGTGATCCGACACCACCAATCAACGATGATGGAGTGGGAACTCCACCACTTAGCCATGACGAGGTTAAAGTTGCTATCCAGCGACTCAAAAACAACAAAGCCGCAGGAGCTGACTATTTAAAACCGGCGGCGGTGAATTGATAAGGTGCATGCATCAACTCATCAGCAAAATATGGCTAGCGGAAAACATGCCGACGATTGGAATCTCCTATACTTAAGAAAGGAGACCCGACAATCTGCGCCAACTACCGAGGTATCAGTCTTATTTCCATCGAATAAAAGGTTCTTTCGAGCGTATTGTGTGAAAGATTGAAGTCCACCACAAACCAGATTTTTACTCTACGCCAAATCTTGGAGAAAACCCACGAAAACTAAATCAACACCCATCATTACTTTGTTGATTACAAAGCTGAGTTCGATAGCCCGATTCGGGATTGCCTGTACGCAACAATGTCTGAGTTCGGTATACATGCAAAGTTGATAAGGCTCTGCAGGATGACGTTGAGCAATACATGCAGCTCCGTCAAGGTAGGAAATGACTTCTCGGAAACCTTTAATACCGAACGAGGTTTCAAAGAAGGCCACCCGCTATCATGCGATCTCTTCAATTTCATCATGGAGGGGATCCTATGAAAGGCAGGTGTACATTGAAATGGTACCATTTTCTACAAAGGTGTCAAGCTCCTTGCGTTTGCTGATGATATCGATATTATCGGCAGAACTTTGAAGTTGTCAAGGAGTTTACATACCTTGGCACCGCCATAACCAGCAACACCAATGTCAGCCTGGAGATAAAGCGAAGAATAACAATTGCTAATAGGTACTACTACGGGCTATGTAAGCAATTAGATTCCAGAGCCCTCTCTCGATTGACAAAACTAACACTCTACAAGACGCTCATCATACCTGTGGTTCTCTATGGCGCTGAGGCATGGGTGGTATCGCAAACAGATGCAGCCGCTCTTGGGGTGCTCGAGAGGAAAATTCTTTGCAAAATCGTTGGTCCTGTTCGAGTTGGCAACGACTACGCATTCGAATGAACCACGAACTGTACGAGCTCTACGACGACATTGACATAGTCCAGCGTATAACAATTCAGCGACTACGTTGGCTGGGTCATGTCTTTCGTATGTATGAAGAAGCTCCAGCAAAAAATGTGTTTGAGGCGAAAGCTGAGGGTCTACGATGAAGAGGAAGTCGATTCGACTAACATCATTTCTATTTTGTAACACTGTTTTTCTCTCACTTTGCCTATCGTTTTCAAACTTCGTGTAATTTTAGCTGTCGATTTTCTTTTGTTATAAGCAGTCGCATCGTTGCAGTAAGTGTTGTTGTTGTAGATTCGACTAATAATAACTATTTACGTATGAAAAATAAGGTTAGCACTCTAGGGTTAAGGAAACATGCCAAGAAATCTCAAACGACTTACAAACTTAAGAATAATAAGATAAGATTATTTGAGCAGATGATGTGAAACGCAGCGGCACAATATCCTATAAGAGTATTATGCTGCTGGCCATAATACGCACGAAGTCAGTGCAGCATTTTCCAGACTAGAAAAAGAGTCGAGTCGAATGGGTCTTGCAGTGAACGCAGTTTAAACGAAGTATCTTGTGTCAACAAACAAACAGTCCCAGCGTCTTGGAAACAACGTCATTGTTGAAAACACCTTTCTTGAGCTTGTAAAGGACTTCATCTACCTGGGATCCAGCATAAATTCTTCAAATGATATCAGTATTGAGATTAAACGAGGGATAACTCAGAAGCAGAGTGGCTTCTCTTCACGAACAAAACTGATGCTATATTAGTCAATAATCATGCCCGTCCTACTATAAGCATCGCAAACCTGGACGTTGAGCAGCACTGATGAAAGTACTTTTGAAGCATTCCAGAGAAAAATTCTTTGCAATATCTATGGTTCAATCTGCGTGAATGGCGAGTACCGAATAAGTTGGAATCACAAGCTATATCCTGACATCGATATAGTAGAGCGTATTTAAACACAGCGGCTTTGCTGGATAGGTCTTGTCGAGAGAATGAACGACGAAGCTTCAGCGAAATTATTATTCGATTTAATATCCAGCGGCAGTCAACGCAAACGAAGAAGACTGCATCTCTGTCGGAAAGACCATTCATTGGATAACTTGACGATGTTTGGAGTTTTTAACTGGCACCAGCAAGCGTACAAGAAAAGGGGCTGGTGCAATTTTTAAGACGAGATCAAAACCGGCCAATGGTTGTAAGCTCCAGCTAAGTAAGTAACTAAGTCAATTCGAACAAGAACGGCATGTGAGGCATATATTATAAATGCAATTTTGCAACAACAATTACGTTTGAATGTGGTCGCACGTTGTAGTGGTTAACAGTTATATTTCTAAGCCAAGTGGGCCCGTGTCTTCTTCAATTTCATATCGTATTGCCATAATATTTTATTGCTCCTTGATTTGATTCTTCCCTTTGATTAAAAACACCGAAGAATCTTTCTCCTATTATTCCTAAAAACTCAGGGACATACCGGATATAAACTTCTTTGTCTTTTACGGACTACAACGGGATATTGCAGGGACATTTCAAACGAACAAATACCGTACAGTACTATTGCCGCAAGAACCGTTTTTAAGTAAACTTAAACTGACATTTATGGCCTCTTACATTATCTTAACGGCCCAAAATGTATTGAAAGTGCCTATTGTGCAGTAATTTTGAATACTTTTTCTTATATTATTTCTTGTACAACTGTTCAATCAATTTTGTGCGGCCTGAGTTTCAAAATTTTCACCAGGGCACCTGTATTTTTAAACGGCTACTTATTGATCGACCCTCTTAAAGTTAAAGTTTTGTTTAATTAAACTCTTGAAATGGTAATAAATTCCATTATTGTCTAAATGGCAACATGTTGACCCTAACAATGATACCATTCTACAGGAAAATGTCTACGTTAAAGTTTCAGCTATACACCAAAACAAGCTAGTAGACCTTTTTTTTTTGTTTTGCCCATCCTTTGGCAGACAAACATTTTTATTTTGGCTCTATTATTCTGGCATGATTTGTGTGAAAAAAGCGTATTTATCACGTTGTTAAAGCTTATTTTGTGATTCTATAGAGGAGTGCTGCTGCTGTTGTGTTGCCTTTGGAATACCTTCTTTTGTTTACTGCGTTGAATAGGGTTTAGCTGAACTCAGTTTGTGTTCTTTTTTCAAACTTAATACAGCTCCTGCGGTTTGGTTTTTTATGAATTCTTATCATTTCATCAGCACACGAAAACCATGAAACCACACACAAACCCATAATCAAAAAATATGTTTTTGTTTTATTGTTTTAATTGTTTTAGTTGTGTTTTTTTTTTAAATTTATTATCATATCGTGTGATTTATAAACAAAAATGTCTGCAAGCAAATTTTTTTGCTTAGCCCTTTTTTCTCATATGACAGAGTAGAGCAGAAGTGTAATAAATTTCAAGCAGTGTCCAGCCCAAGTTCTGGTTGGTAGTTGGCATGGTTGAAATATGCGAAAAACGTGCGTGTTGGCTGTATAGCATATTGGCACAATTTTAAAGGTGGTCGTTTAGGTATTTACCTCTATTTGTCTAAGAGACTACAAAACAAACACAAAAATGGTAGAGCACAGTTTGATTATTTCGAACGAAGTGGTCATGTTGGTTTCGTTCTGGTTTAAGAGTGAGTTTTAAAAATTAAAAAATTTTATTGTTTAACAAACGTTGTTATTAAAACAAGCACAACCGTATTTAATTTTTGTTTTTATGTATTTTATATTGTGTTCATCTAAAATAAGCAACTAAAATATACTGATACGGTATGTAGTTTTTTTTTAAATTAAAAAAAATTATTGTCAAATTTGAGAATCACGCCCTTCTATTCAGTCGTTAAAGCATTTAACGCCTCGTTCTTTCATTTTTTTTTCCTTTTTCGCTCCATTGCCAGCCCCTTTAGGTATTAGCCTAGAAATTAGAGGCATTTGAAGTTTGGTGACAAAACCGCAGGCAAAATGTTTTTGGGGTTAAGCACACTGCCGGAGCGACAATCGAAGTGTTCAAAGTCCTCACCAAACATAAATATGCCATATCCTTATCAAAGGATTAAATTTCCGTTTCCATTTGCTTGGCGTTGCCAAACTTCAGCGTGGTGGGTGATGGTGAAAGTGTCGAATGTTTGTGTTTCTACGAAGTTATTTTAATCCTTTTTGAAGTTCTAACAGAATTTAGCCAAAGACTGCGCAGTTAGTCGAAATATTTAAATAAATGTTAGCATTAAGCATTTAACTTGAAAAAGGATACCAGGTTTTGCCAGGAAACAACAACCCTTGACATGGAGTTTGTTTGTTGTTTGTTTTTTAAGACATGCTAAGGGCAATATTTACGCAATACATAATCCTTCAGAGCGACGCAAAAATAGAGAAATAAAAAAAAAAAACAACTGAAATACTGTTCAAATTTCTTAAATACACAAAAACGAATGGCTTGCGAAATGCAAATAAAATCAAAGAAAAAACAAAAAGCAAAGAAGAAAAAAAAAATGTAGTTGACAAGTTCTTCTATAAATTAAATAATGAAAAAAAAAATTGCTAGGAGTAAGCATTTGTATTGTTTGATTAAAAAATATTTTCGCATCTTTGATGATACATCCAAAAACTGCATAATAGTGAGTAATTTTATTATTAGTTAACGTTATTTTGATAATTATATGTGCCGTTTTTGATTAAAAAAAAAATTATGTATGACTCAAGTATAGTACCTATGACTCATTCTATTTTTTATCTTCATAAAGAAATTTCTAATCTCAGATTTAAAAACAAGAAAATCTTCAAAGTTAAATTTTTATAATGCTGTTAAAACCTGTTAAAACGGACCAAACATAGCCAAAGTTTGAAATTTTCTGAGGCATTTAAAGTATTGTTAACAAAGGATTTAAAGTATTGTGATAAGATTCATTTTTAAATTTTTCGTTATTTGGACCTAATGGGGGCCAGGAGTATTTTCATTTTTCGCGTGTGTATTTTAATATTTGTGAGCTGGTTTGGCAAGTTTTGGCGGCTTGTAGTCTAAAAACTATGAAAAAGATTATTTGGAATTTTGACCATACGGTGAACAAACTTATTTTTGATATGTTTACAGAAGGTAAAGTCTGAGACATTCTGAACATTTTTTTGCAAGAAATCTTTCCGAAAAAGTCAACCATACAAAAATTACGTGGCATAAAATGTCCTCTTAGGTATACTTTTTTATTTTTCTAATGCGACTAGAGATTTACAATCAGTGAATAGTGAACTTTTTGTTGCAGGCATGTTACCTAAATATGTTTTTCATGTCAAATTCATATTAATCAGAAAAATAATTTTCTATTTGGGTGAAAACAAAACTAAGTAGCCATTCGGTGTGCTGGACAATTTTGGAATCTACTGAAAAAAATTACCAAAATTTTGCTTGGACTTGCAGATATTGGAAAAGACAGTTTTAAGTTTCTCGCGAATTTGTTTCGAGTGGTAGGAGGGTTCAAATATGAAAAAACAGAACAAAAATCATGAGAAATATGCTCTTCTTCAAAAGCTTCATTTTGCTAAACCAATGAAGATATAATCTTAAAAATTCTTTGGTGTAATTATAACTATAAATTTTCATATAACTTACAAAACTTTTCAATAAAGGTAACAGCTTTTTCAATGGAGACTAATGAAAATTGAAAATTGTTTCCTCATTTTAAGATTTTACTACTTTGATTTTCTCGTCGTTTTTTTATAGACTTCAAAGATTTTTTAAATTTCAATTTCAATTTACAGAAATTGTAAAGAAATTGGGAAAATGCCGCCTCAAGAAGCCATGAAAAATATATTCTTTGAAATTGCAACACTTCAACAGGTACAGAAAATCGGCTGCATTCTATGAATGCTGCAAGTGAATGAAGCATTTCTTCAATTTGCTCCTATTTGAGTGTTGTTTCCATTCGTAGGAATTTGTAAGAATTCGTAGGAACATCTATCTAAAGCTTTTACCATACCGAGGAGTATTGCTTGGTTGAAAGTGTCACTTCAATCTTTCTAGCTGTACCCACGTAGTAGGCACTAACACCACAGAACCTGCAATATATATGACTTTAAATCTAATTTCAACGTGCAAGCTTGTTGACTTTATTTAGAAAATGGTAATCGAAAAAAATGGTAAATGCTAAAACATATGGTAATCGCCTGTACCTGTGAACGATCTCTACGGACTAAAGAACCGGTTCAGAACCTATCACGTGATAGGTTCCAAAGTGATATTAATCGGTCTCAATTCTGCCACCAACATATCAAACCAGCTGGTCCCTTTTACATGGCGTTATCATTGACAGGGGTAAATTGACACCGGTTAGATGCCTTTGGACCAATCCTAGAACCGGTTCAAAAATATATCGGCAGGTGTCAATTGACACACCATAGATACCTTTGGACCTAATCAGTAGCCGGTCTATTTATAGAACACGGTACATTTATCCGCAACCTTGTTGATGAAATTGAATCATTGTTTTGGAAATTCATGTTTAGCCGAGCTTACTAGCGTTCACGGTTAGTACTCGACTGACCTACCCAGTAGACAATGACATCGCTGCTAGCAGGCCTTCCTGTGGATTTTATATTACTGCCGCACTCATATACAATTACACTTTCTTTTTTATATGAAGTGGGAAAATTTCGCAGGCCTTCCACTCCGATAGCTCAAAAGAGGCCTGATAGAAGCACTTCTTTAGAATGGCTAAAAGTAGGGGTAAGCAAAAAGTGTTGAAAAAATATTTTTTTCATTTACACCTTTTTCTATTTATTTGTTTATTCTATGATTTTATCTTCTCTCCTATGTTTTTTTAAGTTAGCTTAATATCAATCTATAATCTTTGATATAGCAGTAAGAAGGGCCATTATTGCGTCATATTTTTAAACTTATATATATTCTAACTGTTAACGAAAAAGTTGCCCTGAAGTATATGAAAAGTCAGTCTTTGTAGGGAAAACAAATTTGTTGTGCTGCCTTTTGTGCAGAAAAGGAAGGCCTTCAAGAAGTGCTCATAAGAGCAGCGAGGAACGGATGTGTTTAGTCTTCAAAAGTAGCAGTCAATGCAGGCCTTCGTATGAAGAGCGCTGGTTTAATTGCCTATTGGGTAGGTTCAAGCCCAGGCAAAACCGCAAATTTTTTTTTTATTTAAAATATTTTTTTTTTTTAAAAAAAATTAACTTTTCAATTTTTTTCAAGGTGTTAAGCAAATTTATTTTGAAGGTTATTGTTGATTAAGCAGTTAATGAAACGGAACTAGAATTTAAATTATTTAATTAAAATTGTTGATACTTATACAGCCGGGGTTCGAACCCACGTCCACCGCATGACAGTCTAGCGCACTTCCACTGAGCTATTGGTAACGATTAGATAAATATAGCAAAACACATTAAAAACTATTGGTCCCATGCTGAGTTATATCGAACCTGTCCTGTGATAGGTAAAATAAGAACTGTCACAGGACCGGTCACTTTCGCCGTAGGGATAAGACCTAATTGCAATGAGAACTTGTGAGCAACAAATTCGTGTTCTTTCATTTAAGATTTAAACTATATATCCGTTGCTAATTAACAGTGCAAAGGTAGTAATATAGAAAAGTTTTCGTAAGAGTTGGTTATTGGTTGTTGGGGACAGAAATTCCACTTTTTGAGTTTTTGCTTTTCAGCTAAGAATTTTATTTATTAATATAAAAATGAATGATTTTCAGGTTACAAATATTTACCTAAGAACTTTAAAAAATTTGGTTTTTCTGCCTCGTGCAATCGCTGTTCAAATGTAATGCAGGTTTACTTTTACTTTTGTCATTTCTTAAGTTTCAAGTTAAGCACTTGATGCAATTTGCACTTAAGGGTTGCCATTCAAAGGTAATAATATCAATTATAATGGATAAATAAATAAAGTAATAATTTTGATGTTGAATCGATGCGTTCGTAACATTCCCCCTTCCGTATCTTGACCAACGGGAAGGAATACACCTCAAGTTTAAACAACGCTGTCGACGGTCTTCGGTTTGACATCAAGCACGGCTATTTTAGCAGCTGGGCGGTGGTATTCACCGTTTGCTGTGCGCACCCTTGCACTCCTGACCTGGTTGTCTTTACCTGTGATTATATCTGTCACAATTCCCTTGGGCCAGCAGTGACGAGGTGAATTCGGATCGGCAATAATAACGACGTCTCCCTTGTCGATGGGTTTCGCTTTGGTGAACCAATTTGTTCTGCGTGTCAGCGTTGGTAGAAATTCAACTAACCACCTTTTCCAAAATTGATCAGCAAGGAGTTGGGAATGTCTCCATGACCTTTGCGTGTAGTTGTCAGTTGCATCAAAGTCTCCAGGCGTTTTGTGTCCAGACGAGGAACCTAACAGGAAGTGGTTCGGCGTGAGAGCTTCCTGTTCAGCAGTATCGAGTGATAAGTATGTCAACGGTCGAGAGTTCAAAATGCTTTCGACTTCTAAAAACAAGTTGTTCAACTTTTCATCTGTGAGCTTTGTCGATGGAGTGATGACCTGGTATAGTACAGTCTTGATGGATCGCACGAGGCGCTCCCACGCGCCGCCCATATGCGGACTTGCTGGGGGAATAAACGTCCATTTGGTTTCTGGGGACGTAAATTCTCCTTGAAGTTCAGCGAAATTTATTTGCTTATAGGATTCGCGCAGTTCCTTTTCGGTGGCAACCAGATTAGTGCCGTTGTCACTACAGAACTGTACGGGTTGGCCTCTGCGTGCAATAAAGTTACGAATGACCATGACGCATGAATTCATAGACAAACTATGGGCTACCTCTATGTGAACTGCACGACTAGTCAGGCAGGTGAATAAAGTCCCATATCGTTTCTCGGTTCGTCTTCCAATTGAGACTTAAAAGGGGCCGAAGAAGTCTACTCCAACATGGGAGAATGGTTTCGTATATACCGCGAATCTACCTCGAAGGAGAGACCCCATTTCTGGAATATGTGGTTGTGAAGTTCGTATCATGCAAGTCTTACAGTGGCTGCGAACAGTGCGCAGAAGTTTGCGCAAACTCGGGATGTGATACTTTTGAAAGAGTTCGTTAACCACTGTTTCGTAGTTTATATGTTTAAATTTTCTATGATACCACTCTACAATCAATAATGTGATGTAGTGCTCTTTAGGTAATATGATGGGATTTTTGGTTGCATCATCGATAATCGATGCGTTTTCAAGGCGTCCACGTAGGCGAATGATGTTATCAGTGTCTATGAATGGCGAAAGTTTTCGGAGTGGACTTGACTTTGGCATTGGGAGTGTGGCATCTCGTTGTAAAAGCTTTATCTCATTTGCAAAGGAATGGGACTGGACGTGTCGATACAGAAATTGTTGGCTCCAAAGCAGTTCTGCTTGAGTGAGATTGGATATCTGCTTGAAATTCATGTTGATTCTCGGAGACTTATGTCTGTTTTTGAATCCGTCCAATAAAATGTTGATTGAATTTTCATGTCATGACCTTTGTGTACTATTGCAGCCAGGCGTGCACCCATTACAGCGGCGCAGAGCTCCATTCTGGGTATCGAAATTGGTCGTAGGGGTGCTACTTTTGTCTTTGAACATATCAGCGCCGTTTCGACTCCGTTTTCACTTTCAATACGAAAGTAGGCCACAGCAGCGTATGCAACCTCGCTAGCATCCACAAATATGTGTAGCTGCACTCTGCTAGTGCTGCTATTTGCCATGCCGAAATAACATCTAGGTATCTCAACATCGTGAATATTTGTTAGAGCTGCTATCCACCTTGTCCAAGAGTGTGCCAACTCAGTGGGAATGGCTTCGTCCCATGCGATGCCTTTGCGCCAAACGTCTTGTAATAGCACTTTGACATGGACTGTAAAGAAGGATATAAGACCTAGAGGGTCATATATTGACATTAATAATCGCAAGACTTCACGCTTAGTCGGTAGAGCAATGCCGCGTAAGATTTCATTGGTGGCTTTGGTGTATTTTAAATTAAATGTAAATGAGTCGTTCACTGTTTTCCACCACAGTCCAAGCACCTTTTCGGGCTCGACGATGTTTTCTACTGTTTTACCAGCTCTACAAAATGTGTCTGCTCTATCTACTTCACCAAGAGCAGTTACAACCTCCGCTGAATTTGAAGACCAATTTCTAATATGAAAATTTCCGCGTTTGTGCACCTCTCGGACATCGCATGCTAACTGAATAGCTTCCTGGACACTGTCGACACTGTCCAACATATCGTCGACGTAATGTCGCTCGATAATCGATTTTGAAGCGCGCGGAAACTCAACTTCGTGTTCTTTGGCATTCCTGTTTTTGACGTATTGTGCCAGAGATGGAGAACAGCTTGCACCGAAGCTCAGTACTTGAAGTGCGTATACGTCTGGTGCACGTGTAGTTTCTCCATTTCGCCACAAAAAACGCTGTGAATGCGTGTCTTCTTTGCTTACAAATATTCTGTGGAACATTTCACAGATATCGCCGCACACTCCAATCTTGCCTACACGAAAGTTGAACAGGACACCAATTAGAGATGTTAATAAATCTGGCTCTTTGTCCAGACACTTGTTCAATGACACTCTATTACACTCTGCGGCTGCGTCCCATACTATCCTTGTCTTTTGCGGCTTGTTCGGGTTCTTTACAGCGAAAATTGGCAAGTACCATTTTCTTGGGTGAGGTGCGGTGACTTCTGTTGGGCCTAATTTTCGGATGTAGCCTTAATCTTGCATTTCCTTTATTTTGTGCTTTACTTGAATTTTAAGGTCAGGCTCCTTGTCTAGCCGCTTTTCAAAGCAGTTCAATCTACGCAAGGCCATTGAATAATTGTCTGGCGTTTCTAAATCGAGCGATTTCCAGAGCAGCTTCGTGGTAAATGTTTTTCCCGTTTGTATAACGCATTCTCTGAGAAGACTTTCTTCTGCTTGATTTAGCTTCAAATTGCGTAGGTTTTCTGATGAAACATTTTCGACTTGCATGCTTTGCATCATCAATTTATGAAGTGCCACATCGTCGTCGCATTCACACACATGAAGTTGCAGGTGCGCACCTATGCTACTTGGTTTTTTAAAAGCGCTCTCACCGAGCTGACCGTAAATTGTCCACCCAATCCGTGTCTTGGTAGCGGCAGGCTCTTTTGGTTTCCCTTCGCGACATTTTAGCGGCATGGCTACACTTCTATTACCCACGCCAATGATGAGTCTTGGTACTACATTTTCGTAGGATTTAATTGGCAAGCCCTTTAAATGATTGTATTTATTCGTAAGTTCTTCATAAATTAGGGTTTGAGAAGGCAAGTCAAGCTTTGACACAGAACGCACATTGAACAGTGTATGTTTCTTTTGATTAATGCCCTGCGCTGACAATTGTAAATTTAGCTGCTCAGAATTCTTCTCCACACGTAGAGTGCCATCTGTCCATCGCAAACATAAATCAGAAGGTTTTCCTTTCATCTTAAGGTTATCTAAAACAGTTCTTTCTATTAATGTCGGGCCCGAACCTTCATCCAAGAATGCGAATTCATCTACAGAGCAGTTAGCGCCGTAAATTGTAACTGGCACGATTCTGTACAGCACCTCCGTGGTTTGCATGTGATGAGCAGCCACCACATCCGTTGAATTGTTCGCGCTCGTGTTTATTTCAGGTTTGTGGAGGAAAGGATGATGTTTTTTAGTGCATCCGTAGCTGCCGCATTCCTTACGATTTTTGCAAAATTTTGCATTATGTTTTTTCAGGCATGTGCGGCACAACCCTTTGTCCTTTACCTCACCCCACCTCTCTTGATAGTTAAGTTTTTTAAATTTGTCGCAATTTTCAATTTTATGCACTTCATTGCATATAAAACATCGTGGGATTGTGTTATTATAATCCTCTTGAAAATTCACTCGAGCTGCCTTACGCCTTTCTGGGTCTATGGCTGCAACATTAGCCACCGGAAGAGTCACAATGCTACTTGCAGCTTCTGCTAACGTAAAAAGCCAATTGCTGAAAACAGTAAGGTTTATATCTGGCAGAGATCGAGCATATAGCGCCCACTCTAAACGTGTTTGTGCTGGGAGTTTATCCAGCATCTCTTCGATAAGCATTGGGTTATTCAAATGTGATTGAAGACCAGCCGCTTGCATTGTTGCGGCAAGGTTTTTGATTTCTAATGAAAAGCAGATTAGTGTTTCTAATTTATTTGCATTAACAATTGGCGACGCCCGCAACTTGATAACCAGGTTACGAATAATCTGTTCTGGTCTACCAAACATCATGCGTAACGTTGAAATCACTTCTGGTACTAACTCTGGAATCATAAGCTTGCTGCTTACGTACTCAAGTGCCTTGCCCCTTAAAACACGCTGCAGGCGTAACAAGTTTTCATCATTACTAAACCCGCACACCTTTGTCGAGTTCTCGAAATTGGTTATGAACAGTGGCCATTCATCCGATTTACCACTAAAGGTAGGAAGGTCCTTTGGAATGACGTGCAGCGCGTTAATTTGTTGAATATTTAACAAAGATGCTGTAGTTGGTGGTGGACCACCTTTGCTTTCTGATGGTGCCGACTGAACGTTTCTTACACAGTTGCCGACTCTTTTTTCAACATTTTCAGAGTTACGACGGTCGCCTAAAATTAAGTTACGTACGTCCAAGTCACCATCATTGCAGTTGTCATTACCGCCACCCCCTTCGCCATCGTCACACTCAAAGTCAGAATCATTTTCTTCCTCATACCTTTGCATAATTGCATACTTTTGCTTTAAATACGCCAAATTTGATCTACGTTCCTCTTCGAGACGCATTAGTTCTAATTGCATTTTTCACTTTGCTTTTGCAGAACTACTCACACTTGCATTAGATGATTCGAACTTACCCTCATTGTGGTCAGGCTCCATATAATGCCTCATTCCCATCATGTCACCAGTTGGAGACTGAAATTCATTGTTGGCCGCATGCGCACTCGCTTTTTCATCTGGTTCCTTATTCGGCCCCATACCTACAGCTGCTTTACTTTTTGTGTGCTTTTTGGCAGCGCTGCAGCCGTCACACTCCCAGTCGGATGAGGCGATGCTGTCGTCGACGTCGACGCACTCGTAGTGGAACCATAAGTCGCATGTGTCGCACTGAACCATGCGCTCGGTGTCTTTTTGCTTGCATTTGGGACAGGAGGAATCTGTTGTTGCAACTTTCTTTGCACGACCCATTTCATTTCGCAGAATCGCAAATTACTTTTTTATAGTTCACAAACTCAGCTATCAAATTTTTTAAAGAAGTGGAATTTCTGTCCCCAACATTGGTATTCTATGCAGATTATCATTTATTAAAACATAATTAGCCATCCGTAGTAAAAGCTTAAACAGCAGAATGTAAGCATGGTATCGTGGCCTCAGTATTTGAGTGGTAAGACTGTTTGACTGTTAATTCAGAGGCCACGGTTTCGAATCCTAGCTTGGCTGTGGTCCTACGCCTTAACCTTTCTTCAATTCTTTCGTCGTTTCTAATCAATTAAAACTTCATAAAAATTCACGACTTTAAGATTTTTAGTCGATGATAGAGAAGTTTAGTGGTTGGCATTGCTAAATAACACTTTGCTAAAAATTCTAAAGAAGACACATGTACACTGAGAAAAAAACACATACCTTGCTCCGGTAAAAAATTTCTCTATTTTCGATATAGAAATTTTCTCTTTTTCAAATAAAATTTTCTTAAATTAGAATAAATTTTCACACTTTCGAAGAAATATTTCTTTATTTCTAGGAAATGGAAATATTTCAATGTCTCTAATAATGATAAGTATTTTTCTCGCACAAAAAATTTCTCATTTATAGAGAAATTTTATTGAAAATGAAAAACTTTTCTTATATTTCGATAAAAAATTCACGATGAGAAGTATTTTCTTCAATAAAAACAAATATTTTCTCAAAAAAAAACATATTTTTCTCTAAAAATGATATATTTTTCTATTTCATGGTAGCTTTTTATCATTTTTAGAGAATTTTTAGTATCGCAATTAGAGAATAGCATTCTCTGGAGCAAAGTCTATACCATTTTTCTCTAAATATGATGCCTTTTTTATCATATTCCGATAAGCTTTTTTCTGAGTGTAGGTGTTCAAAATCACAAAAAAATCGGTGAATTTTATCATTTTTGCAAGTAGTGTACCGGGCGATTTTTTACGCGGTATCTGCAAATTGGTTTATTTTAGCATCATTAAATTGTTTGAATTAAAAGAACTAATGTTTACCCACGTTACTTTAATTCAAATAGCACGGCCACACCCTACAAATGATGTGTTTTTCTGTAAACAAAAATAAAGGAAAAAATGCACCAGTGCGATTTTTGGAGAGAATGTTTAAAAAAAAAAAACAAGTAAAGAAAGTCTAAAGTCGGTCTAAGGCCGACTATGAAATACCCTAAACCTACTTTTCAAAAAAAAAATTAATATTATTGAAAATGGGTGTGTCCGTGGGCGGATGAAGCCTATATTTTATATCCATTTAAATGTTGATGAAAAATTTACACATACCAAGTTTTATTCCTGTAGCTCACAGTTAATGCCTTTATTGTGCTTTCGCTATGGGAGGTGGGCGTGTTCATGGACGGATAACTCCCAATTTTTGAACAGACCTTAGTTTTGGTATAAAATACATACATACCAAATTTAATTTCTCTATCAAACATAACCTTATTTATTGAGTTTTAAACTTTTTGGGTTGTATGGGAGGTAGGCGTGTCCATAGACGGATGACGTCCATTTTTCAAAACCATATTTGTCTTGTCATGAAAAAAAACGTGCCAAATTTTTGCTCTGTAGGTTAAACAGAGGCTTATTTATTGCGTTTTAAATTTTTGGGTTGTATGGGAGGTAAGCGTGTCTGTGGGCGGATTCCAAAAATGTTCAATAGTGCGAATCCTTGGGTGCATGTGACCATGTGTACCAAGTTTCATCCAATTATCTCAACTCCTTCTTCTTATCCTGTGTTTACGGACAACACACAGACGGACGGACGGACGGACGGACGGACGGACATGAATAGCTCGACTCACGAGGTGACGCTGATCAAGAATATATATACTTTTCTAGACTCGCTTCGTTCTATGCGTTACAAACGTTTGCACAAAGTTAATATACCCTCACCTTTCAGGTTTAGGGTATAAAAAATATATAAAATCAATCAGAACAACTTGGCCGAAGAAACTAAGACCAAATTTGCAACCATTGTTAAGATACATGGAGTATAATTGTTTCTAAAAAACTTTGAATGGCTACAGTGAAAAATTTTTAAGATAACTTTATCAAATCTTTTGCGATTCTATGCGAGTTCATGCGCAAAATCACGTGTATTTTCTTATGGAGGTCTAAATTCGACAAAATGAGTTATTTTTCATAATTAATTCTCTCACTAGATGGTGCTGCTAGTAAAGCTTTTATGGTTTGCATCTCAGCTACCAGCCGATTACTATCTGATTACCCAACGATTACTGAACTGATTACCATGTGGTTACGAGGTAATCAGCTGAAGTGGCGCCATCTAGTGAGAGAATGAATCATGAAATATAACTCATTTTGTCGAATTTAGACCCCCATAAGAAAATACACGTGGTTTTGCGCCAGAACTCTCATAGCATATCTACTCACGCTCAAATGAGGACAAAACTTTCTTTAAAAGTGCTGGAGAGATAGTTTTTGAATATATCATGGAAGCTACACCTAAATGAAAAGAGAAAATATCTCAGCCCAAAAATACTCCCATATTTTGGGCATGATTTCTATTACGGTAGTCGAAGTAAATTAAAACGATTAAACTAGAGGTAATTTAATTATCTCTGTTGAAATGCAGATGACAGTGTTAACTTCCAATTTCTGCGGTAATAAACCTGCTTAGAAAAGACTAAATAAAAGGAAACCATAAAGAATGTTACGACCTACTGCGTAAATGGCATAATCTCCAACAACGTCAAACGGAAGACTTTACAGAAGATTTTACACAGTATTGCTGAATATCGCACATGTTCAATTAATAAATTCATTGAGATATATATTGTGATCATCGGCTGGTTCAACCAACTCTGCTGCAAATAATTCAGGTACATTTTCAAAGTAAGTTCCGACAGTCCCATTTACAAAGGGACATTCAATGGACCAGGCATCGTCTTTAACCTCAATTTGTAAGTTTCTTTTAACCAGGGAGTAATTACTAATATTAAATAATAATGACAAAAATTTTTAAAGAAAGAGTTGTAAAGTGAAATATTATAATTATATTATAACATTTTAACTTCTAATGTGGCTGTGAAAGAATGTAGTAGAGTGCGCGGACTGTTCTGTGTCAATGAACTGATTTCGAAGAGATGCCAGGTATGGATCTCCTATTTTCTTGTTGTTTGAAATAAGGATTCCATTCATTTAGTCAAATCTGCTTTGATTCGAAAATGGAGTGACAGAGAAGTGGGAATGATATAGAAATCAATTGAAACAAAAGTAGGATGTCTATGTGTAACGGAAAGTGAAAGAATATTAATCAATGACAAGTTTAATGCCTTTACCGCAGTAAATTTTGGTTTTTAAACCATTCCATCCATAAATCTCTACAACAGTTGATTAAAAAATGAGACAAACATAATCAAACAGGACCATAGTCTGTAGCCTGGTATGGATAAAATCAAGGAAATTTAAGACTGAGGATCATAGCCTGTAGCCTAGTAATCTCTGGGTTGGTAGTTAAGCACGAGAGTTTTATGCAATCACTCGACTACTGAGTATTTTTTGAATCGGGATACAACTCATAGGTCCTTCTTTGCTTGAAAATTTGAGTTACACTCGGAGAAATGCTCATGCCTATTAAAAATTCTGGCCGTCCTCAAGCCTCAAGCGCTTATAACAACTTAATAAATAATCGATTTTAAACGATCACTGCAACTTTGACTCAAATTAACTGTGTAATTTGATTGCCCTTAAGTGAAGTGCACTTGATACCATTTTCTAATTTTGATCCCAAATTTTTTTCTGAATTGTCCCATCTTTCTATAACTGAAATAACCATATTAAAACATGAATTCATCGGAATCACAAACATTAATCGTTAAAATGATTATTTTTACGTAAGTGTAGATAAGAGGTGTGGCTTAGCATGCTCGTAGCCCGAGTTCGATCCCCAGTCGCAGCGAAAAGTTTTTCAATAAAAAAAATTTTTCTGATCGTTCACCACCTCTCTGCAGACAATGGCAAACCTCAGAGAGTAAATAATGCCATGTAAAGCTTCTTGAGAACATTAACCGTTCGGAGTCGGCATAAAACATGTAGGTCCAGTTCTCGGTCAATTATGTGCAAGCATTTAATAACACACACAGCAAAATTTATCATATGAAGCTCGGTCAAAGTCTTTTCAAGAGCTGAAATGGCCAATTTGTTTTTTTTTTTAAGATAATATGAAATTATTAAGATCGTTAGAATATTTTCATAACATTATTAAGACTAATTTAAAATTTTTTGATAAAATATTTATAAATAAGTAGAGGCTTCAAAATATGACTGCTTATGTACTTTCCAAATATGTCGCTACGCTCCAGCACTAACATAACCTAAACCATAAACTTTACGACAAAATATTTCAGGGGTCAACTTTCAATTTTAAATAAACTACATACATATGCTAAAAATATCTCCATATTCATCTTCTTCTCCTTCTTATCCATCATCAGACCCTTCTCCAACCAAGCATTACTCCAAATTAAGCCGGAAATTTGTTTTCAATGCACATCATCTACTTATTTTCAATTACATACACTGGATTGGTTAACAGGAAACCAACCACTTGGTGACTTTGAGTCAAGCCCATAAACCGTTCACATCATATAATTTACTACACTAGATTGTGTCCACTATTAGAATGACCTCGTACCGTGCAGCATATCCCTTTTGTGGCTTATCTTCTGAATAGCTGTGTGGAAATCATTGGACTGCGTCATTTATGACAGATACCAAAGCATACCAGACCACACCATCTTGCAGCAAAAATCTACTCAACCCTACTAGCGTTCGCTCGTCACTATATCCTCACCCACATTCTAGCCGATAATCGTTATTTACAGACAGATAAAGAATCAATTTCACTGCAAGTGCCCCTTCCACCCGCAGACCCAACCCATAATAGTTGGAGCAACTAGATAAGCCCACATGTAATCAAATTACAACAATGCTGCTGTGTCCCCAAAAAAAGTATTGGTTCGCTGGCTGAGCGATACTCGTTTTCCGCAAATTTTATCAATAGCCACTTTTGCCACTGATGTGATAAATTGTCCCCCCTTTTTTCGTTGTTTTTTTTTATGTTTTTGGAACATTGTTTTGCTGTGATGTTTGGTTTGGTTTTTTGTGTATTAAAATCGGGATTCATTCGAAGCTGGCGAACTGCTAAATAAATTTTACGTCTTTGACACAGAGAGAAACACTGAATGGACAAAATAAAGCATTGAAGAAGCATTGGAATGGGACAATAGACAGTGTTGCCATAGATCGATAGTAGCTTAAATTGGTTTTTATTTGCCATCAGTCCAGGAGTTGGCTGAGTGCGGCAGTCTTTTTTTTTTGTGTGCTGTTTTGTAATGTTTGCGCTTTTTCACAACATAAACTTCCGGAACAATTTCGGTTCGTTGCCGTCATGTTGTGAGGGTGTGTGTGTGGTGTGCGGAAGTAACAACGTGTATTATGTTGCTTAGAGCTTCTGGCCCTCTGGTGCATGGAATTTGTAGAAAGCTAATTCAGCACATGTGATTCCAGCTAATATAATTTTGTCGCTTTAAGCCAAGTTGATGAAAATCACGGCATTGATTCAATAAAGCAATGAATTTAATAATAATGAGTTTTTGTTTTTTTTTGTCAAATATGGAAAATTTCTATAAATTTTAAATAAGTTGGAGTTTCAAACAATTTCACAGAATTAGCCTATTTTAAGGCTTATAAGATAAGAGCACAAATAGCGCTGCTTATGTTTTTATATAAGAAAAAAAGAGAAATTCAAATATAACATAAATTGCACAAGATACCGCCTACCGTTAAAGTAACTCCCACTCAAGAGGGCGGCGGGCATGAGAGTTTTATGCAATCTACAGCGTAAGCAACAACAAACATAAAAACAGAACATAAACATAAGCAAACTATTAACGTTAATACCGTGCTTAGGCAGTTAATACCGAGCAGACGCTGCTACGCTGCCCCATTTTGAAGGGTCTATTAATGCCTTAAGCCACAAATAAGCATTTGTCAGTAACATGACAGAAACATTGCAAACACAACAAACAACAAACATTGCAAAACAAATAAATAGAGTGAAAAAAATGAGGAAAAAAAACCGGGGGAAGCAAGATGACAACATCTGCAAATATTTCCTGGAATTAACAGAAGGTTTTAGTGCAAACTTCATCAACTTCTGGACTGTCTATAAACACACTTACTTCTATATGTGTGTACATATTTACTGCCACTGACATAAATACAAACAAACATACAAACACACACATACATTAAAACATTTGCACATAAATGCAATTAAAGAGGCTCAAGTGAAGCAGCTCACAATTCATTAGGATGCCACTTCTTTGAGGCTTAAACATTCAATGGATGACGACTACAACAACAACTGCTTAGTGCCACTTGATAGTGGCTCTGTGGCGAGTAATCATCGAAATTGGCTAAGAAAATGTTGTTTTAATGTGTCCGGTGTCATCGGAAGTTGTTCTATTTGTTCCATCAACATTAAGTTCTCATTGACATTAAATAGGCATTAATGTGTCTGTGTGTTTGTTTACACGGATATGTGTGTGCATATTGCGAAGAGGGTGTTCACGAGAGAATTATTTGCTTTTATCGCACTCAAGATGAAAAGCTTACGCACAAAATTGCGAAAGTGAATTTAAGCTTCAATGTACGCTAAAATGGTACTTAAGTTCTTGAATTGACTATCTAAGAGTTAGCCAGTTGTTATGATTTATGTACTGGCAGGACGATTTTTTGATAGTGACCATGGATGAAGCATTTATCCACTACTATACACCAGAATCGAAGGAATCAGTAAAAGAGCGGGTAGGTCCCAGTGGAAGTGCATCAAAGCGATTTAAGACCCAACAAACGGCTGGAAAGGTATTGGCGTCTGTTTTTTTGGGATTCATGTTTCATATTCTTCATTGACTATCTGAGAAAAGATAAAACAGTTGACAGCGACTTGACCTGCAAATTATGGGACCGATTGAAGAACAAAATCACAAACAAAAGGCCTTATTTATCGAAGAAAAAAATCAGTTTTTTGGAAAACAGTGCTCCAGTTCACAAATCGTTCGAAACCCTGGCCAAATTACCCACCACATTCTCCAAATTTGGCCCCCAGTGACACTATCTGTGTCCCAACGTAAAAAGGTAGCTTCAGGAAAGAAAATTTGCGACGAATGAATAGATCGATTTGGAAACTGAAGCGAATTTCGGAGATTTTGAGAAACTTTACTTTACAAATGGTTTTGCAATGTTAGAAAATTATTGAAATAAGTGTATCGAGCTGAAAGGGAACTGAGTGGAAGAATAAACAATAATTTTGACAAAAATCGTGTGTATTCTTTGTTAGACCATCAGCATCTTTTAAAATTGTCTTCTTAATCTTCTTTTGAGTTCTAAATCTTCTTCTGAGTCCTGAATCTTCTTCTGAATCCAAATATGATGATGGCAAAAACGTTTTTTCCCCCCGGAATGTTGCAAATATTATAACAATTGATAAGTAATCGACAAAAACATTTTTTTCGTTTTTATTAAAATACCATAACAATTGAGACGAAATAAAAATGGAAAGGCATTCGATACAAGGTCGCAGAGTACTGCTGATCACTCTCGTTTCGATTTGTTTATTTAGCGCTTATAATCGTAGATCGCGTTTGGCCTCTTCTATGATATATGTCTTAATCTTGTTAGCGCCAGTTCAAAATTCTAAGTGTTGTCATGTTATTCAACACTTAGTCCTTCCAACGAAGATTCTGGCATCCTCGTCAGCGTTGACCGACACCGGTTAATGAATTTTTTTATGACCTAACCAGCTAAACGGGTAAATTTTTATGCACTTGTCTATGTCGATTTCAGCCTACAGTTCATACAGGTGGTCGTTCCTTTTTGAACCAGAAATCTTACGAAGCATTTGTTTTTCGAACGCTTCCTAAGTCTTTTCATCAGAACGGCTCAACGTTCAAGTTTATGCTGCGTACAATAAGACGGGCATGATTATTGAACTCAGGGCTCAGTTTCTCAATTAGATACAGAGCCCAAAGTAAAACTTGTTGGCAAGAGTTATCCTTCGGCTGATCACAATGCTGATATTGTTGAAGAAGCTAACGCTGCATCCCAGTCAAACGAAATAGTCTCGAAGATCATGTTGTCAACAGTGAAATGGTTTTCAAGACGCTGGGAGTGTTTGTTTGTAGGCACAAGGTATTTCGTCTTCTCTGCGTTTACTGCAGGAATCACTGGACTAGACTATTCCTGTTACTTGGAGAATGCTGAACTGACATCACGCATTTTACGGCCAATGATATCGATATCATTAGTATACATCAGTTCTATATGTAGACATATATTAGTTTATTAGTTTAAAATTTAAAAAGTCACACTACAAGGAATCAGCTTATCTGAAACCTCACTTGATATCAAGTGAAGGGGAGAGATCCTTCCCAATTTTCACCGCATTGCTGTTGTTGCTCAGTGTCATCCTGCAAAGACGCATCAGTTTTGCAGGAATATTAATTTCAGGTAGTGGTGGTGCAAATGTGACTTCTTATTGGATTCTCGAAAGCGGCTTTGTAATCAACAAAAAAATGGTGTGTGTCGATTTGTTTATCTATGGTCTTCTTCGAAATTTGTTGTAGCGTAAATATCTGGTCGATGGTGAACTTTCCGGGTCTGAAGACACACTGATAAGGTCTAATCAGTTGGTTGACGATGGGCTTCAGTCTGCATTCTCAATGGAATGCATTAATACGAAGCTTCGCCTTCGTTCTTAAACAGCCCAGCTGGTAGGCCATGCGGCTGCTTTGTTATTTCAAGTCGAGTCTTAGCTGTTAAGACCTTATTATAGTCGGGCAGCGGAACTTCAACGCTGTTATTTATAATTGGGGTTTCCAGTATATTATCTCTATTGACGGGATTGTTGCTAGCGTCACCATTTAGAAGAATAGAGAAGTGTTCCCTCCACAACATCAATGTACTCTGGATATCTGTCACTAGATTCCCATTTTCGTCTTTGCAGGAAGAGGTACCGCTCTTAAAACAACCGGCCATGCGTCTTATTTTTTCGAATAAATGGTGAGTCGTTTTCCATAAGTGTGTGGCCTAGAATGCTCGGAGCCCGGGTTCGATCCCCAGCCGCGGCGAAAAGTTTTTTTCAAAAACAAATTTTTCTGATCGGTCACCACCTCTCTGGAGACAATGGCAAACCTCAGAGAGTAAATAATGCCATGTAAAGCTTCTTGAGAACATGAACTTTAGCCGTTTGGAGTCGGCATAAAACATGTAGGTCCAGTTCTCGGTCAATTGTGTGCAAACATTGAATAACACACACAACACAATTGATCATAAGAAGCTCGGTCAAAGTCCTTTCAAGGGCTGAAATGGCCAATTTGTTTTGTTTATTCCTGTTGGCATGCATCTTAAATTTATCGTACTGAAGTTTTTTAGCCTCCCGCTTTTCTCGTCTAAAAAGGCGTCGCACTTCCCTCCTCTTCACTCAAAATCGCTCCATAACAGCACTAGTGACAACCAACTGCAGGGTGGCTTTGTAGACGGTGTCCTTCTCAGTGATAGCCTGTCATCTATTCGGCAGCCGTACGCAAAGAGTGGGATATGTGAGTTTACTGCGCGCATATATCGTCGATCGGAGGAGTGCTTTTTGAAGGAGTGGGAGTCGAGTAGCAAAGGCTTCGGCTGTCCGTTTTCTTTTTTGCTTCTAGCTTTCTCTGTAAGGTATTGCGTGCTTTCTTAGCTGCGCAAAGATATGTGCGAATATTGGCTGCGACAAGATAATGATTCGATCTTATGTTGGCTCGTGGATTGCTCGTTCCGCGAAAGTGCCTTCTGGCAATCAAAACATAATCAAATTGGTTCCGTGTTTTTTAATCAGAGGACAACCAGGTGACGTTATGAATATTGAGAAGCTTGAATTCCGTGTTACTAACGAGCATGGTTCGTGCTGCGGCGAAGTCAATCAGCCTAATTCCGCTACCGGAAATGTTGTCATGGAAACTGAACTTTCCAACTGTTGGAGCAAATGTGTTTGCCCACCTTAACGTTGAAGTCATTAAGCACAATTTTCATGTCATGTCGAGGGCAGCGCTCGTAAGAACTGTCTTTGTTCTTATCGTTTACGTCTTCTATGGGAGCGTTCGCACATATTAGACTGATACTAAAGAATATATTCTCGAAGTTGATTATGGCCAGTCGTTTGTTCACAAGTGTGAAGTGCAGGACATGATGACAAATTCCCTGCCAACTACAAATCTGCTTCCAAATTTGTGGTCCTTGGCATGGCCGCTGTAGTAGATATCACAGGATTCTTCCGTGAGCAACCCTGTCCGTTCCATCTCAATTTTTATAATGTAGTGATATTAGCTTTATATCTTTCCAAGATATCGATCAGCTGGATAAAGTCACCGTTCCAATTAAGGGCCCGGACTTTTCAGGTATCCTTAAATAATTGTCAGTTTTTTGTTTGTGGGGATTGTGTTTTCTCATTATTGTCGGTTTCATTGAAATTGTTTATTATGTGGTGGGTTTCAAACCCAACAAACCCACAACCTTTGCTTGGAGGCAAAAGGGACCCGTCGCTCAAATTAGTCGTTTAACTAGCGGTTGCTTAGATAAGATACGATATGATAATATCAGATAAGACATTATAAGAAACGATTTTATTTTATAAGAAAAGGCATATAAAAAAATATATTATCTTATTTTATCATATTTTATCTCTAAGGTTATCTTATCCTGTATTACTCATCTGATCTGATCTCATCTTATTTTGTCTCAGTTTCATCTCATCTCATATCATATTTTCTCAACTCATCTCATCTCATCTCATCTCATCTCATCTCATCTCATCTCATCTCATCTCATCTCATCTCATCTCATCTCATCTCATCTCATCTCATCTCATCTCATCTCATCTCATCTCATCTCATCTCATCTCATCTCATCTCATCTCATCTCATCTCATCTCATCTCATCTCATCTCATCTCATCTCATCTCATCTCATCTCATCTCATCTCATCTCATCTCATCTCATCTCACATCTCATCTCATCTAATCTCAGCTTATCTTATATTATCTCAGCTTATCTGATATATCTTATCTCGTCTCAGTTAATATTATCTTATCATATCTCAGTTTATCTTATCTTATCTTGTCTTATATTATCTAATATTATAATATATTATCCTATCTCATCTTATCTTATCTTATCTTATCTTATCTTATCTTATCTTATCTTATCTTAACTTATCTCATCTTATCTTATCTTATCTTATCTTATCTTATCTTATCTTATCTTATCTTATCTTATCTTATCTTATCTTATCTTATCTTATCTTATCTTATCTTATCTTATCTTATCTTATCTTATCTTATCTTAACTTATCTCATCTTATCTTATCTTATCTTATCTTATCTTATCTTATCTTATCTTATCTTATCTTATCTTATCTTATCTTATCTTATCTTATCTTATCTTATCTTATCTTATCTTATCTTATCTTATCTTATCTTATCTTATCTTATCTTATCTTATCTTATCTTATCTTATCTTATCTCATCTTATCTCATCTCATCTTATCTCATCTTATCTCATCTTATCTCATCTTATCTCATCTTATCTCATCCTATCTCATCTTATCTCATCTTATCTCATCTTATCTCATCTTATCTCATCTCATCTTATCTCATCTTATCTCATCTTATCTCATCTTATCTCATCTTATCTCATCTTATCTCATCTTATCTCATCTTATCTCATCTTATCTCATCTTATCTCATCTTATCTCATCTTATCTCATCTTATCTCATCTTATCTCATCTTATCTCATCTTATCTCATCTTATCTCATCTAATCTCATCTTATCTTATCTTATCTTATCTTTTTCAGCTTCCTTGTTGCTAACATTCTAAGACTTAGCACAAACTATTTCTACTAAACTTAAAATTTTTTGTCGTTTCCTGAATTTGTCATTTCAGTGGAAACTGTTTTGTGGAAGCAATAAAAACTATTTTGCCCAGAGTTTCGGAAACAGACTACTTTGTTTAATTTAAGGGGGTTTTGACTCCTTTTGTGTGAAAATAAAGGGGTAATATTATTTCTAAAATTTAATCTTACTAAAGGAAAGCACTTTACTGAAGGTAAAGTACTTTACTTGAATCAAAATTGAGCTTTGTTTGGGATAAGAAGGAAATTAACTACGGCCCCATAGCATAAATGTGACTTTGAAAAAATGGTTTATTTGAGCTAACCCAGAAAAATTCTTTGAACGATATGTTCTATCGTTCAATGGCTATCAGAAACCATTTGAGTGCTTGTAGTTATTTCAAATGGGTCTCAAATTGTAGTGGGTCTCCAGTAAAAAAGTTGGTTAAAAAAGCACGAAACTTAAATGCGTAGGAAGCCAAAATTGGTTCAAGCACGAACGAAAATTTTAAAAAAATTATTGCCGTTGCCGAGAATTGAACCCCGAACATTGTTGCTTAAGAGACGGATTCTATACCATTACGCCACGTAGGCACGTGATATAAAGCCAAACAAAATGTAATTAAAACTGAACGCGTAACATACTGAAAATAACATAATTAACATTAACATTACATTAACATTACATTAACATTACATTAACATTACATTAACATTACATTAACATTACATTAACATTACATTAACATTACATTAACATTACATTAACATTACATTAACATTACATTAACATTACATTAACATTACATTAACATTACATTAACATTACATTAACATTACATTAACATTACATTAACATTACATTAACATTACATTAACATTACATTAACATAACATTAACATTACATTAACATTACATTAACATTACATTAACATTACATTAACATTACATTAACATTACATTAACATTACATTAACATTACATTAACATTACATTAACATTACATTAACATTACATTAACATTACATTAACATTACATTAACATTACATTAACATTACATTAACATTACATTAACATTACATTAACATTACATTAACATTACATTAACATTACATTAACATTACATTAACATTACATTAACATTACATTAACATTACATTAACATTACATTAACATTACATTAACATTACATTAACATTACATTAACATTACATTAACATTACATTAACATTACATTAACATTACATTAACATTACATTAACATTACATTAACATTACATTAACATTACATTAACATTACATTAACATTAACATTAACATTAACATTACAGTATTAACATAACCGTAACATTAATTTTCAACCTACAAGTATGCACGGAAAAAAATAGAAAATAGCTAAAACAGGAGCAGAACGCGTTCGTGAATATAGAGAGCGAATTAGAGCTCTTAAGAATACAGCCGCAGCTGGGTCTGCAACTAATGATGAAGGTAAGGTGATTGCAAGAACGGCTGAGTTTCAAAATGAATTTTTACGAAACATCAGTGTATTTTGGTGAATCTACAAAGAACCAATGCCCAAAAAACACACTGATACTTTGTAAAAATGTATTTTGGAACTCAGCCTCAGGAATATTAAGTCGCTTTTAAATTTGAAACTGATTCTTTAAAAGTTAATTTCTTGCTTAGTATATTTCGAGGAAAATAAAGGTTACTTTTGACTTTTATTTTATCGGTCAAAAATAGCAGTTATTTTGTGACTTTAATTTTTTCGGTCAAAAATATCAAGCAATTTGTGTTTTCTTAAAGGCCGCTTGACAGATTGAACTGTTGACACCATGTGTAAAATGTCTCACCGATGAGATGAAAATAATAATATCAAAATTTTTTTATCGGTAAAATGAACAAAAATAAATTACCTGATATTTTTGACCAAAAAAATAAACGGCAGAAAATAACTGTTATTTTTGGCCAAAAAAACTATAAGGCACAAAAAACTGTTATTTTTGTCGGAAAAAATAAAAATTAAGAGATAAATGTTAATATGTGACACTTTCGACAAAAACCATAGCCGGTACGGTCCCTGGATGCAAATATTGAATCAACAAATTATTATTCCATTTCGTATTGATTGATTTTCTTTTCAGATACTTTCTCTCTCTATTTCACACTAAAATCTCTCTTATTTCTTACTGTTAAAGAAGTTTCACTTCTGTCACGTGTACGTTGCTACACGCGAGTTTTGTTTTTATATTTTATGTAATTTTGGTACCGAAATTGGCAGTTTAGTTTTACCCATACTAGTCAATACACTCTTATCTACTTTACCTACCTCTAACATTTCTTTTTGCAATTCCCTCAAGAATGCATTTGAGTGCATAGATTTCATTAAAAAAAATGTATTGTAGCTGAGTTTACTTACTCTTAAACCTAAAACTCTCAAAATAAACACTAAGTTTTATGCAGATAGATAACCATTTATGCAGATTACCGAGTTGTTCTTTATCCGCCGAAATGGCTTAAATTGTACCGCATGCAACACGTTCAGCTATAAATCGTGTTCGAATGCAAATTCGTACCATTTCGTTTATTTAGTTTCGTCTAGAAAGAAAAACAAAAACAAAATCAACTTCAGACATACACTTCAGTCTAAAGAGATAGATAAATTTTTATAGACCAAGAATAGTCAATGGTTTTTGACTAGACAAAACTGCAGCATTTCTTCATGCCTTGCTCCGTTCTTTTCGCTTAAGTGCAAAAATTTACTCTGCTTGTTAATCGAATTAAAGACATAAAATGAAATCGAGTTCGAACAGAATTCCCGACTTGATGTTTTTCTTTTATTTTCATTTAATAGGTTCGAGTAAAAAAAACCCAACATACAGCCTTATATTTACCCTCTTATAATAGTTACGAGTAGAACTGTTTGTTGTAAAGTAGGTGCGCGCCTGCCTGACCTTCGATTTGATATGCTTTTCAGCTTTGGTCACACACTCGCACACATACACTCTTGTTCAGCATGAATGCAAAACTGACATTTCTGTTGACAGCTACAGCCATGCTGACCATTGTACATATATCCATCAATGATACCCTACCAAGTCAGTGGTTCTCTCTCTCTCTCTGTGTGCTAGCGGCAAAAACTTACACACACTCGACTATACAGATGAAGTTAATCCTGAGTTAATGGAATTTAATGGCATTAAATTGGCGTATATATTTGAGATTACGTCCAAAATAAGAGCCATCGTCGCTGTGCGGCCTGGCCTGTACTCGCTTATCGAATTCAGTTACCAGCATTGTTTTTTTATTATGTTAAAGGGCTTAATTCTTAAAAGCTAAAAGCTATGCTATGTCACTCATCCATTAACTGTCAACTCTTTTCTTTACACTTTTCTTTGTTTCATAAGAAGACATTTATGTGGTTCTGTTGAGTGCCTTACAACTGACTATAAGGTTACAATTCACAAGTGAGCTTCCGACTTAATGAGGGTTTAAGTACTAGAGAGATAGGCTTTAAAATACAAAGTCTACTTTGCATACGAACATTCCGATTTCATGCTAAAACATGCTTCTTGGAATAATATTTCACGTCTACATTTTTTTCTCTATTGCTAGGATGAGTTCTTTTTTGCTTCGGAGAGTCATAATGTTAATAAGTATTGTTTGAAAGAGTGGTAACAAATTCCATCCATTCATTGATTAGCTTGATGCAAAATGCAATTTAGTCATTATATATATATTATTTAGTCCACTACATATCAAAATTCACCAAAAATACTCACATTGTTAACCTTCTCCTGCAAACGCAGCAGCGCACCTTCAAGCTCAACAATTCGACTTTCCAGGACCTCCTGTCGAGATAAGAAATTGCAAAAGAAGAAGAAGAAGAAAACAAATAGATCGAGTTGGCTTGAGAACGAAAATTTCAAACAATATTAAATAAAAAAAAAAAAAATCCAATTAAGTGCATTTTGTATATGAGAAATCATTAAAAACAAAAAGAAATCTATAATGGTCTGTACAAGCTTAAATGAAAGAAGTAAGAGTTGTTGATGAGCAATGAAAGTGAGGCTAAAATGAAAATAAAAAATTAATTAACTACAGTAATAACTAAGGCATTTGATAGATACATTTTTGGTGCGTAAGTGCGTAAGGCATGAATGACGGCGGCCAGCTAAATTATGAGAAATGTGCTTATTTACAGTTGATTTTATGAAAGTGCAAGAGAAGATAATAAAAAGAAAAACTAATTATAAATAATACGATAAAGGCATGAAGTATGAAAAATTGCCGACTAGTAAAAATTAATAGAGATGCCATTTGAGAGATAGACAATGAAAGCATAAAAAAAACCAAATGTTGCATATTGAAAGCATTGCTAAGAAATTGCTTGCTAGCAATTATATAAATTTAATAAAAATATTTTTTTCTGCCAGTCACTACAATACCGTTTAAAACTTAATGGAGCTTTGACTGCAAAATACCTCTATGAACGGAAATTTTAACGATTTTTCAAATCCCATGCTGATGCCATTAAAAGGGTGTACAAAGTAATTTGAAGATATTACAAGAGTTAAAGAAAGGAATTTAAATGATGTGCGTAGATATAAACCACCTTTTTTGTTATTATTATTATTTTCATTTCAATTATTTCAATTTAAGTTATATTCTGCTCGATGTGTGCAATCATGGGCTGCATTGGAAAACAAATGTTAACTATATATAAGAGTTTTTTAAATTCTACGAGCGACACCTGGCACGCGTTACTACAACCGTCCCTTAAATTGTACAATAACAACTATATTGAAACATTTCTAGGACCCTTTGTAATCATTATCCAATGCCTGTTCCAGTTTCAGTAGCAGGACATTGCCAAATAGTAACTTCATTCTGAGTGACAATGTTCGAGCCATAGAACTTTCAAAGCTATTCGATATAAAAAAACTGAGCTTATATGGGCGGAGCCACATCTCCATGACCAATATCACTTCCGCTTTTCTAGTCAAAAGACATAACCAAGTGAGAACTCCATTCTGACTTTCAATGTTCTGTGATTTTTACCTCCATAGCTATTCGGTATCAAACATTTGGCTTATAAGGACCAATCATATTCAAGCATCATTGATGTGTTGCTTATAGTTCAAGAGTTTGCCAAGAACCACAAAAATTGGCTGATGAAAAATGACACCCCCCCTTACCAATAGAATATTACCAGTAGAACGGCAAGTGTAAATTTAAGTTGAATACCGATTTTCGAGACTGCAGACTACCTTAAATTTCAAAGCTATTCGATATTGTGAAGTTGGGTTGTATGGGAGGTACCACGCCAAAATTTCATAAAAATTTGTTAAGAGGTTTCGTAGTCTATACCAGACGTACTGAGACGAGAACTTAGAAATACAAAATAATAATCATGGAAAAACCTTCTGCGAATCCATTGAGAATATTACTGAGGCGTTCAGGCTACTCATACCATGAAAGTTTATCGCTGCACATGGCAACACACTAAATCGAAATAATTGAACCCAGAATTCTCGCAATTTCTTATATCCAAGCCTTCAGATGGATTAATAACGATTAACCCAACTTAATAAGGGAACCCAAAGTAGACTGAACAATAAAATCTTTCAAACCGTACAATTGTGTCTATTATTGAAGGAAACATTCACTTCCAAGTCTTCTTGGACATCCAGGGAGGATTCAATAATGTCAAAATATAGTCCACGGGCAGCCCTTCTTAAACTTCAAGTGCACGATACTCGTAGTGGATTGTTCTAATCGGAAACTGTATAGTAAAATCATATGCATTCGATTTTGACACCTGACGTGTAGGCTTAATTTTACGTTTCTCCATGCATAGGGGCCAACACCTTGCATCAAGCGATGCCCTTTTGAGTATTCTAATGTATGAAATTAGCTAATTTTATTTATTTATTATTATGGCCAAACAAAGCAAGCAGTTTACTTATTCTAATATGTTTGCTTAATTAACTTATTTTAAATATATTTTGCATTTCAAAGTGGGCATATTCCGCCCACTGGATTGATATAATTTCCAAAAATCATGTCCCAAGAAAAGAAGAGGAGGACAATAATTAGAGGGGCTTATAAAAATGGATGCGAGAACTCAGAAGGGTATATTGGAAGGGTATATTGGAATGTTTATCTTAAATTTGGACACTGACATTGGAGGTGAGAAACAATCGCTAGCGCTGTTCAGAATCTTCTAATAGGCTTAGTAAACCCCCGACTTGGCGTATTTGTTTAACCTTGAATACTCGAAAAATATTTTTAGATGCGTTGAGGTTCCTTTACACACACAGCAGTCTGAACCTCACTTGCCGTGTCTTTAATTTCAGAATAAGTATGATCTTTGACCTTAACAAGCTGTCGCGACAAAGGATTCCTCATAAGGTTCCATATAAATGCTCTCTGCGAATAGTCGCGAACATTATCTACCCATTTCATCGCACCTTCTTTTTTAGCACACGCTTATTTACAGAAGAAAAAGCTTTTCCATAACTTAATTTCCCGGTCACCCACTTCCTTTGGCCAGTCTTTCCCCCATATGAGCTAAATTATCCAAAAAAATTAATAAATAGCGGCAAAACGTATTTGAACTACTACTCTCACTAACGGTGCCACCGATGCACAGTCAGACATTTTTCCGCGCATGGCAACCAAATTGTTTTTGCCAAGCTTGAGAGCTTTCGGACTCTTGGAGCCGTTCCACCATAGCCCTTTATAGTAATTTTTTAAGTACTGGAAGAAAACTTGTGCCTCAGTCGAACCAAGGATTGCTCATCAGCCTACCGGGTGAGTTTAAGCGCTTTAATGCCCTCGCTTAAGTATTAATCATAAAAGGTTTTCAAGTTGTTATATTGACCGAATCGAAAGACGTTCATTTTTAAACTAGAGTTTTTTGAAGAATAACCTGCCCGATGGTTTTACAAATCTATCCATTTACACCATCTACACCCAGAGATTTCCCCTGATTTGCTGAATGCTATAATTTCCATTTTGCTTAAAAAGTTTCCTCTCACCATCTGTTCTAGGAAAAAACGAGCAGAACATAGCATGAGTAAAATCCCGGTATTCTGTGAAACCGATACAACCTTGACAGACTACGCTTAGATTAAAAGATTGACCTTGGTCATGTCATATTCTTTACGAAATGCACTATGGTAACAAGTGATAGCCTTTGTTTTAGAATAAAAATAACATAAAAAAACAATCTTGTTGGCAGAACCATATTACATATCTGAAAAACCCTGAAAAACAGATCTACTCCTGTTCTAAGAGGAAACGAAATTGAAAGTTTGACCTTCTAAAAATCAACGGCGTAACTCTAACTTAATATCTCTGACTTATCATAGATCCTTAGTTCATTTGTAAAAATAACATAACAGAAACAATTTAGAATGTTCATAACGCCTTCTAGGTGCAAGAATAGTTTTGGTAAAAGATGAGAATGAGACCGAATGTCATCCATTGGATAAGCACGGCTATCGTTAGATATATAACAACCATTGCTTTGAATGTAATGTGGAATGTTACATAGAAGACTAGAATTTATATCTTCTGTCGAGAGTATAAATACTGACCTGTCTAGGACTAGCAGGTGCACAGCGATAAATGCCTTAGGTTGCGGTTATAGTGAACGCCGAGTCAGACAGGCAGGCAGACAGGCAATGTGAACAAGCAAGATAGATAGCTATTTGCATCTCGTTTTTTCACACAGATTTCAGCCTGCCTGCCTGCCTGTCTGAATCGCGTTCACTATAACCGCAATCTTAGGTAGGTCTGAACGTTATGCTTAACATTCTCAGTGAGATCAGTGAAACCATAACAGTTGGAGTGGCGTGTCATTGAATCAAAGTCTTTGCGGCACTGGACCGCCAGCATTGCCCAGCAGATTGTGGCATCAATGACGCATTTATGAACATTATTTTTTAAAAGCAACTTTCTGCGTCGTAAAATCGGACCCAAAAGAAGAACAATACAAAACTCATATTTCTTATATTCCATTACAAGGTTACTATTCTCTTCAGAATGAGTTATTTTCACAGAGTCGATATATGCTGAGTACTGGGTAAATTCGACAAGGAAGAAAATGAAATGGCGAAAAATTTGAACACTCATTCTTTTTATCCAGACTTCTGCCGAAGCTGTAGAGATATTAAAAAACAGATATCCTCTCTCTAACGGTGTTGACTTCATTATACGTGAAGCAGACTTTACAGGGAACTGCAGAAGCTTGTCCTACAAATGGACATATTAAGGTTTAAGCGGAATGCAGGCTGGCTCTACCAGCGGCTTAGATAAATATGAATACAAGAAATAAGGAAATCAATCAACACATAATAGGGAATCAATTTGAAGTTAACTTAAGTGCTTTGCAGTGTGAAGTAAGCTCCGACAATGATATTTTTTTGAAATTTGCAAATTGTGCTGTAATGCGCTAGAGTTGTAAGATATATTTTCAAAACAAAAGCAAATTTAACAATTTTAAGAGCGCTATACTGTTTCTTTATATATATTTCAGCCTTACTTATTTCTGGATAAAAACGTAAGTTGTGTGATAACGTGTTTAGATTTGCTTAGTACAGGGTTCTTCAAACTACGGCCTCCGGGCCAAAACGGCCCGCGAGTATCACCAATCCGGACCGCGACAGCATCTCTGATGTGGCTAGTATATGGCCCACTCTTCAATTAATTTCAATAAATAAAATCCAACAAATTAATAATACAAACTAATAACTAGGTGTTGTAAGTTCAAATGCTCATCAGTTTACTCGATCTGTCAAAAGTTTTCGTGTATTTCATTTAGGAAAATGTTTGAATACCGAATTTTATGTCGATAGTTGAAAAAATTACAAATCATGATTAAAACTACTTTCGTAATTTCCACTTTCTATACCTACCATCTTTCTATTCCTTTACATATCACGCCTCGTTATACTTAGGGTATACAAATTTGACAAGATGTCGCAATGTTGTTAGCCGTCGTCAATGTGTTCAAGCTATGACATGTACAAAATGATTTACAAACGTAGTAGGACTTGCACCACTGATTACTACGACGTCATACATACAAGCATGAATACATAATTTACAGACTAGTCTCGAAATGTAAATATTCGCGATTTTCAATACTCGATATATATATACTATTATACTTATACTTACTATAAGTATACTTATTTCCATTTTCAAAATTATAATCTTGTGTTAATCTGGCCCTTAGGCTTAAAAGTTCGGATACCCCTGGCTTATTATATGATTTTAAGTGCCATAAGAAGAGGATTCTATTAGAATTTTAACCAATATTAAAGTCATATTCGAAATATTTTCTGAGAAATTGACATAATTTTCAATTTGCTTATAAGTTTTGCAAAAAAACTGCGTACTAATTATTTTAAAAACATTTTGGAATATCAATATCATTTTGGATTAATATTATCAGTACTTTTTGACTAAAAAACCACTTCTTGGGTATAACTTGAGTCAAATTTATTTCTTGAATCGGCACATTGCAACTCTACTCGAGCACGTTATAGCACAATATTTGAATTTTTTAAAAAAATAAATGGCAGAGCTAACTTTACATTAAAAAGCAAAAATTCAGTACAGAGAATATTTTAAAAGTATGTATCAGAGTTTTTGGAACTGAATTTTAAACTTGCCATCTAAGTCCGCCCAATAAATGATTCTAATACAGTGATTAAAAAAAAAATGCAACTTAAGTATATAAGAAAGCGCTATGAAAGGAATTTGTGTGCGTCTAGCTTTGTTATAATCAGCTATACTGCCGTCCTAAGAAAGAAACGCCAAAATTCCTAACTTGAGATAAGGGTAGATTCGAAAGCTTGAATGAGTTTCTGATTTTTGTGCGAAGCTAAAAAGATCCATTTCCAACGGCAAATGCATTAAAAACGTGAAGTAAAATAGTTCAAAAATATTTAAATTTAAGGTGCGCAATATAAAAAACGTAAAAGCTGAATATCTCAAAACTACTAAAATGGAGATATGACTTTCTTTTTTAGAACGGCAGTATAGTCGACAAGTGTTATTAATACTCTTTTATTATTTACCAATAAAAATCTTTTTAAGCCTCCAACAAATTTTTATTTTATAACCAAAAAAAAAACATGAGACACATAAAAGCATAAGAAAAGAGTGTGGCCACTTATATCAAAACTAGAACAAAACTGTTCCAATGAAAGAGAAGCGGCTCTGTACAAACTAATGTTTGACTGTTAAAAATTATGGCGCTATAAATATAGGCATTGAACCTAATCTACGAACAAGTCGAAGCGGTAGATAGCCGGTTGTTGGTTTAAGAGGCTGGCTGTGTGACGAGAATGAAACGGTACGGAAAAATAACAACTGCCAAAAGCATAAATAAGTAAATCAAAGAATAAAGACTACAGTAAGAGAAAAATAATTTTTCCAATCGCAGCTGACAACCAGAAGTTATGGACAACTGCAGAAAGTAACAAATAAAAAAACTCAGGATCAAAAACAGAAACAGGTGCGCACAGCTGCACAAACGCAAAGATAGACTGAATGACGACGATGACGCTGAAGAAACGTTGTAGGCTTATGTCGATATATGTAAGCCAGAAACCGGCTTTATAACTATTTTGGTTTTATTTTCTGCTCGAAAAGACAAAAATAAAAGATGAATTACACTGCTTGGTGCCATAAAACAAAAAAATAAAATGGTTAAGACGATAACTTGTCATTGTAACAGATAGATACAAGGAGTAGGTTGCAGTTACGGGGCATTTTGAGGCTTACTTGATTTAGGGCAATTCATATAATAACATATGAAATAATTTTAAAGAGAAATGCGAAGTATTTCAAAGATATTTAATGGACATGAAGTATTTTATTAATTGTATCAGTTAATACAACTAAATATCAAGTTATACATACAAGTGTCTTTTGCTAAGTAAAAAACTATATCGAACTATAAGAAACAGAGATATTTTACTTAATTAGATTCGAATATACTCCTTCCGAGCATACACTTAAGTCATTTCGAAAATCGTGTTGAAAGAGGCTGAGTCCTTAGCTGATAGCAATACACAAAAATCTATTCATAGTAGTATTTGCGAAACAACTTCTTTATATATTTTTTATATTGCCATCCTATAAAGCCGGTACGCTACAGAATCCTCTTAACTTAACTTCTAAGAAACTCTCGCTAAGACTTATTAAATACCTTATCATGATCAGTGAACTTCGTTCGCTTAATTCTCATACGTGGAAAAATAGTTGAAAATAACTACGTACTGAGTAAAGCATTGCTTGTCGTCCATTGACATTCTACAACTCTGTAGGATATAGCTAGGAGTTTTTGTTGTTTTTCCTACAACCGTGCAGTCAAGGCGCAGACTTAGAACGTGATCTGTTGTTCTTAATTTTTTTTTTATGTATTAGCTGTTCAGCTACTTTTTACGCTGATTGCATTGCTTTCAAGTGTGGAATCCTTGCTGGGTAACTACATATATCTATCTACAGTACATTCAGCTGCACGCAACAATGCAACATTAGTTGACAAAAGAAGTTAAACAAAAAAGTGAAGCAGAGAAAAACAGGAGCCAGAAGTACGTGTGCGAAAAATTGCCCATAGTTTATCTTGTTTTCTATTGCTTTGTTTTTATACGTGAAGTGAAAAGGAAGTGAAAAGGATGTCATAAATAGTATATGAGTTCTTACAACGTCGTTGAAAAGTTGATATTTGGAATGAGTGTTACTTATATAAATGTGGTTTAAAAAGTTCATAATGCAATAACTTAAGTTTTCTCTAGGTTAGTGAAAAAAACCAAGCATTTAACTGACCCTTTGGAACTGAAAGTGACCCTTATATGGAATCGCCGTAATCATTTTTATACCCCCACGCGTACTGCGTAAGGGTCATATTAATATTGTCACGACGTGAGTAACGCCCGTAAGGAGGCGTGGTAGCTAGAGAAGAGTGTATATATTCTTGCTCAGCATCACCACCTGAGTTGATTTAACCATGTCCGTCTGTCCGTGGACACGATTGCAGCCGTAATTTTGAAGTTATCGTGCTGAAATTCGACATTTAAGCTTTTTAATATAACCCAAAAATCAAGTTCGAGAATGGGCTAAGTCGGATGAAAACCTCCCCTACCTCCCATACAACCCCAATATTGAAAACTCCACTAAGAAGAAAATATTTAAGCTACAGAACTTAAATTCGGTCATTGTGTAATTTATGTCAAAACTGAAGTGTGTTTGAAAAATGGGCGTCATCCACTCACTAACCTGCCATACAACCCCAAAATTGAAAACTACACTCAGAAAAAAAGTACATTAAACAACCGTAAAATTAAGATTTTTAATTTAACAAAAGTCGTCTGACATAAAAAAAATGTTAGAATTGATATTATCCTAATGTACTTTTAACATTACGAAACCTACATTTAACAAGTAAAGAGAGTCTAAAGTCGGTCTAGGCCGACTATGAAATACCCTAAACCTAATTTACCAAAAAAAAATAATATTATTGGAAATCGGCGTGTCCGGATGGAGCCTATACTTGATATGCATTTAAATGCTGATGAAAAATTTACCAAAAAAATACCAAGTTTTATTCCTGTAACTCACAGTTAATGCCTTTATTGTGCTTTCGCTATGGGAGGTGGGTGAGTTCATGGACGTACTACTTCCAATTTTGTCAATTTTGTAACACACCTTAGTTATGGTATAAAATACATTCATACCAAATTTAATTTCTCTATGACAAACATAACCTTATTTATTAAGTTTTAAACTTTTTGGGTTGTATGGGAGGTAGGCGTGTCCGTATGTGGATGACGTCCATTTTTCAAAACCATCTTTGTCTTGTCATAAAAAACATTTGTGACAAATTTTAGCTCTGTAGGTTAAACAGAGGCTTATTTATTGCGTTTTCAATTTTTGGGTTGTATGGGAGGTGGGCGTGTCCGTGAGCGGATGTCGTCCATTGTTCGAAGACATCTTTGTGTTTGTATAAAACACATATATATTAAATTTTATTTTTGTAGGCTAATTATGAGCTTAGTTATGCAGTTTTCAATTTTCGCGTTGTATGGGAGGTAGGCGTGTCCGTGGGCGGATGATGTCCACTTTTCAAAACCATCTTTGTTTTGTTACAAAAAACATATGTGTCAAATTTAAGCTCTGTAGGTTAAACACAAGCTTATTTATTGCGTTTTCAATTTTTGGGTTGTATGGGAGGTGGGCGTGTCCGTGAGCAGATGACACCCATTTTTGAAGACATCTTTGTGTTGATAGAAAACACATACACACCAAATTTTATTGTTGTAGGCTTATTATGAGCTGAGCTATGCAGTTTTAAATTTTTGCGTTGTATGGGAGGTAGGCGTGTCCGAAGGCGGATTCCAAAAATATTAATATTAATAGTGCAGATCCTTGGGTCCATGTGATCATGTGTACCAAGTTTCACGCAATTATGTCAACTCCTTCTTCTTATCCTGTGTTTATGGACAACACACAGACGGACGGACGGACGGACATAGATAGCTCGACTCACGTGGTGACGCTGATCAAGAATATATATACTTTTCTATACCGGACTCGCTTCGTTCTATGCGTAACAAACGTTTGCACAAAGTTAATATACCCTGACCTTTCAGGTTAAGGATATAAAAATGTATAACTGTCATATAATAATGTTATTTTAACACTTAAAATATCAAAAAGTATCAGTACATTAATGCAGAATAAAAAAAAATTGTATTGAAAAATAATTTGCCACGAGTGGGAATCGAACCTGGGCTACGGGAATCCAAAGCCACACTCATAACCTGTGTGCCACGGTTACCTGTATGTCTCAACGGCTTAGCTCTTAAAGATACATTACATCTGCTTGTTGTTGACATCTACATTTATAATTTTAAATGCATATGAAATACTATCAATTGTACAGTAAAAAATGATGAACTAAAAAATATTTTAAATGTTATTTTAACATTAAGTATTGATATTGCAACGTAAAACATTACATTATCAATTTGATATTTTTTTATCAATTCAACACAATACATGTTAACTTAACATTTTCTTACGTAAAATCCACATTTTCTGATTTACATTGGAAATAACATTACAAAACGTTAATTTTACATTTATATACACTTTTTTCTGAGTGTATATAAAGAGGCTTGTGTCAAAGCTGCATAAATAAAATTAAGTATTTGTTCATTCATATCAAAAATAAAGCGAGTTCGAAAAATGGTTGTCATTAACCAACGAACAGGCCCATCTCCCATACGACCCTAAAATTAAAAACTATATAAATAAGCTTCTGTCAAATCTACAAAAGTAAAATTAGGTATTTATAAATCTTATATCAAAATTACGACCTGTTAGAAAAATGGGCGTCATTCACCAATGAACACGCCCACCCCCCAATTTAAAATTCTATAAAAAGGCTTCTCTTTCAGCAACAGGAAAAAATTTTTATACGTTTGTATTTTACATCAAAACTAAATTGTGCAAGAAAAGTGGGCGTCATCCGCCTAAGAACACACCCACCTCCCATACAACTCATGAGATATTATATTCCAAACCATAAGAATATTTAAGCTATTGAACTGAAATTAGGTATTTGTGTATATTTTATCAAAACTGAGGCGTCTTAGAAAAACTGGCATCAACAACTCAAGAACACGCCCACCTCCCATTCAACCCCAAATCGAAAACTTTATAAAGAGGCCGGTATTTACTTTGTAGAAAAACAATTTCATATGAATATATTTTAGACGTCATCAAAATAGTGAAATTTTTTGAAATCTCATACAAAAAGAACTACAATTTAAAATTTTGTACCATAACGAATAGGCCGTGGGGGTATTTTAACTCCGGCCAAGTCGAAGATATACCTGGCTCGTTTAATTATAATTTCTTATTTAAGGGAATTTTTCATTTATAGGGGAAAAACAAGCTTCATGTGCTTTTTTTAAATTTTGCTATATTGTGACTTTTATAAAATAGTGGCAAAATTAGATATTCGTTAAGCTTACAATATATCTGATATTTCAGCATATACATTATTTTTGAACGATGTGTATTAAAGGCTGTAGGTTTACCCTAAAGTGTTACGCAAAAACGTTGCATGTGCTTGAAGAAATTTGTAAAAACAACCCCATACAAACTGCGCTGTAAGGCGTCATTATATCTTTAAAGAGCAAATTCTTTATGCTGCTTTAGAAATTTTAATGCCGTTATGATTTTTATGTAATTAATATATTTACTTTATAAACATGGTTAAAATAACTTTATTATCCATTCAAAAAAATTATCCATTCAATTTTTATTTAAACAGAACAGAGAATAAACATGTATGTAAAATTTTCAATCAATTATTTTATTTACAACCTTACAAACATCTTCAATTACCTCAGAAACACTTGGAATCAACCAGCAGATAATACAATCACATGCGAGCTCATTTGAAAGTCATCCGGATATCTCCGATTGTAGCAATTTGGGCCATAAAAGCGATTCGCCGGAAAGATTTGCCAACGATTCGACAAGAAGAGCTTTAATGATTTGTCGGGAAAATTCGCCAACAAATCGCCTAGAAGGGTATTCAGCGATTCACCGGGAAGCCGAGAGAAATTTAAAGCATTTCGTCAAAAAGATTCGAGTCATTGAGAGGGATCACAAATAAAATAAAGAGTGACAAACGAATCGCTTTTAGAGGTCCTCAGCAGTTTGTCGAAGCATCATTGGCCTGTCCAAATTTAATGAATTTATTTGTGATTGTTTAATGAGTTAGTTTTTAGTTCACATTTATTTAATGCGTCGTTACTTTTCGAAAAGCCATTAATCTTCCTAAAAACCCTTGAGCGAATCACTATTGCATAGTAAAACCAACTGTTCTTAAATGAAATTCCAAATGTTTGCAGAGACATTTTTAATAACATACATACCACAATAAGAAGCTCGTTCAAAGTCCTTTCTAGGGTCGAAATGGTCAATTCGGTTTTGGTAAAAAGGAGGACATTTGAGACCGAAAGAAGGACATTTCATACAATGTTCTTGTCAAATTAAAGCTTAAGTTCAAAAATGAACTAAATTGTATAAGAACCACGTCTACTTCTTAAATAAAGTGACGTTATCAAAATAATTGAACCTTCATACCACATTATATAAAGATACCGCGTATCTTATCCCCGTTATATACGCTTTCCTAATCAAACTTAAGTCAAAGTTTAAATACGAATTAAAAAAGAAAATAAAATAAATAAAGAGTGGCATTACCAAAAAAGTTTAACTTCACAAATTCCAAAGTTTTCAAGATATTGGCCTGAATTCTCCAATAAGCTTTTTATTTAAACCTTAGGGCATGTACGAAAACACGCCTGCCTCCCACCTCATCAAAATAATTTAAATATAATAAAAAAATACGGTCATTCAAAATAACCCTCTTTTTTTATTCAAAAAATTGAAATTGGTCTATCAAAACTAAGGTATACACAAAAAATGGGCGTCTTCCCCCTAAGAATACGGTCACTTTCCATACAACCTACAATAGTGAAAACTCACTATAAAGGGTTAATATTTGAGTTAAAGGTATAAAACTTGGTATATGAATATGTTATATTAAATATAAGATCTTAACAAAAAATGGGTGATAGCAACCCACGAACACGCCTCCCATACAACCTACAATAGTAAGAACTCAATAAAGAAGTTGATATTTCAACTACAGGAATGAACCTTGGCATATGAAAATGTTTTGTCAAAAACACGATGAAAACAAAAAATAAGCGTCCACCACCCACGAACACGCCCACCTCCTATGCAACCCACAATTGTAAAAACTCTATTAAGAGGTTGGGCTACAGGAATAAAACTTGTAATGCCCGTATGCAACATGGAATCTAATGTGTATGAAAAAAATATGTTTCATTCACTCTTCACACGCCCACCTCCCACATAGCCCACAGTTGTTAAACCTGTATAAACCTTTAAAGAAATAACTGCATTTTTAAGAATTCTATTTGTTGAGGTTAGGTTTGCTTCGTTTATTTTTTTTTTTTTAGGCTTTGAACCAAGGATTTCAGGTGTTAAACTTATTCAGTCAAGTCTGCCTTGGTTCGGAAATGGGGAGATAGATAAGTAGGAGAGAAAGTGAAATCAAGTGAAACAAGTGTAGAATATTGTATGTGTAAGAAGAAAGAAAGGTAAAAGCGTAGGACCATGGCGTGACCGGGATTCGAACCCGGAACCTCTGGGTTGGCAGTCAAGTACGCTAACCATTCGACTACCGAGGCCCCTAAATATAAATAAAAAAGGAAGTTTAGGGTATGCCATAGTCGGGCTGGGCCGTCACTACTCAATAACATGCATGAGTAAATAATTTGAAAAAGAACAAGCATAGGTTCGTAACGTGACGGTCTAAATTTCTGTCTAAATGATGAAAAGTTTGGTTAGGGATATTATTTTTTCGATTTAAAAAAAAAAAATAAATAAAGTGACACATGGTCAGTAGGGTGTCCCAAAAACAATTTTTTTTTTTCGAGCTTCATAGTTGCTCAGCCTTTGTTTGAATGCTTATACTGTCAAGTATTTTTGAGAATTTTTTCAGATTTTTTGGAGGATGTTTAGAGGTCGCGCTAATCGGATTTTCCGTAAAAATCAGGTTTTTCTGAGATTTTTCGAATTTCAATCATAAGTTGATCAATTACAAACATTTTGTTTGTATTCGAGTCATCACTTTGAAAGAAAAATGTCCAAACTTTACTTTACCGTACATAAATTAGAAGTTTTGACTTTTTGTTTTGTAATTTGGATGTGATACATTAAATTTTTTCGTGAAATTTTCGTAAATTTTTTTAAAAACGCTCAATAGCTTTTAAAAATTCTATCAAAATATATTAAAGTCATGATGCAGTTTGAAGTATGGTAAATTCTAAGCAATTTAAAAAAACAATACTTGATTTTACTTGTGCCGTTTTAATGATTGAAACTAATGATTGAAATTCGAAAAATCTCAGAAAAACCTGATTTTTACTGAAAATCCGATTAGCGCGACCCAATGGCCAAACAAACCCGGTTGTATTATCATACCCTGGATAGTTTTTTTGCTCTTTTTTTCACAAAGGCTGAAAATATAACCAAACACTCAAGTGTTAGAGGGTTAAATTGTTCCAGAAAAATACTCTAGAAAAATTAACATACAACTGTCTTACACATCTTATACCTTAAGTGGAAGGGTTACATGGTTTTCTATTCACCATAAGAATATTCACCATGAGAATGTACTAAAAGGGGCACCCTTAACCCTCTCCCTTAATAAAAACATGACGTAAACTTTTGAAACGCTGATACACATATTATTATTTTCTGGTCTCTCTGCCAGAAGCTGTTATCGAAACCTTTTTTTTTTGGACAAACTTTGATTTAGTTGTATAACATTGTAGTTATAATTAAGATATTTTAATCATCATTCATCAAATTTATACCTTTCGAAAATGTTCAAATAGCCAACAGTAAGATTTTCAAAGTGAAATATATAATTGAACACTTGAATTCTTAAACAATTGAACTTCCAATAAATCTATTTAAAAATATTAATCCATTAAGTATTTGTTTTTTTTTATGGATCAATTAACGCCTAATTTGACTTTAACTCAAAATGTTTTAATTGCTAAATTAGCGATTTTGCCGCCTCTTTGTATCTACAGCAATAAATCTTTAAGACAAGTGCTTTTGGTTTTTTTGTTTTGATTTCAGACAATTATTCAGTCATTAAATTAATTGAAAAGCTAGTCAATTAAAACAACAGCTGGCAGAATAATAGCAGAAATCTTTGTCATGCTCTTGAAAACGTTTTAACAAGCCGCAAAATTAAGATCGAAACAAAAAAAAAAACAACATAACAACCATAGAAGTAAAGCCATAATATGGACTATTGGCCATGTCAAACATAACATGAAATATGTACATGTTGGAATCAAACATACACATGCTTTGTATGCTTTGAATATTCATCAATACTTTAAGATACTTGAGTGATTTTATGGAACAACGCGCTATGCACGCGATGCGTCGTCTTAAGTGTTGCTTTTGAGATGTTATCCGACTTTTGTGGTTTGTGGCGGTATTTATGATATTTGTGGCTGCAGCCCCTGGGTTCGTTCTTAAAACATAGAGTAAAAAGTAATCAGGTTACGGTTATTAAGCACAGCAAACTCTTCCGTGGTTATGCGCTTTGGCTGACTGACTGAAAGTCGCGTGTCTGAGTGCCTTTTTTTTTCTTCTAGCTCATGCTTGAGTAATTAAGAAACTACCTTGTTCTACCTTAACAAACATGTATATAGTTCACTTCAAAATGAGGGCATATTTTTAAAAGAGCCATTGTGTGAATTTTTAATTTTCCACTGCTTTAAAATTATAAACTTTTATATAAACCTTTTTCAACGCTTGCTGTAGCTCATAAATCTAACCATTGTTGTAGGCTACGACTTAAAGTTCCAATAAAGTTTAGCTTGTTTTTTTTTTTAATTTTATGCTTTACATAGCGCCGACATTTGGCGCTATTAAAGCCATGACTTGATGCTGTCAACTTGATTTTATGGTAGCATTGTTTGTTGTTTGGTAACGACAGCTTATTTTGTCTGACTATTTAAAGTTTAGACTTTGTTTAGACTTTGTTCCAGCCATCGATATGCAAATTAGTTTTATAGATTATGCCATGATTTACTGTTATTGTCTAACAACATCTAATTACAAATGAAGCAAACAGGGTGCCTTGTTTTTGATGCTGTGCATTTAAACGATTTTCTTTGTTTCGTTTGAGTCAAAACAGCATGCATGACTGCGGCATTTTTAACTCTTCTACATTGGATTTAGTTGTTGTGGTAAGACCTTTGAACTCTATGCTCATCACCATCAGCATCATCATCATCATCATTATCATTGTCAGTTATAACAACATCATTCTTTACACCGTTTTAGTGTCCGTCAATTTGATTGATGGTGAAATGTTGTGCTGACATGCAAGAGGCAGATCGAATATTATTTTAAGAGATTTTGTTTTTTTTTTTTTACTTTTTAATCTTCGATCTTAGTGAAGAGTTCAAGATTTTTTGTGCTATTGTTAATAATTTAAAATTAACAACCCACTCAGCTTTGAAATTTAAATTTTCATTTAGGTTCAATGCCGTTGGACATGCCAGAAAAAATTGGCCCAATGAGGCACTGCCAGACATTATTCTGTTTGTGCCACAATTATCCACGTTAACGGCTTGCTAAGGTTTGCTTTTTATTAGGTACCATATAGATTTATTGTGTACAATTTAGTTGTTTCTTATGAGATGTTTCGAAACAGCGATAAAAGGTTTCTATGAAATAAGACCTCAGTATAAAAATGCAATAAGGCCCCAAAAACGAGGTGTTCTTTAACGATATAAGATCCTACGAAATAATGCCTCAATGCGAGGAAATACCACCCAAAATAAAGTGGACTCTTAATATATAAAAGACAAGCATCCTGTTCCGTGCTCTACATCGCTCAAACTGTTATAGTTGTTATTGCTGTTAGTTTTTAGGCTGAACATGTTAGCCTGTACAAGAACCTGTTTCGCTATTACAGTGCTTTTAATATGAAAAAATTGTTAGCCTAAAAGTATGCGCACAAAATTTATTTGATACATCTCAGGAACGACCCCATGACGACGACTGGAACAAAATAACATTTAAGGTGAATGAAAAATGTCATATCGTCTGCTACTTAATAATTTTGAAAACAACCCGTCGAATGATGGGCTTCTATACTAGTGAGGTATATAAAAGCCTTTAAGGAATTTTTATAAAACCAAAATAAGACCCCAAATAATACCAGGTTTTTGTTATGAAGCTTTGGGGCCTTGTTTGATAACAAAATAAAGCCTCAGTTTCAAAAGTGATATAAAGCCTGATTAAAAAATATGTGTTTTTTTGTCTTAAATAGAAACGCTGGGGGCCTTAGTTAGGTAGATATATAGGTGAGGCAGACACCTATGTAGTAAATACGTAAGTAGATAATTTACACCAGTTTCCTACGAAACGCGCCGGGGAGTAAAACATTTTGAGATCCTTAAACACAGGCGAAAGGGCCAACGAGTGGAACAGTGACGAATGACCAACGCCACCAAAGAAAACGAGATTTCAGCAACTTGCTGTTCAAAACGGCACATTGAAAAAATACTCTTCACCTGTGAAAAAATACCACAGGTAAAGAGTACGAATCACTCTTGGACCAAAGTCCAATCAGCAAGGCTAGAAAACAATAAAAACAACCACAAAAGCTAGCAAGAGCGGACGCAATCGTGGTCGCGAAAGTGGACGAACTTTCATACAGTGACATCAGCACTGCTAAAGTTAAGTCGGGTAGCATATCAAGCAGTGCTCTGTTATAATTGCCACCATAATGGTCTAACCTGTTCAGCGAGAGCAGCGCTCTATGACGTCTGACATCATGGGACGGTCAAATAAGCCTAGAAATCTTACAGGTACAGAGTTCATCCCATCGGGTGTTGGCTTTCGATTTAGTATTATCGCTGTGCAGCAGCTTGACAGCAGCTATTGGCATGCTTAGCGGATTCTGAACCATTGATGTCACTAACAGTACCGTTTTGTGGGCTAAAACTGGTAGTACCTTTCCTACGAGTACTTTAAATCTGGTACCATGGAAGCTGGAGATGTCCGTCTTTCCTGGTTGCCGATAAACAAAAACGCAGATGAAAATAGCGCATTGACTAATCAATACTGTGCAAAAGTATTATCAATACTGGTAAAACCCCAGCAATCTGGGTCTCTCAAAACACTTGAAAAGTTGTTATTTGGTCCTGCGGAAAAGTTGACCCGTACATCCAGTAGGCTGCATAAATGTGCAAATGGCTTCGCTTGGACCGAAGTAGAAGGCATACAAGCCGTAAGGTGGCATGTAAGAATCTAAGAATTTGCCATCTAAGAATTTGCGGATACCCTAGACGCTAAAGCGGACGATCCAAGAAGCCTCCAACCATTAATGATCAGCAGGTCAGTTCAACGCGTGGACAGTAGACTGTGGCAGAAAAAAAACAAACCAGCGGGGTCTTATCCTACTTGAAGCGTTTGCATTTCTAGACGTTCTTCTACTAAACAATGGAACCTAGCATACTTTTAGCAGCGCAAGTGCCGTAATCGACCTCACTTTCTCACAATACACAATTGCAAAACCGAGCCAGCACTTGTATGGAAACCAAAACATCGTATGGAGTCGTAACACTAGATTAAGACCTCTTTAAAGAAATTATGGCCGACTCACAATTTCTTGGCACACCGAATGATATGGAAAGGCAGGCTATGCACCAAATAAGAAGAGCTTATAGAGCAACACAACACGGTCTACTGGTGGACAGCTCAAATTGCCAAATCATGCAAACAATGCCTCGAAGCGAGAAGAAGGTATCATTGGCTCAGAGGTGCGAACAGCTTCCATGTACTCCATGAATACTACCTATCCTAAAAGGCTATAAAAAAAGAAATCAGCAGCAGTAAGCGCGAATGTTACCTGCAATTGTGTGATGAGAAAAGCTTCCCATGTAGTACTGGATACAGACTAGTCATGAAGGATCTGAAGGCGTTTAGACGGCCAACATCCACGAACCCACAAATGTTGAGCGAAATTGTTGAAATATTATTTCCGCAGCGGCCAGGAAATTTCTCCAGCCCATCGTAGAATATCGTGAGCTACAACCCATACCGATTGTAGAAAAGAGGAGATTGTGGCTGTGGCTTAAAGTATAAAAAACGACAAGGTGCCAGGTGCCGCTGTGGTCGCGAATCGTGCGTTGAAACTTGCCATCACATTGAAGCCACATGCGTTTGTCCAGATTACAACGCGTGCCTCAGGGAGCCTAAAGTAGAATCGAGGGAATCTTCCCAGTACAGTGGAAGATCCAGAATATGGTGCTTATACCGAAAGAACGTAACTCCACGCATGCCCCCTCAAGATAAAGGTCAATATGTCTCCTTTACATAATAGGCAAGATATTCGAGCGAGTGTTGTGCAACCGCCTGGAAGAAGTGATAAAAGCTGGAGAAGAGCTTTTTCCCCAACAGCTTGAGTTCCGAAAGCTTCATTTAGCAACGATTGCAATCAATCTAGTCACTAGTATTGTGGATGAAGCTGTCCAAGAAAAAAGCTTGAAGAGAGGAGAAAAGCTCTACTGCCTGATAGCAACGCTTAACGTTCACAATGTTCTCAATGCGGCTAACTGAAACCAGATCATGAGAGCACTTAGGAGTTTTGAAGGGCCGTGATATTTAATGAAAGTTATAGCAAACTATTTCAGCGAAAGAAAGTACGATGACCTACAATGACTTTGATGGTGTTCCACAGGCATCGGTTAAGGGCCAACTTCTGTGGAACGTCTTGTACAATGGCGTTCTTAAGCTTGGTGTGCGACCTGGCGGTTGTAGTGATAGCAAAGCTCCTGAAATAATTCGGGGCCTTCAGTTTATCTAGCCAAGCACTAAACCGAGGCAGTACTCATTAGTAGCTGGAAAGAACTGGAAACCGCTACCATCAGTATTCGCGTACCGGTAATAGAATCAAAGCTCTTCATGAAATACCTTGAGGGAATGATTGACTCCCAACTATTATTCAAGCAACACCTGTAGCATGTTCACAAAAAAGCAAGGTTCAGTGAAGTGTCGGTGGACGCACCAGCTTATCCCTAACCTGAATAATGGGTGTAGTAGAAGCCACGGTATCGTGAACTTTTACATCACACAGATTTTGAACGGGCATTTCAAAATTTTTTTGAAAACGGGCGCAGATTTTTGACGATTCGGCTCATGTCCTTTTCAATTGCCCCAAGTTTCATAATTCTTGACTTGAAGCCTTCACGAATCCAATGGGGCTTATATAAGGAAGATGATTCAATGCGGAGCTAAGGGTCATTGCGTAAAAAAAGCACACTCCCACCAGTTCTGTTGTGTCTTTTCGAAAGTTCCTTCTACGAGAATACAATTAAAAAAAATATATGAGTACACTCAGCTTATGAATGGAAACACAAAACCAGTCTTAAACACTCTTTGCAACAACTTTGATTTTTAATAATTGTTGTAATTCGCCGAATTTTGTTTGCAGCTGCACACTTATTTCATATAGCTTTATTCTGTCTTTGATACTCGACGCTATGTATTTATGTGTTTGTATGTAACTTATTCCTTGTACCTTACGTAAGCTTATGTATGAATACACTCAAGCCATGACTTATTACGTGGTGCTTAAGTATAAGAACACATGATCAGTGAACGCAAAGTTCATGTAAGTCATGTTTATGAACGTTTACATAATTTATATTTTCAGTGTACCTTATTTAACAATTTTTGTCTATTTGCTCCTATAAAAAAAAACGAACTGCGGCACATTTCTTCTTTAATGAAACTTACCGACAAAACGATCGATGTAAAAATAGCCTCATTTCAAAGAGAATCCACAAATGATCATTTTAAATGTCTAAAGACAGAACTCCTCTCACATTTTTTTTTAAACATTATGCAATCCATTTTCATGTCATGTCGACCAGAATTCAATTTGGTTCAAAAGAACCACCCTAAAGTTAATTAATTATAACAACATCACATAAATGATCGATCGTGCACAATCGTTGTACAAGATCATTTAAAACAAGATCAAAGCTTGTTCAAGAATATCGATTTAACAGCAAAACTAAAAACAATTAACGGTTCTTTAAACTTTTATTGAGTGCAGGAAACCCTTTCTTTAAATCGACCCAATACTTGTACATAATTAAAAGCTATGCAACAAAATTGAGCCGTAAATCAGCAAAACTCTAACTGCTTCTCTGCACAGTAGTAGGCAAGCCTTTAAAGCCTGATCGTGTCAAGATATCAATAGAGACATGCACGAATATTAAAGCCGTAACAGGTCTCCAGGGACTCTGACTGAACAAAATCGATGCCGTACAATGCAAAACAACTTAAGAGCATGAGTTGCAAAAAAAAGACAAATCCACCAAGATCTGCTCAGGCATCGCTTACAAAGCTAAGCTAAGCTAAGCAAAATAACAACAGTAGCAACAATTGGTTTGGAGCGATCATGTTCTCCATTGTATAGATATGGCAAAAATGGCCAAAAGCAATGCGATAACATGATCCACTGTTTGACTTGTTTGTGGTGATCGACACCATTAGTCGAAGAACTCGTTGTTGACCGGTTTCAGCCAAGAGAATAAAACAGATAACTACGCAGCCAAAGATCGTCTCTGATTTCAAGTTGATGGATGTGGTTTGCACTTGAACAGCATTGCATGATGAGAATTCGCTGGAAGTGCTGATAATAAGTGTAACCAGTGACTATCAGAGCACATAATTTTGTATAACTATGGTAGTTTTTTTATATTGTTGTTATGTCTCCACCTCTGATGATCTCTCTTGTTTGTTTTGCAATTTTCTAACTTCGTGATTGTGGCTTAATTGCTTAACGCTTATTCTTGCGTGGCCATATAGAGGGAAACCCTATTAAAGCTGCTACGGCTAGCTGCTTATTTTATTTCATGTTCATTATATTTGCAAGTCCTTTTTACTCATGTGTAACTGACTAACTAACTGCCTCCAACTTAAATGAATATTCATGCTGCTCCTCATCATCAAGTGTAGTCATCATTTTAATGCCATACCAGCACGCAATCGACGTGATCTCCATTGTTGTTGTTGTTATTGTTGTTGTTGTTGTAATAGTGGCTTTTGTTGGCACATCTTTAACATACAATCAACGCAATTGCAACCAAAGTCCAGCTGATGTGTTGCTTGTTGGGGTTCTCTCCAACACACACACAAACACACACACACACTGGCTACGTCAACATTCATTCTTTCATGTGCTGCACTGCGTTACGTGCGGGTTCAAAGAACCCCCCCTAATAAGGCGAGTTTACTGAAGCATTTATTTTATGTGTTTGTTGTTGTTGGTGTTGTTGTTGTTGTTGTTGTTCTTTTTGCTACTGCAATAGTTGGCGTGCGTGTGTGGTTGGTTACTCATGCGCAGTGGCGGATATTGAAATTGCAATCACGCAGATCTCACGGATGTATCGATTACTTATGCGCATCGGATATGTTTGAATATTTTATATGTTTTGATACATCGTAGTGTATGCTAGTGTATAACTGGATTTATTGCCGGAATTATTCTTTTAGAAGTTTTTTTAGTTTCTTGAGTTATTTTTGTTTTCCACAAAAAAATCAGTTAATTTATAAAAGTAATTAAAATTTGTGAACTTTACTCAGATTCGAACTATGATTTAAGCTTCAATGTAGATAACATTTTTCCATGGCAACAAAGTTTGACAAAAAAAATATTTGCATTCATTTTTGAAATTTGCTTGTAGGTTTGGTCTAGTACCCTTTGCTTCTAGTACTTTGATTTACAGTTAAAAATCCGGGTTATCAACGAGTTATCAATGAGTTATCAATCAATTCTTAATTTCATGGCGGCCAGAGATAGCCAGTGGTCTCAGCTTAGAGATAAGTACAGAGCAAGCTAAAGAGAGTACAAGAAGTTGTTGGTCTACATAAAGGAACAAAATTGGAGGAATTTTGTACGGGGCTTTAGAGATGACCTGTGATGATGTTAACGATTAACAGAATTGAGGGATTGTGTTCAAGCTCTGTTGAACTCATTTTTTCCGAGGACGGCTGGTGAGGCCTCTTCTCTTGAAAGGGAGGTGGTTGATCCCCCGGCTTTGGGGATGGGTAAAGTAGAGTATGATATAATGCACTCAGGGTCTCACGGGGATAAAGTCTCCGGGTATAGATGGTATGACTGGCGAGATGTGCAAGACCATCTGGAAGGTCATTCCTAAGTACCTGGAAGCCTTGTAAGTGCTTAAACGAAGGCATCTTCCCTGATGCATGGAAACAAGCGCGGGTTATTGTGCTCCTGAAGCCACCTGATAGACTGAGGAGCAATCCGAGGTCATACCAGGGCATCAGTCTCTTTCCGCTCCAGAATTGCGAGAGTGCAAAAATTTGCGAGAGGCAATTTAGTTTCCGTAAGGGAAAGAGCGTCGAAGAGGCCTGGCTGTACGTTAGAAGTACCGTAAATGAGAGTAGCTTCAAATACGTTCTCCATAAATGCTTGGGGTGCATACGTAGGGTTAGCGTGGCAATGGACAAGACAGTGATGATGTTGCTCAAGAGCAAATTATCACGCAGTCGATATCCTTTTGTCAGCTTGGATCGTGTAGGCCTTAGGTGTGTGACAAAGTTCAAGTACTTGGGGAGCCACATGAGAGATAGGATGAGCTTCTTGGTGCGCCTAGAGAAGTTAAGAGACCGTCTGTTGACTGTGGTAGGGCGAGTATGTAGGATTATGAAGAGTGACTGGGGACTTAGTAGGCGGGTTGTCCGTTTCATGTATGGTGGGCTGTTTATTACTTGTTCAATTTATGGTTCGCCTGTATGGAGCGACATAGTCAGTTCTGCTGTTGGCTACAGCAAAATATTCTCATGAGAGAGTGATCTTGATTGGATGTATGCCGGTGTGCCATACAGTCTCTACGGATGCATTTCAGGGGTTGATGGGAGTGCGCCCTTGGATTTGTTGATAATGCAAACCAGCATTGCATACCGATTTCGTAAGAGATTGCCCTGGTTGGCTTCTGATTGGACTCCGGACGTGCTAGGTAGGGATTTGGGCTCAATTGAGAAAAAGGCTTTGCTTAAACTGTGTGCTTCATCTAGATGGCAATCTAGATGGCGTCAGAGTCAGAACGGTAGAGTAAACTACCAGTTTATACGTGACGTGACTTTTGTGGAAGTCGTCCGGACTTTTGGTTCTCCCTAAGTCTGGGCTTCCTGTTGACTAGCTATGGTTCTCTTAATGCATTTTTGCATAAGCGGAATCTCAGCGCAACTAAAGGCTGCCACTGTGGATCAATCCTCGGAGATTGGTCACATGTTTTCCTCTTTATGAAGACATTAGAGATTTAGGTTCCATAGGCATTGTTCAAAAAGCAAATTCAGAGTTTAATGTCAGTAGTGCACTTGCATCTGGGGAGATAAATTGACAGATTAAACAATTTCGCGTGTCAGGTGTTTACAAGACGCCGTATCAGATAAATGGCTATTTATGACTTTTCATCTGATTGTAAGTCCGTAGATCCGACTTGATGGATCTTTTGAGGGTTTATTCTGGCAGAACAATGTACTCCTTGATGAGCTAAATTCGTAGTAGCTTTGTTACGAGGTCTGAGCAAGGACTTCAAAACTGGTACTTTTTTGGGGACTTGTTGGCCTGGCTCTTCGGGGAGCTTCGTGGTGGTTGTGGTTTGTACCCAAATTGCGGGTAGAGTTTATGCTCGAATGTGTAGTTGAATTGTTCAACTGGGTGCTGTAACCCTTAGTACAGAAGAGGTGTCAGATAGCCCTCCACCCAAACTAAGAGTTGCGACATGTCATCACAACTATTACTATTTTGGTACCTTTGAACTCTCAAAGGGAAGCCGGCCGACGCAATCTGTTGGTCTAGTGTTAAGAGCACCGTAGAATTAAGCCTTTACGGCAGTTGTCTACGTAAAACACGTTTGAATTTTCCACAAACATCTCTACTACCAAATATAACTTTCAAAGTCGTATGTATTGATGAATTTGGAATTTCAGTTGACTAGAAATGAGGAAAGAATTTAAGAAAGGGAAAAACGTAAGACCATGGCCTGACCGGGATTCGAAACCGGAACTACCGAGGCCGAGGCCTTTATCAACTTGGCCTAGGAAATTGTCAATTTGTAAAACATGTTCGTATTGACGATTTAGTCAGAGTTGATTGATTTTGTGTTATTATAGAGTCAACAAAACCTTTTGTCAGGTTTTTGTCATTGAGCGTAGAAAAACCGTAAACGCAGCTAAGACGAAATACTTTGACTAGCGAAATAAGCAGTCCCGGCACCGTGGAAAGGAGTTCGTTTACCTGAGATCCAGCATAAACTCCACCAACTATAGAGCGTGCTTGTCTGCCAGCCGAGTGATTCTGGATTTTAATCCCGGTCTATCCATAGTTCTACGCTTTTACCTTTCTTCAATTCTTCCCTCATTTCTAATCAAGAGCTTAAAAGCTTTGAGAGGTCGAAACTGGCAGACGGCTGTAAGTAGGGATGTAATGGCTTCGGTTCCGATAATTTTCAATTGGAGTTATAGCAAAGATTGAAATACAGCAGCGTTTACGATTAGGAGTTTCTTTAACGTTAATGTTAGCTTGTTGTCGTTTTCGTTTTTTCTATACTAACTGTTCTAAAATTTTAATTATTTTATAAAGCTAACTTGAACAATTAACTTCGCTTATTTCTTGTACATCCATTCCGACGCTGACAACAGCTGCGGTTTTGACTACGGCTACGATAAATTAAAAATAAAATACACTGGTTCCCACTCTGGTTTCGACTCCGGTTCCGCTAAACTCATCAGCGCAACATCCTTAGTAGTAAGTGAAAGTGATGTAGGTAAGTAAGTAAAATTAATTCTTCGGGCAGGTTACTTAACACTTACACTAAGATTATGTGGTATCATACTTCAAACATTTTTCTTTTAAAGCCATGTAATGGTAAGGCTCCGTGCATAATGAACGCAGATTCAGACAGGCAGTCTGATATCTGTATGAACAATCTCGCTTGTTCACACAGATTTCAGGCTACCTGTTTAAATCGGCGTTCTCTATGCACTTTATTTATCTCTTATCTATCCTTTATTTAAATATGATTACGAGAATTAACAAAGCCTATGTCCATTCAGAAGGGTTAAAGGTTCTGTTCGTGAAATTTTCATCGAAATTTATTCAATGGCTTATGAGTTTACCTTTAACATGTCAACAAACTTTTACTCCTTTAAATGATAGTATTGATATAGACAAAGAAGAAGAATGATTCTTTTGTATGAAAATAAAGATTACTCGATACAATGATTTTTTTATGTTTGTTTTTAATTTTTGTAAAAGTGTCTCTAAAGGAAGCATCCTTTGTATTAAAACAAATTCTGCTTTTAAGAAATGGAGGTAATTTCCAAGTTTCTTAAAGTAGTAAAAAAAAAAATGTAAAAAAATATTTGACAGTTTAGATGGAGGACTTCTGAAGGCGTTTAGATGATTTTTAATGTTGTAAGAGTTAAAGTTGGCAATGCTTTAAGGATAGAGAATGTGATATATGTATAATAAATAGGTATAGAAGGATATATGCATATTTTTTGCGGACATTATTTGTTCTTCAACTGTATAATACAAATACAAGCCGATTGTCAATTAACTTAAAAAAAAGAACTATAACACCACAAGTTTAAAAAATGTTTAAGAAACCTGTTGACTAGGATTTACTACCGGGTTGAATTAAGTAAGCGCTAGTTGTTTACTGTTGGGCAGGTAATGTTTAATATAGAGGTATTTTTTCTTATATATCTAGAGTGTATTGGTGGGATTTGTTAAATGGGGTGGGCTAATGAAATGGGGGGTGTGCTTTGCTAGTGGTTAAACCAAGATGTACCAAATCCAAAAAAAGTAGTTAATAAAATGTGAACCCACAATGTTGGCTAAGACTTTTTTAAAGGTTAGCTAGTCAGCTAGTGTGAGTGAGTAAATATATATATAGATGTATGTGTGTCCAGCGCATTAAAGCAATGCCAAAGCCGCATTTGTTAGATACCGCAACCAACGTGTTGATTTATATAGTTTTGTTGTTTTTTTTTAGTTTTTTCTTGTTTCTACAAACAAAACACACTTACCTCACTCTGCTTGTTGTTGTGCTGCGCTTCGTTTACTACATCGCTCTCCAGAGACTTGGATTGATGGACCAACTGAATTTTACCCTGTGATATTTTGATATAGTTTGGCGGTGGAATGAAGGCGGAATGCAATTCGTCTTTGTCGTCGTCCTCGCATTCCTTGATATCGAGATGTCTGCAAGAAAAACAAGAAGAAGACGAAGAAGTTATAGAAGAATAAGAGGCAGGCATGAATAAATCAAGCAAGAAAATATAAATTAAGCATGAACACACTTAAAACAAACAAAACGTAAACGTTGCAGTTTTTTGTTTAGTTCGCAGCAACAACTGAAGCGAATGAAAAATTTGGGTCAACATAAAAACGTATATTTTATGCGAATTTTTTGTCAAAATGCATCTTAAAGATGCAAACGAAAAAAAAAACCAGCTCGATGAAGATGTGTTTTTTTTTTTGCTGCTGAGGTCGAAATTAATTATTTCGTGATTTGACAGCTTTTTGCTTTTAATGACAATTACAAGCACCTCTTGAATTGCAGCCAGCTCACTAGCACAGCCAGTTGCAATGGTTGTGTGTGTGTTTGTATCTTATGGATACTTGTTTAAGTAGCATTTAAGGCCTACTCGCTTGCATAGACAGCGTCTTCTGTCTGCTAGTGCAACGACCCAGCAATACAACACAACTGTCGCTGCATCCTCTGTCGTCATACATTTCGTCATTCGTTTGTTTGTCTGAATGAGTGTCTGTGCGTCTGTCTGTCTGTCTGTTTGTCTGCCTGACTTTGCAATCTGCGCGCATGAATGGAAAAAATGAATGAATTGCATTTGTGTGGCGGTTCCAATGGATACGCTCAACTCAACTGCAGTAATGTTGTATCTTGTATCTTGCACTCGTTCGAACTCGTTGTTTTGTTTTCTTTTTTCTTATTTAGTCATTTTTTTTTTCATTTTTGTCCACAAGCGTAGGCCTGCAGGCAGGCAGTCTGCCAACTCAAATTCGTTACAAAATATTATGATGGAAATGAGACCAAATAAAACCATTCTGCGCACCATTCACAGAAACCAACTTAACAGATACTCTACAAATTTTATAATTTCGAGATGTTTTCTAGATAAGCTCTCTAGTGTTGCTGTGTTTTGTTTTTTGGTATTTTTTTTTTCAGCCAACACGCCCACATTTCGCCACTCATAGCGGCGCATACAAGTTAAGAAACAGCTTAAATAATAATAATTATACATGGCTTTTATTGCACTGTTAGAGCGGCAAAAAACCGATTTTTGTTTTGGAAAATAGTTTAAGTCAACAAAACAGAATTCACTTAAAACTGATGAAATTAACTTTCAATTCAGGTCATAGAAACCCATAAAACACTCAATAAATGGTTAGCCAAATGTATGGACAGAACAAAATAAAAAACAAGGCTAAGAGCATTCAACCAGTTTTATTGCTTAATTTAGCCAAACAAAGTTGGATCTTTATGTGTCTAAAAATAGTAGTTTATAGCGGTTATAAATTATGTGATAAATACTAATACGTTTTTGCCATATAAAGTTATGACAATCCTTTTAGCCAGCCTACATTCAAATTTTGAAAGAAACATCAAAAATATAACGACTTATTTCGATTTTCTTAGTCGTATAGAGAAATATTTTTAACATGGCGTCTTTAAGTCTTAGATATATGTGTATAATCATAAGTTCTAAGGTTTAAGGATTATATAAAACTATTTGATCCTTGTTGTTCCTTGTGCCCGTACATTAAGTCCGCTCTATCAAAAGGCCTTATAAAGCGCAATGAGTAAGAACCTTTATTTTTAAGGAAATGTTAAAATTGTCATATATAGGCACTGACAAATACAACCCTGTGGCAATATGTCATGTCATACAGGAACTTTTAAGTCTGCTTTCATCATATTGAAAGTGATTGTTCGTCCATGAATGCCTTAAGGTTAGTTTATATATGTATAAAGTATTGTAAAGACCCATCGGGAAAAAAGCACTCCGAAAGGCCTTTTTGAGTGCATCCAAGTCAGCTGAAAGTGTGACGCCACGTATGACAAGCCATTGTAATTTTAACATTGCATGCCATTGAAAAAATCATTTCAATTCAACTGACTCTGGATTGATGCAAAAGGTCTCTCTTGGAAAGCTTTCAGTCAGCAGTTCGTTTCATTATTTTCAGTTTTGCTTACCTCTAAGAGAAATTTGGAGAGTTAAAAAAGGAGATAGAAAGAACAGGCAGAGAAAAGTTTTTAGCTCCCTTGAAAGGGCCTGAATTAGACTCCAAGTATTAAACGCAACCATAAGAAAGTAGGCATTATAACTCAGCTACTCTTATGCTTATAGTTCTGAACTGGTTTAAGTTGACGTATGCATATATGAATTGATGAAGCCAACCAGACCAACAGTCTGCTTCTAGATAAGTACATGACTCAATAATTTATAAGGTTATCCCGATATTTGACATACCCTTATTATTTTTAAACAAAAAAATATTCTCTCTCGAAAATGAATGACAAACAGGGTTTTGTGGTCTCCCATGATATAATTACTCCAAGGTAGTATTGACGTTTCTGTTGGAAACGGACTTTTGTCAAAAAATATAACAAGAAAGAGAGCGCTCACAATCCGTCATAGCATACAATTAATTTTCACTGGTCACATTCAGCGTACCCAACAGTTGCCAACTGCTAAGTCAAAACTTGATGCACATAAATATGAAGTGAATTTTTAATTTGTCGGTAAAATTTCCATTCGTAATTGATACAAAGCTTGATATTTCATAAACTTGACAACTTTTCTGAAACTTCAATACCGATAATAGCGCTCCCCGATGTGTTGCTGTCACAACAGTTGACACAGCTGAATGTGGCCAACGAATATAACAACGAACAGCTGTTTTTGACAAGAGTTCGTTTACTTGTAGCTGAGAGAATCGACATTTATCAACACTACCTGGTAAAATTATTCTATCATGGTGGTCTCCTCAAAAATATTTATGTTTCAGTGTTGTGTTGTGTTTTTTTAATAAAAAAGTATGTGTTTTCAATATTTTACTGCTTAAAAAACAAAAAAATAAGTATGCATTGCTTTTATTGAATTTTTTAAGGCAATCAATTCGTGAAAATATTTCAAGCTTGGACTCTGTGAAGTCGCAGAACCTTTAAAAAGCATCTGATGGATACTTCAAAACACAAAAGTAGCAGAAAATGTATTGACTAGAAATTTTAAGATACATTGTACCAAAAAATAGTACGATATTCAAGCACCTGTGGGATTTTTGTGTCATTAAAAATGCTCTTCTCTTCAAATAAGGGTATCTATCTCCATTTTCGTGAGAAGACGTCAAATATCGGAACAACCTTTTAAATTGTTGAATCATGGATAAGTAGAGGTTTAAGCTAATAATCTAGTGCTGGGTTGAATCGGCTATTTGAACACAGTTATTTAGGGCTGAGTTGATCCAACTGTTAGCCGCATAGAGTAATCTAGGGTTGATAGTCTCACATGTTTCTCTCAGTCGTGCTCAGTTGTTTCACTGTGAGTTGTTAGTTTTGTTGTTTTGATGGTGCTGAGTTGGTTCAGCTGTTAGTCGCGCAGATTATACTAGCTGAGCTGGGCCAGCTGATGGTTGCACAGAGTAATCTAGTGCTGAATAGCATTACTGCGAATTGCTATTTCCGTTGTTTTACTCTGCTGATCTCTGCTACGCATACTCTTCCTCGCTTCCCAGCCAACAACCAGTTCGATTATCGGCCAGTTAACTAATTTCAAAATCGATTACCGACGCTAAAAAAAAAAAAACAGAGTACTAACTCGCTTACCGACGATCACCAGCCGGTTACTAGGTCGCTTACTAGCCAACTACTGGATCATTTGCCGACAAATACCAGCTTACTATCAAACCGATTACCACTTGATTACTAGATCAATTACCGACGACTTCCAATTTGACTATTATGTTGCCGACACTCGAACGAACTCATACCCATCCACAACTGTTAAATCTACTTTATCTACAATTCAAATATTGATAAAGAATGGTTCTCATTTAAAGATAGAAGATGAAGACAAACACCCACTCAATGGGGCTCTCAAGGAAACTCGCCTGAATTTCGGACGTAAGCATATGACATGGAGTTTAGATTAGCACTACGTTATCTTTTCGGATGATATCCGAGATAAAATTGGATTTTCATTTAATACCAATTTTTCATATTTTTTCAAAAACCTGCAATATCCAAACAACATTTTTCGTTTTCGTTAGGAATCTTAAAATATGTGTGCAAAGCTTCATAAAATATATCTATTTTTTGAAGTGAAACTTCTTTGGCGGCGAGTGAAATTTCAAGGTCATTTTTCGTGACGCTAGGCTAACGTTTTCAATTCATATGAATATTAAAAACAAGTTATTGCCGCTGCCGAGAATTGAACCCCGAACAACGTTGCTTATGAGCCGGAATCTATTCCTTTACGCCACGTAGGCATATGATAAATAGCCAAACAAAATGTAATTAAAACTGAACGCGTAACATACTGAAAATAACATAATTAACATTAAAATTACATTAACATTAACATTACAGTATTAACATAACCGCAACATTAATTTTCATCCTACAAGTATGCACGGAAAAAAAAATAGAAGAATAGCTAAAACAGGAGCAGAACACGTTCGTGAATATAGAGAGCGAATTAGAGCTCTTAAGAATACAGCCGCAGGTGGGTCTGCAACTAATGATGAAGGTAAGTTGATTGCAACAACGGCTGAGTTTCAAAACGCATTTTTACGAAACATCAGTGTATTTTGGTGAATCTACAAAGAACCAATCCCCAAAAAACACACTGATGCATCTCAACAAAATTTGAAAGCCAACCAAGTTGATGTACTCAACAATCAACGTTCGCTGCTTTATGAGGCCCTCTATCAACATAGCAATTATTATGATCAGGAAGCAGGAGGTAATAATGAACAACATTTGCCTCTGCTTTCGGAGGCTCCTTCAAAGAGTACTATGCAAATGCAATCCAGCATTCAAAAAGTAACAATGTTGAGAAGACATTCGAAAGCAACTAAAACACCAACTGAACTAAAACAAGTACCAAAAATAACTGTTATTTTACAATTTTCAAATGAAAAAAATTATCGAAAAACTTTTTTAAATATACCATTATGTTACAAATGTCCTCAGCCTCACGAATATTAAGTCGCTTTTAAATTTGAAACTGATTCTTTAAAAGTTAATTTCTTGCCTAGTATATTTCGAAGAAAATAAAGGTTACTTTTGACTCTTATTTTATCGGTCAAAAATAGCAGTTATTTTGTGACTTTAATTTTTTCGGTCAAAAATATCAAGCAATTTGTGTTTTTTTAAAGGCCGCTTGAAAGATTGAACTGTTAACACCATGTGTAAAATGTCTCACCGATGAGATGAAAATAATAATATCAAAATTTTCTTATCGGTAAAATGAACAAAAATAATTACCTGATATTTTTGACCGAAAAAATAAACGGCAGAAAATAACTGTTATTTTTGCCCAAAAAAACTATAAAAAAAAAACAAATTGGCCATTTCAGCCCTTGAAAGGACTTTGACCGAGCTTCTTATGATCAATTGTGTTGTGTGTGTTATTAAATGTTTGCACACAATTGACCGAGAACTGGACCTACATGTTTTATGCCGACTCCGAACGGCTAAAGTTCTTGTTCTCAAGAAGCTTTACATGGCATTATTTACTCTCTGAGGTTTGCCATTGTCTGCAGAGAGGTGGTGACCGATCAGAAAAATTTTTTATTGAAAAAACTTTTCGCCGCGGCTGGGGATCGAACCCGGGCTCCGAGCATGCTAAGCCACACACTTAACCTGCATGCCACGGTCACCAAAAAACTATAAGGCACAAAAAACTGTTATTTTTGTCGGAAAAAATAAAAATTAAGAGATAAAACTTAATATGTGACACTTTCGACAAAACCATATTCGGTACGGTCCCTGGATGCAAATATTGAATCAACAAATTATTATTCCATTTCGTATTGATTGAATTTCTTTTCAGATACTTTCTCTCTCTATTTCACACTAAAATCTCTCTTATTTCTTACTGTTAAAGAAGTTTCTCTTCGGCCACGTGTACGTTGCTACACGCGAGTTTTTTAAGAATTCTATTTTCCAAACAAAATCGTATGCAGCAACGTGCGCCGTTTGTGGCGTACTGAAAGCTAAATCGTTCTGTTCACCCAGTAATAAGTGCATGTAAGATTATTTTACGTTTGGTGTTATGTTGTTGTAGTCGTCAATGTTGGTAGGTAACAAGATTACTGATTAAGGTCTTGACCATATCCATCATAGTGAAAAGCTAGTTGTAATGCTTTTAAGTCATAGAGGCTTGACAGATAGAAAGATAGATAGAGAGAGAGAGAGAAAGAGAAGGAGAGAAAGAGTAAGAGTGAGTGATGTTTGCAGCTGTCATAACCCATAGTACAATAAACAAGGTAGCTGCAGGGCTATCAATCCTCTCTTGCTCAGAGTCAGAATTGTCAAATTTAATACAAATAATTTTATGTCTCGTTTTGTTGCTCTATTTCGTTCAGTATTTTTTTGACAGTTCTGACTTTCGGCTCTCAGTCCTGCGGCTACCTTATTTTTTGTGCTATGCCATAACCATTCATAACAATTTAATTTCATTATTTTCCTGTCATCTACATGTGTTTGGCATAATTTTAAAATGTATGTGAATATGCCGTTATACGAGTTTAAAAACAACATAACATTAAAACAATCAATATTCATTATAAGGTGCGTACAACATTGAAATAAAAGAGGCCTTACAATTTCACTCTCATCTCTCGTCCAAACATCGAATCACCGTCTTAGAAGTTTCGCTTGAAAAAAATTCAGGAGTAGTATTTGTAATATTTTTTATTTGTAAATAATACATTTTGCAAAATTTGTATGCCACGCTTATCTCTCCATAACATAAGTTAAATTTTTGCGTAAACAAAACGTTTGGCTGACAAGCTTCTACATGAACTGCTCCAAAAATCTAACCGATTAAGTGGTCACGCCTAACTTAGTACAACATTGCAAAATGAAACAAAAAAACAACTGAACACAAACTGTTGTGGTCTGAGCTTTTAAAATGAGTCAACAGCAGAATGAGTCGTAAGCTGTTTGTGACCACAACGAACGATCTTTGACACGTTCAACTATTTTTATAGACATTCAATTGATTACCGTTGCAGACTCAGAGATGCGACTATAAAGATTGCAGCAAATGATCGTGCCATTCTTAGCCCTTTGACACTTGATGATTGCTGTTAACGTTGCTGCCGTTGTAGCCACACACAGCGATGCCACCTAATTGCAATTTGCATTTGCTGCGGTGTAACTGAGTCACTTGCGCACTCCATGTACTGCATTAAAACAAGAACGACAACAACAACAAAAGCAAGCAACATAAAAATGTCTAAATTGACGCTGACGACAAACGAAACGACAGAGAAAAACGACAATGACAACGACAACGACGACGACGACTAATGTTGCTGTGGTTTTAGTAAAATTGTGTCCAAAATGCAGCACCTCAAATCAAAAACATGTTACCAGCGCCAACGACAGCGGCTGCACATTTCAACTAAACATATTAGCGTAAAACTGCAAAAACAGAGGCGGAGCGGGTAATTTTTGCAGGCGGTACTTAAAGGTGGTGCCAAAAATAAAGTTGTAACTGAAGTACTTGACGGGAACGTTTAGTCGAAAGTGAAGCTAAATACGCTGCACTGCATGTATTTTCTTTCTTTTGAGTTAAATTTTGAGCGTGTAACTAAATATGTCGCGCCTTTGCGTTTATTTTGCCCCTTAATGTGTTCTTTTTTGTTGTTGTTGCTGGTTGGTGTCAATTCGCACTTTTATGCGGGCCTTAGCAAAATCTGACACTTGCCATGATAACAGCTGTCAGCTGCTCGTTTGTGGCGCAATATTTTGAAATTTATTTTAGTTTAATAGAATTTTGTGATAAACGATAGAGGCAGAGACAGCAACGTCAAAAAAAAAAAGAGATAAATATTCCATTTGCAGTCCATAAATGTTGGCCAATAACGAATTGAATTTGTGAAATGCAAAATATAACACTTTTTGCCTCAATGCGCAGTGACAAAAATTTGTCAGCAGATAATAATGAAATAATAATATAAATAAAATTTTGAATTTCTAAATCAACGCAGGACTTTAAGTATCAATAAGTATTTGTTTCTTTGTTCTTCTCTAAGATGATACTCTATATAGCCCTTGGACATACATATAACATTCTTTTATTTCCCAAAAATGTTGATGTTTAAATTATAGCGTTGAAATCCTTTCATGCCAACAAAGCTATAAAATTATTTTCCACTTTTAAATAAATTTTTCCACAAATAAATCATATTAAGCAGTTATCCTAGAAATGCGAGAAAAACAATTTAACCCCCAGGTGGCCATGTGAAGTGCAAATTTAGACGTAGGCAACACCGCCAGTTAATATAAATGAAACAACACTCAAGCATTTCTTAAGACCCAATCGTAGAACCTGTCTTCTCTAACTTAATGTTAAATGCGAAGCACGTAGGAAACGTTTTGCTGCACACTTTCCTCAGACTAGCACAATATAAACAAGAACAACAGCAGAAACTGGAAAAGATTTCTATTTTAATGTTGCTTGCTTTTAGGAAAACGACACACACACCGACACCAAATATCAAGAATATAAAATTTTCACACAACATTAGACATAAACAATAGAACCAGACAGAAAAACTTGGTTTAACTATTAAAAAATTGTTATTGGATTTTGTGCTTTTCGACATCAGCTCTCTCGTAACACTGGTTCAACCAACCCACTCCTACTGTCTAAAAGCGAAAAATCTAAAATCCACTCAATGCTTAACTTTTCCGATTTAACTAAGATATAAAGTTGACAAACTTGTTGGTTGCATTACCGCTAAGAGAATAACAACGGTAAAACATGATAATTGTATAATTGTTTGAGACACAGCAAGGCGGAAGTGCAGGACTTTATAAGAGTTTCGGCTTGTTTCAAGTATCGAAAGACTTTCAGAATTGGCGTTCTAATAATAATGTTGACACCAAAAGTCCTTGCATCGAGGCTAAGAATCACTGTCATGCAGTTTTAGAGCACAAAAAGAAGCAAAACTTTGGGTCATTCGTTAAAAAATAAATGAATCACACATCTTCGTCGTAACCAACTCGTCGTTGTAGAAGATGACAAAATTTCATTCTACACTTATTGAAAGTGGAAAATTTTTTATTCACCCCTTTAATGTAGAAGATATATTTCCAAACGTTGGCATTTTTACGGGTGCTTGCAAACCTCAATATAAACAAACCCTCTGGTTCTGATGGCATACCACTAATTGTACTTAAGTATGTGTTTTTGCGCTAGTTCGGCCTTTGCGCAACCTTCTTCTACATCTACTATAGATTCTACTGTATATCCATCTTGTTGGAAGGTCACTAATGTCCAGTTTGTAAAAAAAAATGGCGATATTACGAACCCTGCTAACTACCAACCCTTAGCGATATGCTCTATGCTCTCCAAAGTTATGAAGAGCGTAATGAACTCAAACCAAATGACTTATTCCGAGAACAACAAATTGCTCTGTGACTGCCAATACAGTTTCCGCAGGGCACGATTAACTAAAGACTGATGGTCTTCTTCACCCAAAAATGGACTAAAACGTTCACCTATTTCGTGGTAGTAAGGTTGTTGCTCTATACATTTCAAGTACGTTTGACTGAGAGTCGCATAAAGTGCTAGAATCAAAACTAAAAGCATATGATTTACTTCGCTCAACGGATTACATGTTTTCTAAGCTCAGATTCACGCCATTCTGTTCAAAAACTACGCTATCGATGCAGGAGTACCACAGGATTCAGTCCTATTGCCAACTTTTATTTTGGATTCTATCCCATAACTTAATTTTCTAAATTCATTCGTTCGGAGACGACGGCAGTCGAATTTTTGTCAATCATTTTCTTTCAATAAACACCCGAACTCTTCAAAAATTGAGAGAAAGAGTCAAAATATAAATGGCATATTCCTAAGTAACCTGAATAAAATGTCCGAGTGGGGTCCTGCTTATAGAGTACAGTTTAATGCAAGCATGATCCAGTGCTGTTTGTTACGTCACATGCGAATGGATTGCCCTTTAGCTCCCCTCAATATTAATGGTGTAGATATTGCATCCACTCTTGACGTTCTGGGCATATCGATTTAATCTGACCTTTGATGGAATGATCATATTTTCGATGTGTCGAAAGAAGCGGCCAAGTGCATAGGTTTCTTAAAATATTTCACTCCAGATAATCTTCGCACTATCTTTACCTAATATGTAAGTTTGAAAAATGAGAGCAATGCACACATTTAGGCAATTGATTCAAGGTATTATTTGGAGCTTCTAGAGCAAATTTAACGTCGTGGGATATATCTGACTGGGGTTGAAAATGTATCATTCTGTCTCAACTCTCTTGGGCATCGACGCAATGTTGGGTGCTTAAGCCCTTCATGCAGGCACTACCAGAGGAAGTCTTTAAGGGAAGTACATGACCTGAAGCTAGCACCTCGACTATTTCCCAGATCCACTCGGAGAGCTTACCTAGCTCATCCCTACAATTGCCTTGATGCCTAACAGAAGATCACATTACCGAGATAATTCGTTTTACGTGCGTTATCGTACTGAAAAATTGCAGAAAAATCTCTTTGCGATGGTGTTTCTCGATAGTTTTGATCTGTGTAAATTTTAAAAAGGTTTACACAAAAAATTTAAATTATCTAAAAAAATAAACAGTTTCGATAGTATCGTAAGTGTAGACGTAGATTTCCGGTAAAGTTGTAACATCTTCTTCTTTGTCTCTTTGGTCCGATTTTTTTATCCATTTTGCACGTATTTTTTATTGATCTTCCGAAAATTAGCAACACTCGCTAGTGCTAGTGGGATGTGGGATCCAAATTAATTTGCATTAAAAACAAAAATTGAAATTTTACGCCATTATTGGGTAAAAGCATAAAACGAAATATGATCCAACTCTTTTTTTTCCATCATAAGAGTTAAATCTAGAGTTATCATTAGAGTTAAATCTTACCGGATCACAGATCCATCTCGTCAAGTTTGACAGTTTGAGTTCATTGAAAAAAAGGTTGTGAATGTAGTACATACAAGAACCCAATGAATCAGTTCGTGTAAAACAAAAACAATGCAAGCACAAACAACAAAATAAAACAAAAAAAAAAAAAACAGCAGGCACAGCATAAGCAGCTGATGATTGATTTTCTTATATAAACACATGCATTTTTCTGCTTATATTTTACTATTTTGTGACTTTAATATAATAGTGACAAAATCCAAATTAAGATATTCATTCAGCGCAGGATATATCTGATATTTTAGTATATATATTATCTTTGAACGATGAGCATCAAAGGCTGTAGGTATAACCTAAAGTATTCGTCAAGAAAGTTTCATGGCCTTGAAAAAATCTGTTAAAACGACTCCATACAAACCGCGCTGTAAGACGTAATTCTACGTTAAAATGGGTATTTCACAGAGAAAAATATGTCGCCACATAAAATTAATAAGATTTCTTCTTAAAACGTATTTAGAACAAGGGGCATGAAAGACGAAAGAGGAGAGGTATTTTTTTAAGAAGAAATCTTCTTGTTTTTCAACAAAAATCTTCTCAAATTGATTTAATAAGATATCTTCTTTCAAGACTTTTTTCATGTTCTAGACTTCGTGTATCGTTTATTCGTTATTTCTTTTTTTATTTCTGCGATATTTAGAAGAAAAGCAAATCATGTAGAAAACTTTGTTGCTTCGTAAGATTTCTTCTGAAAAAAATTAAGAAGAAATCCTAATAGCTGTATGAGATTTGTTCTTAAATTAATTTAAGAAGACAAAGCCAATAATTTTTAAGAATAACATCTTCTTGGGTAAAAACCATAGAGAAAGCTTCTTAACTTTGTTCTACTTTATTAGGTTCTTATGTGGCAATTTTTCTATGTGTATCTGCCCACGAAAACTCCCATACAACTCGCAATAGTATGAATTTTTTAAATATGTACATTTTTAACAAAATATATATATTACATATATATATATATTTATATCTCTTAATATATACACAATAAACCAAATGAATTCGTTTCGAATTTGAGATGAAACCGATATATCGGATATTTATTTTGAAAACGAAGTTCGTCCTCTTATTGCTAATGAACCGAGAACGGGAGAAATGCACGTTTTATTCTCGAAACGAGATTTTTAATATTATGGAATCAATTGCGAAACTAGATTTTTAACATCGTTTAAATAGTTTTTGAAAAATTTTAGCAATTTTTGTTCGAAATGAATTTTTTTTTATATTTTCATATCTAACCCAAATAGATTATTGTGAGAAAATCAAAAGGTGAAAAATGACAGAGATTCACTGAGGCTATTGAATATCCGATATTCCGACGACGAGAAATTAAGTTTAAAAGAGACCGATTTGAACGCACGATTACAGACATTAAAATGGCTTTTTTAAAAAAATCCAACAAAAGTTGTTCGCGCATCCAGCACTTCGAAGCAAATAGTCGCCTGTTTTTTTCGGAATTACAGGACATACACACACACAGTTTCATTAGAGCAACGGCAAAAGGTTAATTCTGAATAGTACACCAGAGTAACCAGAAATGTTGGAAAAAATCTGGGAAGCCAATCGCAAAAGACGTATCATTCTCCACGACGAAAATGCAAGCTCTCACGCATCAGCTCAAACAAAATCATTTTTGAGCATTCAATCATGGAATTGATATGGAAATTGGAATCGAAAAAGAGCTTCGAAAATTTGTTCAAGCGCAAACAAAAATGATTCGGTTTTTAAAAGGAAAAATTTTGAAAAACAATAAAGTAATTTCCGATTGTAAATACACCCAATGCCAGAAAAAGTTTCCATTTAATTTTTGTCCGCGTCAAAGCTTTTAAGTCAGCACGCGAACTAAATTAAATATATCTATAATAAATCTATATATTATATAGAGATTAATTTCTTCCCAGAGAGAGAGAGTGTTGAAGAGGTTGGAACAAATGACAATCTGACGGTGCAATGTCAGGACTGGTCAGGATGTCAGGATGTACGGTGGATGCATCTAAGAGATTTTTAGAAAAATTCTCTTAGTTTTTGCCGGCTCAATAAAGATGTGTGTGGCCTTGCGTTGTCATGATGAAACACAACACCTTTCCTTTCGTTTAATTCCGACCTCTTTTTCAATTTCTTGTTTCAGTCGCATTAATTGTTGGCAGTAGAGATTCAAATCAATCGTTTGGCCAGACGGTAGAAGCTCATAATGGATAATACACTTATAGTCCCACCAAACGCACAGCATCACCTTTCTTGTCGTCAATCTTGTCTTTGACACTTTTCTTAGTGCTTCAACTTTTTCGATCAAATTTGTCGTTTGTGATCCACTTTCATCACGTGTTACCATACGTTTCAAAAATTGCTCGATTTCGTTTCGTTTCAGTAGCGAATCGCAGATAGAAATTCGGTCCAGTACATTTTTTGCACTAAGTTCATGAGGCACCCAAACATCAAACTTCTTTTTGGTTTTTGAAGTGAAACTTCTTTGGCGGCGAGTGAAATTTCAAGGTCCTTTTTCGTGACGCTACCCTAACGTTTTCAATTCATATGAAAATTAAAAAAAAATGACTGCCGCTGCCGAGAATTGAACCCCGAACATCGTTGCTTATGAGACGGAATCTATACGTTAAGGCCACGTAGGCACATGATAAATAGCCAAACAAAATGTAATTAAAACTGAACGCGTAACATACTGAAAATAACATAATTAACATTAACATTAGATTAACATTAACATTACATTATTAACATAACCGTAACATTAATTTTCATCCTACAAGTATGCACGGAAAAAAAATAGAAAAATAGCTAAAACAGGAGCAGAACGCGTTCGTGAATATAGAGAGCGAATTAGAGCTCTTAAGAATACAGCCGCAGCTGGGTCTGCAACTAATGATGAAGGTAAGGTGATTGCAACAACGGCTGAGTTTCAAAATGCATTTTTAGGAAACATCAGTGTGTTTTGGTGAATCTACAAAGAACCAATCCCCAAAAAACACACTGATTCTTTGTAAAAATGTATTTTGGAACTCAGCCATCATCTCAACAAAATTTTAAAGCCAACCAAGTTGATGCACTCAACAATCAACGTTCGCTGCTTTATGAGGCCCTCTATCAACATAGCAATTATTATGATCAGGAAGCAGGAGGTAATAATGAACAAGATTTGCCTCTGCTTTCGGAGGCTCCTTCAAAGAGTACTATGCAAATGCAATCCAGCATTCAAAAAGTAACAATGTTGAGAAGACATTCGAAAGCAACTAAAACACCAACTGAACTAAAACAAATTCCGAAAATAACTGTTATTTTACAATTTTCAAATGAAAAAAATTGTCGAAAAACTTTTTCAAATATACCATTATGTTACAAATGTCCTCAGCCTCACGAATATTAAGTCGCTTTTAAATTTGAAACAGATTCTTTAAAAGTTAATTTCTTGCCTAGTATATTTCGAGGAAAATAAAGGTTACTTTTGACTTTTATTTTATTGGTCAAAAATAGCAGTTATTTTGTGACTTTAATTTTTTCGGTCAAAAAAATCAAGCAATTTGTGTTTTCTTAAAGGCCGCTTGACAGATTGAACTGTTGAAACCATGTGTAAAATGTCTCACCGATGAGATGAAAGTAATAATATCAAAATTTTTTTATCGGTAAAATGACTTGAACAAATATAAATTACCTGATATTTTTGACCGAAAAATAAACGGCAGAAAATAACTGTTATTTTTTCCCAAAAAAACTATAAGGCACAAAAAACTCTTATTTTTGTCGGAAAAAATAAAAATGAAGAGATAAAAGTTAATATGTGACACTTTCGATAAAAACCATAGCCGATACGGCCCCTGGATGCAAATATTGAATCAACAGATTATTATTCCATTTCGTATTGATTGAATTTCTTTTCAGATACTTTCTCTCTCTATTTCATACTAAAATCTCTCTTATTTCTTACTGTTAAAGAAGTTTCACTTCTGCCACGTGTACGTTGCTACACGCGAGTTTTTTTTTTTTATAACCAACTCTATGCAAATGGTTTAAAATGTTTTATGGTTAGTCTTCAGTTCTGTAGCGATGTTGTGGCTTCTCACATTACGACTTTCTTGAACCTTATCCGTAAGTTCGTCGACTTTTTCGGTGATAGGTCGATCAGAGCGATGAGTTTCTTCAACTTCAAAATTTCCAGAACGATATCGAGCAAACCATTTCCTGGCAGTTGATTGGAATAGAGTACCTTTTGCTTGTGACGCAGTTTTTCCTTAATCTAAGTGAAATTGTACAATATAAGGTATTTCTTCTGAAAAAGCACTCATCACAAGTAATTTTTTTAACCTTCTTTGAGGCTAAGGCTGTGTTATAAGTGTTCTGCGTAAATTACTGTGAGAGTGTAAGGTTCGGTGTCTGTAAAAAGTTTGAGAATCCATGTCCTTCTAGCAGAGCAGTTAAAGTTCTCTACAAAATAACAAAAAATGTCACCATAACGAATGGCGATTATATTTTCTACAGTAAAAGTTTGTGTAGAATCCGAATTTTTCAATCAATTCCTATGTTATTGAAGAGAGGAAGGCAAATATTTTATAGTATAACACGGGATATGCTGTTATGATCTTAAATAGGTTCAAATATAACTTTCTTAGGTTTTTTTTTAAAGTTCAATCCTTAAATAGTGTTTTTTTTTTTGCTTTTATACAATATAATGGAAAGTCACTTTTAAGGAATGGGTTTATTAAACTGCTACACGACGAAATAGTAAGTTTTTATCAAAACATTCAAACTAGGTTAAGAATTTGGTCCACTAAATAATGTAAATACTTTTGGTTCAACTCCAAGTGGTCACTCTACCAAAATGACAGAATCATTTACAAACATTTCTAAAGTCTTGGAAAAGATAAAGCATCTAAAATGCCATGGGATTAATTGCGTTGATCTCTACTTTTTACCGACTGCATGGTATTTATATTTAAAAATGAGAGATTAACAAACTGTCGGTTCTGTATTTGTTATTCAATTACAATTTGCAATTCAAATATTTTAAACAGAGACTTTCAATGTAATACGACCTATCAAGGTTTATCAGTCAAAATTTGACTTTAGCTCAACATTTGAAGGAAAACTTTATCATCTTGAAAGAGTAACCGTTAGATAGATACCGTTAATGACGTCGGCATATTTACCATAAGAAAATCTGTTAAAAGAATTTATGCTGCTTAACTAACCTAAAATAGCAAACTAATCTTTACAAATCTTTTCTAAAATGAGCCTTTAAAGTTACTCAAAGAAAACATAAATGAATTTTAATGGACTGATGTATGTTAGTTGAAAGCAAACGATAAGATATGCATTTTCTTAACTTAAATGCACCTAATGAGTAACGCTATTAAACGGTAAAAAAACTTAAAACAAAAAAACAATTCGACAAGAACTTTAAGTTTTTGAAGACTTGTTCGATACAATCGACATCCATTGTGCTTCCAGTTGTGGTCAGTTCGATGTACTGCGAGGCATAACGCGATAAAAATTCATCATGTTTGGATGCATGTGTTGAGTGTCTGCCAAGTGGATATTTTTTCCACTTGCATTATTTTACAAATTGAATTTTTGTTTTTTTTTTTTTCACATCTGAAGCCTTCACATGCGCTTTGTTAGATACAGTTGGAAAGGGAATGACGTGAGCGTGGAACGCTGGTTGGTTAGGCGCGTTCACACAGATTAGACTGCTTGAGTGACGGTTGTAGGTGGTTATTGAATTATGGCGTTGGAATTTCATAAACGCGAGTCTTGCATTAAGATTTTGCAAGCCATTTTTTTTTGTTCAGTTTATTTTTTGAGAACAAATGCAAGTTGTTAACTTTCGGTTTTGACATGCAACAAGTTGTTGAAATTATTGCATTTCGGCTTAAGTGTAAGTAAACTTTGTAGTTAAAATTGTGAGAAATGTAGCTTATTGTGTCTGGTAACAAATATGTGAGATTGGTTATAAAATTTGAAATTTTATGTATTAGTGGTTGATAAATGCCGTTTTTCATAGCTTGAAAAAGAATAATACATGTTATGACTTTAGATTGTTAAGATTTATTGGAACAATTAGCTGACCGGAAAGAATTTTGACCTGTCAAAATTTTAATAAATTTGTTTGTGATCACTTTGTGAATGTGAAAAGCTATTTGAAACATGCGAACAAAGTGATAATAAGAAACAAATGTATTTCTGAGTGATAAATTTCGATCTATTAACGATTGTCGCCATTAATATTCAAAAATACTGTGGATCTGAAACTGTGTGACGTGTCTGTACTGTGATTGTTTTGGAACCATGCGGTTTTATTCAAGAATTTAAGTCTCAATTGAATTAAGTAAAGTACTTCAGGTCAACCAAATGATTTATGTACTTCCATTAATTAAATTTCAAACTACATTGAATCTCAAGGTTACAATTCGATTTCGATTGTAAGATCGATGTTCAAGTAAACAATCAAAACAATAATAAATGCTCTTCTATTCATTCATTCAATCGTAATTCAACAGAAAATTAACAACTGAATCAATTTTTCGTCATTTTGTAACCGAGTTGTTTGGTGTTCAATTTGACAATCAGTTGTTAAAAATTACATTTAAAAAGAAATCAAAAAAATAATCAACCAAATATTGCATTTTTATCGTCAGTTATGATTGAGAGAGAATATAAATATTATAGGTCTGTTCGCGTACTTTTCTTTAAACTGAGAGAGAATTAATTCCAACACTTAAAAGTAAACGAACGATTTTCTGGTCAAAAACTGAAAAATGTCAAATCTGCCTAGTTCGCAACTGCTGTGCTGCTCCTCACACCTACCGTTAGACAGTTTTCATCCTTTTACCTCATGAAGACAAGGGGAGACAAGGGGCGATCTTCACATGGCAACGTGTCTGACTACCTCAACTTGGCGAGGCCAGCATTATCCATGTCGAAATCGTCTCAAGTCGACTCAAAACCTCCGCGTGGTGTCTCCTTGAAACGTCAAAAACTTTCGCCCGATAAATTTTGGCGGCTAAATTGAGCGGCGGGCTTTCCCTTTGGCCATCAAGCAAAGGTTGTGCGTTGGGTTTGAAGCCCACCACATAAAAAAGATTTCAATGAAACGTAAAAGAATAAAAGAAAGAATGATCCCATAAAATTCTACTACTAAAAACTTTAAAAACTTGAACGCAGAGAAAATCGAATTTCCTCTCTTTTACACAATCCTCTCAGTTAATGAACGCTTTTCATGCACTTTCAAGTAAAAGTTTTTGAAATATTTCGTTTGCATTCGACTACGCGAACAGACCTTATGGTTTCCTTCGTACTTGTCATGTATTTTTTTTAATTTATCATGAAACTCTACCGTATTCATCGTTCGAATCGTGAAAAATATTGCCAACCAAATATTATGGTCTTTGATTTCATCAATAGACACCTGACATAGAAAATTTTGAATTAAGTTTTAGCGCTTTTTTTCTTCTGTTCGGTTTGGAAATTCCACATAAGTATATGATCTAGGATGAAAATACTCAAAACTCCGTGGTCAAGTGCAAAGTTATTCATTAGTTTTACTAACACGGAAAAGTACCCAGGAGTCACTCTCCGTTTTGAATAAGCTTTGGACATGTAATAGAGGACAAAATTCTAAGTCTGACGTATTTTTTTTTAATTCCGCTGAATTCAAGGTTAAGGCTTTCAAAATGGTGGTCACAAATTAGCAAGAATACTTTTTTCACAATAACTTCAATACCACGTATTCAGACATACACATTTCATTCGGCATCAAATGAAGTTTTCAAAATGTATACTTTTGAAACGAGTTGAGATTTTAATACCATTTATTTGATGCGGAATAAGTACATGTTTCAATACGTGATATTGAAGTTATTGCGAAAAACCGTATTTTTTCAAATTTCTGACCATCATTTTGAAAGCCTTTACCTTGAATTCAGCAGATATAAAAAAAAACGTCAACCTTAGAATTTAATTTTGTCCTCTATCACATACTCAAAGCTCCTTACACCATATGATAAATCAATGGAAAGAAGATCTCAATATTTTCCAAAAAACTTAAATCAATGAGCATATCATGAAAAATACATAGATGTTTAAAAACACATTCATTCGAAAATGATGAAATATCGACAATTTTTGGGTCTCAAAAGAGTTTGTAAAGACAAAAAATTCAAAATGGTTTTTAGCCAGTATTTTTACTAAATTACTAGATAAATCTATTACAAGATTTTAAAATCTTTCAGAGTAGGTACATCAATTTAAGGAGAGGACTTGTTTTGAAATGCGCTACAATAAAAAACGGAAGAGGGGTGTTTTAGATATTGCAACGTGACAAAAATTAAAAACACTCTGCTACATTACAATTAATATCACCCAATCATTTTGAAGAATTTTCATCCTTACTTACAGTCTTCATGAAATGTTTAAGTCTTCACGTCTGGCCGTCTAAATTGACGAGTAACTATTGACAAGTGTATTAAGCGCTTTATTTTCTATATCAATTTTGTGCTTCTTCCCCACCTCAAAGTTATACTGAAAAATTTGGTTATTTCGACAGTCTTTCCCTATCACGTCTGAATGTTATCAATCAAAGAAGATTCCACACGAGTTGTATAATCTTAATCTTAATAAAAAAGACCCTTTTTAAATAAATCAATTTTCAGTAATCATATTCATAAAAACACTAAACTTGGTGCAGCAAGAGCACATCACAGGAACACATGCAACATTTAGTTCAAAATCTATTCGATATCAAAAAATCCAATTGTAATTGTGGCATCGCCAACGTTGTTTTTTACAAACATCCTTCAAATGTTCAAGTCGAAAGGCACGACTAAATAATAAGTTCGTATCAAATTTTATCGATTTTCGACTTATAGGTCGAAAGTTAACCCAAAAATTTGTGTTCTTGAAAAAGTGCCACGCCCCTCACGGGTAAGAGGGAGAAAAACATTTTGCAAACTGTTCTCATACCTACCAACCATACAAAAAAAATTTCATTAAAATTTGTGGATCCGTTTTGAAGGAGTGCGACCACAAACACCGTGACACGAGATATTTTTATATTAGATTATTAAAGTCTTTAACCCTTTCCACCCTTACGTTGCTTATAAGCAACTTTTAATTTTTAGCACCATTTATTTTTGTAACACACGGAACTAACTCACCAAACAAGGCATCGTATAAAATAATTGCAGTTCATAGGACAAAAAACACCAAAAAAGAAACAGTTTCGAAGTGCAGACGTAGAATTCCGTTTATTAAAGGTTATTTATTAAAAGTTATTACTTCCTTTTCTACTTTGCCTCTTTGGTCCAATTGTTTTGCCCATTTTACACATGTTTTTAATTTATTTTCCGAAGATTAACAAATAAATTAACACTCAAGTTATGGATTTCTTATCGAGACCAAAGCACAGATAAAGTTAAAAGTCATTTCGTACAAAAAAACAGCAACAACAACACAAGCCAAAACAATAAAAGCACCGGTACAACAGAAACAGCTGATAATTGATTTTCTCATCTGAAAATGTACATTTTTCTTTTTAGGTTTGTTTTTATTGTGATTTTAATAAAATAGTGGCAAAGTCCAAAACTAGATATTCGTTAAACTCACGATATATCATATATTAGGCATGCATATTATATTTGAACGATGAATATTATAGGCTGTAGGTATACCTTAAAGTATAAGTTAAAAACGTTTCATGTGCATGAAGAAATTTCTTAAAAAGACCCCAATTAAACCCCGCTGCAAGTCGTAATTCTACGTTAAAAATAAATGTTGTGTTTCGATCAATATAACTTAACTGAAAATAAAAAGAATAAAAAAATTAGAGTGAAATAAAAATATAAAAGTAAACGTTTTAAGAAAATTGCATGTTACAGACTTACATGCATATTAGATGACATTTATTAGCAAAAGTTTTTTGGATCCTCCTTGCAAGGACATATTCTTTAACTGGTATTCAATAGACATTAGTAAGCTAAATAAAAACCAAAAAGTTGCAAAAACTGAATGCACTACTCGTAAAAATGTGATTTTGGAGGGCATTTTTGCAATAGGCTCAAACCGGATTTTTTAAAACCATTTCAGCTACTTGATAATTAACGATAGTATTTTATGTTTATTTAAAACTGGTCGCCGAATTCATTTCATCAGATTTTTGATAAACGTGAAATTGAAGTCATTCTTCAAATTCATTCGTTCCCCACGTTCAAAAGAATGCACCTTTTTTAAAATAACATTGTTGGTAATTTAATGAATTTTATTAAAAAATAATAACAAAAATTTGATTCGGAACATATTTGCACAAGAAATCATTTTGTCTTCGTATCGTATGCACGATTCGTATACGATATGGGATACGATAACAAAAATAATACGGAAATGTAAACGATAAATAACAGCAATCACTTGTAATAGTACTACTCAATACTAAAGTAGTATAGAGCGATCAAAATGCAATGATAACTAGTCCACCACTCTTAATGTTTTGGGTCGGGATATCTCCAAAGTGAATTTGTCAAGAGCAACGATATCGAAACGCCGTAAATAATATGGCCCTGTTGTTGTAATTGAGATTAAAAATACTTTTGAAATGATTGATTCCTTTCTGACGGTTCACTACGAGGAAAAAAAAACTGAAAGATACAACTCACGGATTCGATAGACCCAATGAACTCATAAACAGAACAGCTGTCGTTGTATCACATGAAAATGGATACAAGTACAAGCATGTTTGAAATTTCAAAAAATCGTAAATCGAAATGAATTTAGATCTAACTAGCGGATGTAACCCGGTGTTACTCGGGGTTGTGCCTCGAGCACAGAAAGAGGACGATTTTCAAAACTGCTCTCATTTTTACGTATTTAAAATTATCAATACAATTTTAAAATTTTTCAAATTATCGTTTTTTGGGGTTTTTCCCCCTCCTTCCGTCGAAAGTGTTTAGTAAAATTTCCGTAAAACTGTACCTGCCAGACATGATTAAAACAAAAAATTACATCTTCAAGGTCTCGATCAGACGTCTGGTTTCTGAGGAAAATGGACACCCACACTCAGAAAAAAAACACATATCTTCCTTCGGTGAAAAATTTCTCTATTATCGATAATAGCAATTTTCTCTTTTCAAATAAAATTTTCTTCAATTAGAATAAATTTTCACATTTTCGAAGAAATATTCCTTCACTTCTAGGAAATGGCAATATTTCAGTGTCTCTTATAATGACAAATTTTCTCGCACAAAAAAATTCTCATTTATACAAAAAAATTTTTTGAAAATGAAAATTTTTTTCCTATATTTTGATAAAAAATGCACTATGAGAAGTATTTTCTTCAATAAAAAAAAATGTTTTCTAAAAAATAAAGAGTATTTCTCTCTAAAATCGAACTATTTTTATATATTTCTCTTTTTCATAGAAGATTTTTATCATTTTTAGAGAATTTTTAGGATCGCATTTAGAGAAAAGCATTCTCTGGAGCAAGGTCAATACCATTTTTCAGTGAATATGATGTCACTTTATCATATTCCGAGAAAATTTTAATGAGTGCAGTTTGAAGAGTCATTTCGAGAAAAATACGTTTAAAGTTTTTCATAGCATGTATTTAATAATCAATCAAGAACTTTTAAGAGCATAGTTTCATCAAAATCGGTTCATCTGTTTTGAAGTGAATGAGCCAAACATAGTTTATTGAATAAAGCACCCTCAGACGGAAGTTTTCTGAAATTTAAATAGCCTCAATTCTGTTGCAGAGTCAAGTTATTTCACGTACCAAATTTTATTAAAATCGGTGAAGTCAGTTAGAAGTTATTGAGTCTTAACAATGCACTATTTAAAGCGCCCTCTTTCGGAAGTCTTTAGCATTTTTTATAAAATTTATGTTTTTTCTTTGGTGCAGTTGAACGTTCATACCAAATTTCATTGAAATCGGTCAGGTGTTTAGTAGTTATTGAGTCTTTAAAACGCACTACTTAAAGCATCCCCTTACGGGGAAGTCCTTGGAATTTTTATAGCCTATGTTTTATTTTGGGAGCAGTTGAACGTTCATACCAAATTTAATGGAAATCGGTTCAGGCGTTTAGAAGTTATTAGAAAGTGTCATGCCCACATACTTTCGTCCACTTACCCATGCTTTATATTGGTTGCAGTTGAACTTTCATACCAAATCTAATTGAAATAGGTCCAGGAAATTAGGAGTTATTAAGTCTTAAAAACACTCTGCTTAAAGCGCCCTCTTACGGAAGTTTTTGGAGTTTTTTATAACCTTTGTTTTATCTTGGGCGCATTCAAACCTTCATACCAAATTTCATTGAAATCGGTCCAGGCGTTTAGAAGTTATTATAGAGTGCCACGCCCACATAATTTCGCCCACTTTGTTACACCCCCTATGTTCTTTCTCACTATAAAAGGTACTCGGTGTCTAAATTTCAGCTCAATCGGATACACGGTACGCGAGCCTATACGGAACAGACAGACAGACAGACAAACATTTGATTTTATATATTAGATAACCACAGGAATTATAAAAAAAAATGTTTAGACATCTGGTTCAGTAGCGGAATTGAAAGGTTTAACAGTGCCTAAAAAAAAATTTTTTTGTTTATTTTATGATATTTTTAGAGACTTTTACATCCAAAGTGGACACCTAAAAAAAGGTGTAGCCTGGTCCAGAGGATTTCGGTACTTAAATTCTGATATAAAATATTTGAAACTAGTAACGTATATCTTCGACTCGGCCGAAGTAAAAATACCCCCACGGCCGATTCGTAATGGTACAAAATCTTAAATTGAAGCCCTTTGTTGTGACTCATTCGTCACAAGCGAAGTTGAGTTGTTTTTATAGTATAAACTACAAATACTGACCTACCTCAATAATAATGAAGCGATCAGCGTTTTTGTAATGCTTGCCAGTTTAAGTTGACGGTCAAGCACCCAACAATTAAAAAGTGCAACGGTCAGCTTAAAATAGCAATTAAGCACGGGCCAGCTACTTGAGCTGCGCTTCTGTTAACATAGCTCGAAAATGATCGCGGAAGTAAATGAACTCTTGTGGGTTGAATTGCAATGTAGTATGTATGTTTCTAGGTTAATAAACCGCGCTGTTGTTGAAAATATGTATGTCGAAATATAACACGCGGAAATAAGCCAATTTATGGTGCCAACGGTGTCAAATATCGAGGTGACCAAACAAAGAATGTATATTTGTAATATGTTTGTTTGTATATTTAAAATACGAAGTATGTATATTTGTATGTTGTTTAGCAAAAATGTCTAGGTTAATGTCTAGGTTAATTGTATATATGTAACTATTATGTAATTGTCATCAAGTTTCATTACGGAAGTTAAGATAATGATCTTGAGACAAAGTAGATTTTAAGATTCAAATCTGTGATATAAATAAGAGTAAAATAAATAAAAAAAAAGAGAGTTAATTAAGCAATCAAGAAGTGAAGTGTCATTTTAAACTTTCAGGTACCACCAGCGCAGAAAAACATTTGGTGAGTATACATTTAATGATGTAACAGGTAATATTTAACGTTACACAACAGAGTTGTGTGGGTTCAACGAAGAACGCCACACAACATTATGGCGCAGCCGGTAGGATTTCACCGGGCCCCCACACAACATTATGGCGCAGCCGGTAGTCCTTTTAAAAAAAGGGTAGTCCCTTTTAAAAAAGGATAGTGATTCGAACTCGGTTACCCGTGTTCAAATAAATAAATAAATAATAATAACTTCCCAAAGATTCTGCGATTCCGTAGCCAATTCCTTGTAGTTGACCGGACCCTCCAGAATATAATTAAAAAGGTTTAAAACCAGTAAAATAAAAATTTGTAGATTAGATTACAGAATTCAATTCAGAGAGAAACTGTAGTATAGGGTGAGAGTTGTTGTTGAACACAGAAAATTTTAAAGGCAACGAAAAGATAATGAAATCATAATAAAAAAAAAAAAAAAAAAAAAATTCAGAATGAACATATGCGAGATAGCGAAAATAGTATCGGAGCTTGTGCCTCTATTTTCAGGAGCAGACTCCAGTGAGCTACATGAGGAAGTGTATAAGTTTATACTTGGGACAGAATTAGCTTTCCAAGTGGTAGGACAATCGAATTTAGAAAAATTTATTCAATGTGTGAAACTAAGACTTTATGGAGATGTTTTCAAATTAGTAAGACCAAGACAATTTAATAATCTTAATGAATTATTTATACTTATAAAGAAAACGTATTTGGAAAGAAAAGAATTAGATGTAGTATGGCAGGAAATACAGAAGACATTACAACAACCTGGTGAAGAAATACGAAAATATGCAAGACGGTTAAGTGCTCTTAAAACAACAGCAGAAGATATAATAAATAACGAATACAAAGACGGTGTGTCCGCACTTTTAAGTGAATTAAATAAAACTGTGATTACAACTTTCAGAGTAGGTCTGCAGGATTCAACTCTGAGAATATATATGCTAAGCGTTAAAACAGGAACATTTGAGAGTGTAGTGGAAGAAGCGATAAGTGCATTTGGGCTTATCGAAAGAGGGAAAAATACGAGACCAAATCAAAGGGCATTTGGTATAAATTTCAGTAAAAATGATGTGGCATGTAGGTTGGCTGATCATGAGGTTGAAGCAGGTCATAGGCCTTACTCATCATCAGAGAACCTGCCAGGAATTCAAATAACAAGAAATAATGAGAATATAAGGTCTAGAAATGTTAACTTAACATGTTCATTTTGTAGTAGAATAGGGCACACAAGAGATGAGTGCTACGAAGTAAAAAATCAAGTTTATTGTCAGAAGTGTAGACATTATGGTCACGAATATAATTTAAACTGTTCGGCTAGCAGAAATATGAATAATAATGAAATAAAGGGAAATCAAAACAGTTATGACAGAAGTCAGAATAATTGTAACATAAATCAAAAGAGCAATGGTAACATGATGCAAGAATCAAACAAATATGAGGTTAAATGTAAATGGTGTGCAAGATTAGGACACAAAATGCAGGATTGTAATGCAAAGAGAGAATACGATTTGAAACAGGGAAACTATTGAGGGCCCAGCCAAGGCCAATGAGCTGGGAACCCAAAAAATTAAGGAAAACTGGGCCAAGTAGGGTAGTCACAGATGATTTCACGTCAAAAAAGATTGTAAACATCTGTACACCAAGGAAAATGGGGAACAAAATACCAGAAAATCGTACATCGGTAGATAAGACTAAAGTTTTGGTAACTAATGAAATAACAGAAACCACCTCGACAGAAGATAGTACGTCAGAAGATAAGGCTAATTTTTTATTTAACAATTTTTATTCAAACATCGAAGAATTGATGGTAACAGAGCAAGAAAAAATAGTGGAGGAAGATTTAACGTCGCAAAAGATAGTAAACATCCTCACCACTGAGTCAAAGATGGAAGTATCAACAGATAGGGATACAGTAGGAAAAGAAGCTATATTAAGTAGTTCTCAGGAAAGAGATAAAGATTTAGCAAACTCGTTACACAATAAGAATTTTACGTTTCAAAATAGGAACGAACAAGGTAGGAGTTTTGGTTTTCGCAAAGTCAATGATGTGTTCATAGAAATTCCCTGTAAGGATTCTATAGAAGGACGACTCATTTTACTTGTGGATACCGGGGCTGAAGCCAGTTTAGTTAAACTGAATACATTAAAGAAAAATGTGAATAAAGATACAAGGGAAATTAAACATTTGAGTGGAGCATTTGGGGGTTTTGTAGATACATTGGGGTCTGTAGAGATCCAACACGATAAGATAAAGAACTTAAGTTTTAAGTTACACGTAGTGGCACTAGAACAAGGGTTGCCTGCAGATGGTATTTTAGGTCGGGATAGTTTGTGGAATAATTCAGTTATAGATGCGATTAATAAGACGTTAACAGTCTATGGTAAACACATGGAGACTAGGGTGGAATTACCTCTAAAACAAATAAACGAGATTAGTTCTTTAAGCTACAATAAGGAGATAAATGTTAAAGCAAGAACAATACAAACGGTTAAAATTCCGATAAAAACAAATATTTCAGTTGTTGTAATCCATAAACAAGAGATTATGCCGGGGGTTTATTTAGGTGAAACGTTAGCAAATGTGAAGAATAAAATGGCATATGCAACAGTGCTAAATGCGAATAAGGATGACTGTGTCATACCTAAAGATTTTAGACCAAATTTTTCAAATTTTAAAGAGTTCATAGTGGATGCGAGCTCGTCGTATAGTGCAAGGGAAGTAGACGTAAGAGAAAGGGTTAATAGATTGATAGAAACAGTTAAATTCGACAAAAGTTTAAACACTGAAGAAAGAGCATCAATAGAAAATTTAATAACGTCTTTTCATGATATTTTCTTGCTTGAAGGAGATAAATTGTCATGCACCTCTGTTTTAAAACATGAAATTCAAATGCAAAGAGATCAAGCACCAATTAATCAAAGACAGTACAGGTTACCACAAATGCATAGAGAGGAGATACAAAGACAAGTAGAAAAACTTTTAGATGATGACATAATCAGGCCAAGCAAGTCCCCGTGGAATTCACCAATGTTGCTTGTGCCAAAGAAAGCCGGGGAAGACGGACAGAAAAAGTGGAGATTAGTTATTGATTTCAGAAAAGTAAACGATGCCACAATCAAACAAGTTTTCCCTATTCCTCGAATTGACGAAATTCTGGATCAGTTAGGTCATTGTAGATATTTTTCAACACTAGATCTAGCTAGTGGCTATCATCAAGTTTTAGTGAATAGCAAGGATAAGGAAAAGACAGCTTTTAGTACGTCGTTAGGTCATTATGAGTTTAACAGAATGCCGTTTGGACTAACTGGAGCCCCAGCTACATTCCAAAGGCTTATGAATCACATACTTACAGGACTACAAGGAATAGATTGTTTTGTATATTTAGACGATATTGTAATCTATGGTAAAAATTTACAGCAACATGAGGAAAAACTTGGAAGAGTTTTTCAGAAATTGAGGGAGAATTGTTTAAAGTTAAACACAGAGAAATGTCAATTTTTACGTCGTGAGATAGCATATTTAGGGCATAAATGTTCGGAAATGGGAGCTTTGCCAGATCCACAAAAACTGGAATGTGTGAAAAATATACCAGTTCCGAGAAATAGAAAGGAAGTTCAGGCATTTTTGGGTTTAGTAAATTACTATAGAAAATTTATAAAAAATATGTCACAAATCGTGTTACCAATAAATAATTTGCTTAAAAAGGACGTAAAGTTTCAATGGACAGATAACTGTCAGCAAGCTTTCCAGACGTTGAAGGAAGCAGTTACCTCGTCTCCAGTTTTAGCTTATCCAGATTTTGAAAAACCTTTCTTATTAACTACAGACGCCAGTGGAGAGGCACTAGGTGCGGTTTTATCACAAGGCAAAGTTGGCGAGGATAGGCCAATTGCATTCGCGAGTAGGGCATTAAATAGCGCAGAAAAACGCTATTCGACAATAGAAAAAGAATTTTTAGCAATTGTTTGGGCAACAAAAAATTTTAGGGCTTATCTGTTAGGAAGGCCTTTTAAGATATATACGGATCATCAACCATTGAGGGGAATAGCAAATCTGAAAGACCAAACATCGCGTTTAGCACGATTCCGGCACAAACTTTCAGAATACGAGTATGAAATTATATATAAACCAGGTAAACGAAATTTAAATGCGGATGCGCTTAGTAGGATACCCCAACAAGAGCAGGATATAGTAATAGTTCAAACAAGGTCAAAGGCTAATGAACAAGAAAAGAAAATTGAAACGGAAGAAACTGCAGAGAAATCTAGTGAACAATATGATGAGGTGTTAGACCAACAGAATAAAGAAATAGTAATTCTAACCGATCCAAAAGACATTAAAAGAATTTTGAGAGATTTTCATGATCTACCACTAGGTGGGCACCAAGGAGCTTTAAAAACCTATTTCAGAATAAGGCAAGAATATAAATGGAAAGGGATGCAAAAGCAAATCAAGGAATATGTTAAGAAATGTCACAAATGCCAGGTTAATAAATGTTCTAAATTAACAAAAATGCCAATGGTGTTAACAGATACACCGACGCGTCCATTTGATAAAGTTTACATGGACATAGTGGGTATCCTGCCAGAGACTGTGTCAGGAAATAAATACATACTTACTTTTCAAGATGATTTTTCGAAATACATGGCATGTGTCGCAATACCAGATGCTGAAGCTAGTACAGTATCAAAAGCGTTCTTCGACGAAATTATAACTCGTCACAATACTCCGAAAGTTCTGATTACCGATAATGGTTCAAATTTTGTGTCGAAATTATTTTCGGATGTGTGTAAAATGTTAGGAATTAAGAAATTACACATAACTCCATACCACCCACAGGCTAATGGCTCATTGGAAAGAAGCCATCGTCCATTAGCAGAATACTTACGAAGTTTTGCAAAAGAAGATGGGTCAAATTGGGACCAGTGGTTAACATTTGCCATGCATGTGCACAATAACACACCGCACATGAGCACCAAACAAACTCCGTTCAAAACTTTATATGGGTTTAATTCAGAAATGCCAACTAATCTCAAACGTAAATGTAGTCCGGTGTATAACACCGAAGATCCTTCAAAAATCCTTAAATACCAAATCCAAAGAACTCACGAACTAGTGAGACAGAACCAGGAGCGAGCAAAAGAATTATCAAAAATACAGTATGATAACTCTTTAAATCCTGTAGAATTTAAAATTGGAGACAAAGTACTTATGAAAAATAAGGCTAGAAAAAATAAATTTTCACCAATATGGATAGATTGGTAACCACTGAGATTTTAATAAAAGGAAAATCTAAGAAAATACATAATAATTTACTGAAGTTGTTTCACAGTAATTAAATTATGTTATAAAAGTAAAAATTAAATTAAATTAAAATTAAAATTATACTAAAAAATTCAATCAAACATTAAATTAAACCAAAAATATGAAAATAAAGTCAAACGAAACTTATTAAGTTTCATTAAACATAGTATTGAATTTTTTTTTTGAGGTAAAAAAAAAAAAAAAAAAAAAATTGTTTTAAATTCGATAAGATAAAGGTATTCATTATTTTTTTTTTAATTTAACAAAGGCATTTGAAAAGACATTAAACATTAAATGAAAAGAAAATTGGTTTTAATCAATAAACAATTTTAAATTAATTATTTGTTAATAGAGTGTTAAAATACAAAAGATTAAAAAGTTGTTAGAGAAATTTAAGAAATTAAATTAAAATTATACATGAGAAAAATCACAAATTTAATTTACCATACTATTTACGATAAGATTTTTATAAAAATCAAAACTACACATTTATTACACGAAACTTTTCCGTATCAATAATCGTGGTCCTAGTACTGGTTCGAGTTGACGGTAGCAGCAATAAAACTGAGTCGATCAGGTGGACAACGCTTTACAAGAGAAAGGAGCTATTCTGACGAAGTTCGAGGCCTCAGTCGTTAAAAAGTATCAAAGGCTAAATAATGAAGCAAAACATGTTTCAAGTAAAACATATAAGAAAGCAGTTAAAAAAAGAAGAAATACAACAAGAAAATATACAGGCTTTTAAATGTTTGTGGAAGGTTACAAAGTGTTATTAAAAATTTGAAATTACAGCGACAGATTGTATACACAACGAATCAAACAATTTTCCATTTAAACGAGAAAATCAATTAAGTCGTAAGATTTCTTTATGATTGAAAGGCTTACAAGTACAACGATTAAAAATGAATTCGGATATGCATAATTTGTTATTACAAAATGCATTCTGGTTTAAGAAAACCACGAAAGTACGTCTATAATGTGAAATACCTGCATTTAGTTAATACCTTTCTAAGAAAACGCTTAACCAGAACGAAACCAAAGTGTTTGATAAATATAAAGAGTCGCTTCCCAATTAACAATACTAGCAAACATAGCTTGTCAAAACTAAAAGCAAACTTTAATATAAACTAACGAAAATATGAACAACACAAAACACGAAATAAAAACGAAATTTGGCATCTTTTTCGTAACTTCAAGACTTCACCAACTTCAAGACTTCAACTTCAAGACTTCACAAGAAGTAAAGTAGTTTAAATACTTCAATAGAGAAGAAAAGGGGTGACATATACTTGTCAGTAACGTTTATCAAATGATCATCAAAGACAGAACATGTGCAGAGTCATCATAATAATGCCAAGAAGAGGAACAACTTTATCGACAATCAAATAAATAATCATCAAAATTACTAGGACCCACGAACAGATATACATAAATAAAGTAAAGAATATTAGATAGCTTATACAAAACTTATTTAGCACACAATATTACTAAACAATGTAAACATGCAAGGAATTTTAAAAAATTAACTGTAAAATGATGCCTGTCTCTTCTCACATATAAGTACTTTAAGATTGAAGAAAATTAAACCCCTTCAAGGTAAAAATTTTCTTTCAGATGGGGGAAGGAAACCTACAATAACTTTGTCACGTAATAATCAAAAATCCTAAATTTAAGAGAAAATACACAAAAAAAAATAAATAGAAAAGAGTGTAAAAAATAATAAAAATAAATATATAAAAGGAAAATATAAGATACAAATTGCTATTAAGAAATATTTTTATTAAAAACAAAATTAAGAGAATTATTATTATAAGACAAAAAATTCAAAAGGAAAAAAAAAAACACTGCATATAAAAACTGCATATAAAATTCAAAGAAATCTTTATTCGAAAAAGTTATTAAATATTAATGTATTAATGATAAAAATGAACCTTACATTATGCAAAATTTTGATAAATTCATGTGACGAAAAATTATTGCTAAATGAATAGAATAATTTTTCTTTGTCAGAGGGGGGAGGAATGTTGTGACTCATTCGTCACAAGCGAAGTTGAGTTGTTTTTATAGTATAAACTACAAATACTGACCTACCTCAATAATAATGAAGCGATCAGCGTTTTTGTAATGCTTGCCAGTTTAAGTTGACGGTCAAGCACCCAACAATTAAAAAGTGCAACGGTCAGCTTAAAATAGCAATTAAGCACGGGCCAGCTACTTGAGCTGCGCTTCTGTTAACATAGCTCGAAAATGATCGCGGAAGTAAATGAACTCTTGTGGGTTGAATTGCAATGTAGTATGTATGTTTCTAGGTTAATAAACCGCGCTGTTGTTGAAAATATGTATGTCGAAATATAACACGCGGAAATAAGCCAATTTATGGTGCCAACGGTGTCAAATATCGAGGTGACCAAACAAAGAATGTATATTTGTAATATGTTTGTTTGTATATTTAAAATACGAAGTATGTATATTTGTATGTTGTTTAGCAAAAATGTCTAGGTTAATGTCTAGGTTAATTGTATATATGTAACTATTATGTAATTGTCATCAAGTTTCATTACGGAAGTTAAGATAATGATCTTGAGACAAAGTAGATTTTAAGATTCAAATCTGTGATATAAATAAGAGTAAAATAAATAAAAAAAAAGAGAGTTAATTAAGCAATCAAGAAGTGAAGTGTCATTTTAAACTTTCAGGTACCACCAGCGCAGAAAAACATTTGGTGAGTATACATTTAATGATGTAACAGGTAATATTTAACGTTACACAACAGAGTTGTGTGGGTTCAACGAAGAACGCCACACAACATTATGGCGCAGCCGGTAGGATTTCACCGGGCCCCCACACAACACCTTTTTTGTATGAGATTTCAAAAAATGTTACTATTGTGATGACGTCTCAGATACATTCATATCAAATTGTTTTCCTGCAAAGTTGAGTTTTCAATAAGGGCTTGTATGGGAGGTCGGCGTGTTCTTGAGAGGTTGATACCAATTTTTCTAACACGCCTCAGTTTTGATATAAAAAAAAAAAAAAACAAATTGGCCATTTCAGCCCTTGAAAGGACTTTGACCGAGCTTCTTATGATCAATTGTGTTGTGTGTGTTATTAAATGTTTGCACACAATTGACCGAGAACTGGACCTACATGTTTTATGCCGACTCCGAACGGCTAAAGTTCATGTTCTCAAGAAGCTTTACATGGCATTATTTACTCTCTGAGGTTTGTCATTGTCTGCAGAGAGGTGGTGACCGATCAGAAAAATTTTTTATTGAAAAAAACTTTTCGCCGCGGCTGGGGATCGAACCCGGGCTCCGAGCATGCTAAGCCACACACTTAACCTACATGCCACGGTCACCACCAGTTTTGATATAAAATACACAAACACCCAATTTCAGGTCTGTAGCTTGAATATTAGCCTATTTATAGAGTTTTGACTTTTGTGGGTTGTATGGGAGGTGGGTGTGTTCGTACGCGGATGACGCCCACTTTTCTTCCACGATTTAGTTTTAATATAAAATACAAACGTATCAAATTTTTTTCCTGTGGCGTAAAGAGAAGCCTTTTTATAGAGTTTTAAATTATGGGGTTATATGGGAGGTGGGCGTGTTCGTGGGTGGATGCCGTTCATTTTTCTAGCACGTTTTAATTTTCACATAAAATGAATAAATATCTATTTTTACTTTTGCAGCTTCGACAGAAGCCAGTTTATATAGTTTTCAATTTTGAGGTTGTATGGGAGGTTGGCGTGTTCGTGGGTGGATGACGCCCATTTTGCTATCATGTCTTAATTTTATATAAAACGCATATATATCTAGTTTTACTTTTGTAACTTCGACACAAGCCTCTATATATAGTTTTCAATATTAGAGTTGTATGGGAGGTGGGCGTGTTAGTAAGTGGATCACGTCCATTTTTTGAAAACACTTCAGGTTTGACATAAATTACACAAATATCCAATTTAAGTTTTGTAGCTTAAATATTTGCTTCTTTATGGAGTTTTCATTATTGGAGTTGTATGGGAGGTGGGCGTGGTTTCATCCGATCTAGCCCATTCTCGAACTTGATCTTTGCTTTTTAAAAAAAAACTTAAATATGAAGTTTCATTAAGATAGCTTGAAAATTACGGCTGTAATCGTGGTGACAGACAGACAGACGGACAGACGGACAGATAGACGGACAGACAGACGGACATGGCTAAATCAACTCGGGTGGTGATGCTGATCAAGAATATATATACTTTTCTATACCTACCACGCCTCCTTCTGGGCGTTACACACTTCGTGACAAAATTAATGTACCCCTTACGCAGTACGCGTGGGGGTATAAAAATCAAAATGAGGGACTTTTAAGAAAAATTTTCAAAAGTACTTTTTTTGTTGAACAAAGCAGATGAAAATAATGATGATTAAAAATAAACAATAATACTATTTGCGAAATCCATTGACATGTGGAATAATGAATTAAAATTTCAGCCCAAGCGGCTAGGCAGAATTTGCAGGTTCTTGAGCCGAACAAAATAAAACGTTGTTTCGAGAAATATGCGTTTAAAGTTTTATTAACTCTCGAACGTGCGTAATTATTTCGTTAATATTTTGTATTGTGTAGGGGAGTGTCAGAAAAGAACTGAAGCTAGTTCTAAGTATAAAAGTTCAAGTCATATCATTCTGATGAGGATATTGTATATCAGTTTATTCTGTCCTGATAAAGAAGCCGACTCCACGTATTACCTTCAAGATCATAATTATGGCAACAATATATGCTACATTATGGCTACAAGCCCATGTTCCTTGAATTTGAATTGCAAAAGGTTGAAAGCGTTAAATTTATCACACCAAATAGGTATTTTCCCCATATCATTTCTGAGTTATAACATATCATCAGAAGAATTCCTTCGAATATTTTTTCAATTTCATCCAAAATATGCGTCATAAAAACTTGATAATAATTTTCTATTCCAGTCAGTTATTAAAGCGAAAATGAATTTATACGATAAAAGTGTTATTTTTTCGTATCGCAATCCAATCCTGGGAGTATGAAAGTGAGAATACTTTATTGTTCCCATGTCATGGCTGTCAACTAAAAATGTCTCTATTTGCTGTGAAATTATTTATCACTTCAAAACTTATATCTGCAGAACATCACACACGCACACACACACATGTGTATGTAAGTATCTGCCAGAGATGCATTAAAGAGCAGCTCATGGGCTGCATAAAGTCTGCCCACTTAACATTACTTGCATATGTCAAAAGTAGCTGTCACATTTAGGTGGCAACATTTTCTTGAACCTAGCTAGATGCAAATAAGAGGATTAAAGAAAAGGCTGCTGTGAACGAGTTGTCGTGCTCATAACTTTATGCATGAGTTTGTTGCTTAAGCAGACATAAGCTGAGGGAGTTGTATGCAAGAAGGGGGGGGAGGGGGGGGTAAGATGGGAAGGGGATTTATTTATAAATGAAGCTCAGATAACATGATGGAAGACAGCGTGGTTTTGTTGTTTTTGTTGTTCCTACAACAATTGTTGTTTTCAGCAATCACTGTTCGCCTCATATTGCATTCAAGTTCAACGGTGGAGTTCCATAAATTAACATTTGTAATGAAATAATGCGTTATTTTATTGCCTTCGAAAGGTTGTTCGAATGATAATCAGCTTGTGAGTTCGACGAAATGGCAGAAAAATGGCACAACCAAAGCAATTTTATTGTCTAGTGTTCAAATCGAGTTGATTGTTCTCGGTTTGTCGTACCTAGTTGTGATAGAAAAATAATTCTTTTAACGCAAATTTTTCTAGTTAGTTGAATTTGTTCTATACACAGTACTTCAAGAATATTCTACATGGCTTTTAAAGCAAAATTGTTTTGCCAACTTATTGTCTGACTGCTCTGGCTTAAGAGTTATGGGGCCTGAAAGACCCAATTGATGACTTTTATTTTGGCTGATAATTACAAAACAACTGTTGCTCCTAGTTAATTGATGTCGGAGAACCAAACTGAGGTAAGGCTAACAGGAACATTTCTTTACAAAATGTTTGACATGAGAATCTTCAAATCTTCTTTTGACCAGACCGACACTAGCATTCTTAAAATAGTTATTTTTGTGAAATATTGTATGTGAAAAAATTTACAAAATCAATCACTGAAAGAACGTGATAGTGCGTTTATTATTTTGTCCAAATCTGTTTAATGATATTATTAGTCAGAGTCTAAAAGTTTCTCACACAATCACTTCCACTTCAGTGCTTTAGTGACTTCCTTGCTTACGCCAAAAATGCAACTTTTAAAGTTGCTGGTATCTATCCTACCCAAATATTGTCATTGAAATCATCAGCCACTGAGACTAGTTGGCGTCTATAACATATTGGCTAAAAGCCAAGCCTTTTACTAAAAAAAAAAACATACTGCAGCATTCGCAAAATGCAAAATCACACTCAAAAACAAACTAAACTAAAGTACAGCAAAAAATGTGAAGCATAAATCAAATTTTATCATAAGATCCTTCTATAAAATCATACTTTTACCCTGTTCTACTGACAGCAGAGGATTCCAGAACAGAAATCAGCTTCCACCACATAAGCATAGCCAACAACGTCTTTTCTTTGGTTGCGTCTTTTTTGGGTCACACTAAATAGCGTTACAACAAATAAGCGTGGCAGTGACGGTGGCGGTAACGCTCTCTATATGTCTCTACATTCGCGTAAGGCCATTAAACCGAGTTAAGCCCAAATTGGGGAGCTGAAAGTGAAATTTGTTAATGGCGCGTGTGTCGTTATTTTCGTTACATTTAATGTCGACATTTTGTGGTTAAGGAAGTAGTAGCAAGCGTGCCTCGGTTATCTTTGGAAATGACATTAAGAAATGACATGAAATCATCTACCGCAGAGGCTGTTTTTTTTGTGGGGAAAGAGGGGTAGAGGACGGTTTATGTAGTAGGTACTTTAATGCTTTATTTTTTTTCATTCCTATTTTCTACAGGCGTGTTGAGCAGTTTTATGTTCATTTTTATAGAGTTTTAAATTATTTCAAATGTATTTAATTAAAATGAAATCCGCTTAAATAGCAAAAAAAAAATCATTAAAAACTTACGCTCATCAATAAATCATTCTTAGTTTCAATTACAGTTTGAACAACTGTATGTATGTATATGTATGTGTGTGGAAATTTTGATATGCCCTTATCGCTGTTGACCGTTGTGTGTGTAGTTATTTCCCTTATTTTTATGTCACATTTTAAGCCATTAAGTAGTGAAAAATTATGTGCTTCACACACACCTACTCATGTGGACTCTCCATGTGCTCTCTATGCGTTCGATGGAGCTGCAAAAAAATGTACCAAACATTTTATTTTTTTATCGCTTAACTCGCCCACAAAAGTCACGCCCGTTGGTTTGAGCTACACAGCGTACTGGTAGTTTATTTCGCCTGCAGCACCGGAAATTTGTGCAATATTTGTGCCGCATTCAGTGCGCTCGCTCTGAAATGTTGTGTCTGAAATTTATTTGCGATAATAAGCGGAAAGTACGCATGTGTGTTTGCATGATAAAAACAAGAATCCCTTCGATATATTTTAGCATTGGCGATAAGAGAGAATTACGCACAGCAATTTCTGCATTGTAGAACTATTTCAGATATTTCGAAAATGTAAGGAATTTTGTTCCCCTAAAATAGATGAATATTAGATTATTTTTAAGATATATTGCTAGATTGCTAGTTCACAAATTCGTTCAGTGATTAATCACATGACTTGACACAGGTCCGTAGCCAAAGGGGGGAGCTTTACCAAAGAGTAGACAGAAAATCAATTCAACTAAAACAAATATAAGTAAAGGAAAAATATAAATTTCTAAGTTCTAAAAATTCTAAAGAAGGTTGTAATTGGAATAAAAGTTCGTTACAAGAAAAGTTCTAATTGAATTATGAATTGTAAAAAGTTACGACCATTTATTTTTTTCCATAATTATGAGCCTATGTTATTCTTTAAAAACTGTATCAAATAAAAAAAAAAAGGATTTTGAGTTAAAAAACTGTATCAAGTAAAAAAAGGATTTTGAGTGATGTAAATCTTTATTTGTACCATAACAATTTTTTTTGAAGTGAAACTTCTTTGGCGGCGAGAAGGTCCTTTTCAAGGTCCTTTTTCGTGACGCTAGGCTAATGTTTTCAATTCATATGAAAATTAAAAAAAAATTATTGCCGCTGCCGAGAATTGAACCCCGATTATCGTTGCTTATGAGCCGGAATCTATACCCTTACGCCACGTAGACACATGATAAATAGCCAAACAAAATGTAATTAAAACTGAACGCGTAACATACTGAAAATAACATAATTAACATTAACTTTAGATTAACATTAACATTACATTATTAACATAACCGCAACATTAATTTTAATCCTACAAGTATGCACGGAAAAAAAAAGAAAAATAGCTTAAACAGGAGCAGAACGCGTTCGTGAATATAGAGAGCGAATTAGAGCTCTTAAGAATACAGCCGCTCCTGGGTCTGCAACTAATGCTGAAGGTAAGGTGATTGCAACAACGGCTGAGTTTCAAAATGCATTTTTACGAAACATCAGTGTATTTTGGTGAATCTACAAAGAACCAATCCCCAAAAAACACACTAATGCATCTCAACAAAATTTTAAAGCCAACCAAGTTGATGCACTCAACAATCAACGTTCGCTGCTCTATGTGGCCCTCTATCAACATAGCAATTATTATGATCAGGAAGCAGGAGGTAATAATGAACAAAATTCGCCTCTGCTTTCGGAGGCTCCTTCAAAGAGTACTATGCAAATGCAATCCAGCATTCAAAAAGTAACAATGTTGAGAAGACATTCGAAAGCAACTAAAACACCAACTGAACTAAAACAAGTACCGAAAATAACTGTTATTTTACAATTTTCAAATGAAAAAAATTGTCGAGGGACTTTTTCAAATATACCATTATGTTACAAATGTCCTCAGCCTCACGAATATTAAGTCGCTTTTAAATTTGAAACTGATTCTTTAAAAGTTAATTTCTTGCCTAGTATATTTCGTGGAAAAATAAAGGTTACTTTTGACTCTTATTTTATCGGTCAAAAATAGCAGTTATTTTGTGATTTTAATTTTTTCGGTCAAAAATATCAAGCAATTTGTGTTTTCTTAAAGGCCGCTTGACAGATTGAACTCTTGCCACCACGTGTAAAATGTCTCACCGATGAGATGAAAATAATAATATCAAAATTTTTTTATCGGTAAAATTAACAATTGTGGTGACCGTGGCATGCAGGTTAAGTGTATGGCCTAGCATGCTCGGAGCCCGGGTTCGATCCCCAGCCGTGGCGAAAAGTTTTTTTTCAATAAAAAATTTTTCTGATCGGTCACCACCTCTCTGCAGACAATGGCAAACCTCAGAGAGTAAACAATGCCATGTAAAGCTTCTTGAGAACATGAAATTTAGCCGTTCGGAGTCGGCATAAAACATGTAGGTCCAGTTCTCGGTCAATTGTGTGCAAACATTTAATAACACACACAACACAATTGATCATAAGAAGCTCGGTCAAAGTCCTTTCAAGGGCTGAAATGGCCAATTTGTTTTTTTTTTTTTTTGTGTTTAAAATGAACAAATATAAATTACCTGATATTTTTGACCGAAAAATTAACGGCAGAAAATAACTGTTATTTTTGCCCAAAAAAACTATAAGGCACAAGAAACTGTTATTTTTGTCGGAAAAAATAAAAATTAAGAGATAAAAGTTAATATGTGACACTTTCGACAAAAACCATATTCGGCACGGTCCCTGGATGCAAATATTGAATCAACAAATTATTATATCATTTCGTATTGATTGAATTTCTTTTCAAATACTTTCTCTCTCTATTTCACACTTAAATCTCTCTTATTTCTTACTGTTAAAGAAGTTTCACTTCTGCCACGTGTACGTTGCTACACGCGAGTTTTTTATTACGTGGGAAAGGGTGATCTCCCTAATATTCCCCAATACTCCCGAACATTCTCCATAAGGCTTGCGATTGTCTGAGGCTTGTTGGCATAAGACCACGACAAGCCCCAAAGAAAGAAATCTGGGATGGTTAAATCGATTTATCTTGCTGGCTATGCCAAATCCATTATGGCTCGTGCTGTGTGTATGTTTACACCGTTCTGTTAAAAACACATGTTTTCCAACATGCCCCACTCATTCCATTCCGGCTATAAGAAGTTGTTTTATCATGGCCCTGTAGCGTTCGCCAGTGACAGTTTTGCCGACGTAACCGCTTAAATGGAGACAAAAATTTTAACATCTTCCAATAGGGTGATTAATTTTGCATTCCAGATGAAGCGAGTAAAAATGTGTGAATAAAAGATTATGTTCTAAAGATTTACGTTTTTCAAAAGAGATTCCACACTATCAAAAGAGAAATCCATACGACTTTCGCAGAAAAAGGAAATCAGTTCAAGATCGTGTTCTGTCTGCAGCTTGTATTTTGCTTCAAAAACATCTATGAGTTCTTAGGGAGCGGGTCGAAATTTCCCTTACAAAAATTGCCGTTGACAAAATTCACCCTCACAAAATTTTCATTTCCAAAATAGTCCCTTTTAAAATTTCCCTGTTTTAAAATTGTGCTTTACAATGTTACCCTTTACAAAATTACACCTTTACAAAATTGTCCCTTTACAAAATTGTCCCTTTACAAAATTGTCCTTTTTGAACTTAATACTGAAAAAATAATCAATGCATCTTTATCAAACAAAAATTTTATTCAAAAATTAATTTAATATAAATATGCAAAAAACCAAAACAACAAATTAACATTTAAATCGGGTTGGGCCCTTTACAAATTTTTTTTCCCCCTTAATTTGTTTCTAATACACAGATTTCAGACGGGTTGGGGTCGAAATTGCCCTTATACAAAATTTCATTGACAAAATTGTACTTTACAAAATTGCCCTTTTTTAAAATTGTCCTTTACAAAATTTCCTTTTTACAAAATTTCCCTTTAAAAAATTTCCTTTTTACAAAATTTCCCTTTAGAAAATTCACCTTTACAAAAAAAGATTAGGAATACGTTCTAGCGTTTATCGTAATTTTAATTGTCGGTCATGTCTGAAATTTTTGTATCGGAAACAAATCTAGGGGGGAAAAAATTTTGTATAAGGGCAATATCGACCCAAACCCGATTTAAATGATAATTTTTTGTTTGGCTTTTTGCATAATTGTATTCAATTAATTTTTGAATAAAACTTTTGTTTGATATAATTTGCATTGATAATATTTTCTCAGTATTAAGTTCAAAAATTTATCAATGGACAATTTTGTAAAGGTGCAATTTTATAAAGGGTAATTTTGTAAAGTACAATTTTAAAAAAGGGAAATTTTAAAAAGGGACAATTTTGGAAATGGAAATTTTGTGAGGGTGAATTTTGTCAAGGGCAATTTTGGCAAGGGAAATTTCGACCCGCTCCCATTTCAGACATGACCCACAATTAAAAGTACGATAAAAGGCGCGCGCTTTTCCACAGTATCAACATATTATTTTTTAATTTCTTCTTTGTACAATTTTGTAAAGGGAAATTTTCTGAAGGGGAAATTTTGCAAAGGGAAATTTTGTAAAGGACAATTTTAAAAAAGGGCAATTTTGTAAAGTACAATTTTGTCAATGAAATTTTGTTAAAGGGTAATTTCGACTCCAACCCGAATTCTTATAATTGAGTTTTATTTAATTTAAAATAAATCGTTATCAAAAGTACCATGCTAATTTCTTTGCATTAGAAATGAGGATGAACCTGAATGGGTCGACATGGAATACGTTGAAGAATTCTATTTCGATGAATCCCAAAAGTTTCCAGCATCTTACATTATAGTGATTGTGAGCATCGATACTTCGCATATGGAATAGTTTATATTAATTAAAGTTATCTAATCATGAGTTCCCAGCTTTTCTTTTCCAGTGACTCTTGAATTGAAGATGGAATACTTTTTATTGATGGAAATAATAGATTTCTAAAATTGTTTCTTAAATTTTTTCGTATACTACGTTACTTTATAGGGGGCAAGGGAGGAGTTTTGAAATACACTACGATGAGTAACGGAGGGGGAGAGGGGCTACAAAAAAGTTGAAAAACTTTCACGTAGTTTATGAACGACCCCTAAGGTAATTGAAGGAATGTAATATTTTAAACCAGTTTTTCAGTATGTGTTTTTGTGTGAAGACCGACCAACCCGTACTAATCTACATAGGATTTATGAATTCTACCACTAAATGCATAACTTAGTTCACATATGTTCTATTATAACTTAGTTCTCTTATAAAGGGTGTTCCATTAAGACGTGTGGTACTTTGATTTTGAGTTAGTAAAGTTCGAAATTTTTCCAAATCTTTTATTTTGTTCGCAAGGTCAGACAAAAGAATTATGTGCGAAAAATTATTTCTTCGCTCAGAGTTGACATTTTCGGTATTTCCGTCCACATCTTCGAAAAAAAACACCATGTAGGTGGCCTCCGACCCAGACGGAGAATAAAAAATAGTATAAAATCAAGCTCAAAGAATTTTTAAATAAAATTTGTTCAATAGAGCTCAAAATCATCTCAAGACATGCTCCAACAAGGTTGGAAAATTGTTATTTAAAAAATTTTTATTTATTTAAAAAATTGCAATTGGAAAGTACTGGCCAAAAACCTCTTAAAATACTAATGAAGTGCAATCTCGTTTATAAAAAAATGAATTTTGTTGTTTTTGTTTTTGCACAAAAAAAAAAACGAGCAACTGAACGACATAATTCTCAGTTGGTTTTTGTTCCTGTTAGTGATAAAAGTGCAAAAAGTAAATTCAAAAATTATATTTTTCAATCCGAATTGGATCAAATAAATCTAATTTCGACAATGAAAATATAATTTTTCATTTGCTTCCTGTCATTGTTGTTTTTTTATTTTTTTGTTCGGTTCCCTTGTTGCTTGAGACACTTGTACACTCAGAAAAATGTGTAATATTAACAGTCGGTCGCTGTTATTTCAAAACACTGTTAGATTGGATGATTTGAGTTCAAGTTAACAGTTTTCTTTGTGGAATGAACGTTTCAAAGTATTTTTGTGTTTTGTGTGGCCTTTTACATGGGATTGAACCCAGGTCAGTCGAGTTCTAAACATGAATTTCCAAGATATTGATTCAATTTCATTAAGAACGTGCGTATAAGTGTACCGTGTTCTATAAAAAAACCGGCTACTGATTAGGTGCAAAGGTCTGATTAGGTCTATGAGATGTCAATTGATACCTGCCGATATATTTTTGAATCGGTTCTAAGATTGGTCCAAAGGTATCTAACCGATGTCAATTCACCCCTGTCAATGACAATGCCATGTAAAAGGGACCGGTTGGTTTCATATGTTGGTGGCAGAATTTTAACCGGTCACTATCACTTTGGAACCTATCACGTGCTAGTTTCTGAACCTGTTCTTTTTTTCTGTAGGAATTTAATAACACACAACACAATTAGTCATAAGAAGCTCGGTCAAAGTCCTTTTAAGGGCCAATTTTGTTTTTTTTTAAATTCATGTTGCCTTAATATATTTTTTACTTTCTATTTTGAGACGTGAATTTCTCAAATTTTTCAATTTCTACGCAACAAAATATGTGTCAAAATTATAAAATTTTTAATTCAACTCAATTTAAATATTTATCTTTACCATTTTAAATATGAAAATACAGATATTGAGGATATTTTTCTCGGAACGTACAGTTTGTCAAGTAATTGTTTTGACTATAAAAAATAATCTCTTTGTTGTGTTGAAATAAAAAAATCGCAGTGTTTGTTTCTTTTTTTCACTTTAACTTTTTAGATTAATGTTATTTAATTTTTAACCTATAGATTAAATAAAAAAAAAATGGCAAAAAGTATGAAAAACGACAAAATATACAACAACCCAAGAAATCACTTCAATATTTGCTTGTCAAATAATTGTTTGGACTATTTTTCTTTTACAACTTGTTCAGTATTCTAGAATGCATTTAAAGGAAATATTTTATATATTGTTATGTTCAACACTTTGCTTTACCAATTTCATGCATAAAATTCATTTATTATATATATTTGATCGTTCTGTCAGGTGTATTTCAAGTTTTTCTCTTTAAAATTTTTAAATATTAAAATTCCGGGAAAACGAACCGAATTCGACGTGATTCAATTAATTTATTATAACTATACACTTGGTAAATCAGTAAAAGAACTTTGCGGAATATTTTGTAAGTCGAAACAAACCTTATACAACATCCTAAATCGCGCTGAAAATGAGAAAAGACTCACACTTTCTTCATCGTCTGGCCGACCAAGTAAGCTATCCGGTCGTGTGAAGCGATTTTTGATCAGAAAAGTGGATGAAAACCCCAGAGTATCGACAAGAGCCCTTGCTGCCTGCTAAAGCGAAGAACTTGGCGTTTCAGTATCCCACGAAACTATTCGCAAAACATTGATCAAGCACCAATATCACTCACGGATAGCAAGAAAGAAGCCTTTACTTTCACAAATAAATGTTGAAAGGAGACTTTGTTTTGCAAACGCGTACGTACAAATGGATGATAGTTACTGGGGAAACATAATTTTTTGTGATGAAAAAAAAATCATGATGTTTTATAATGATGGACCCCAGACTGTGTGGAGAAAGCCACTTACTTCACTGCAGAACAAAAATTTGATTCCGACAGTTAAATTTGGAAAATTGTTGGTCATGGTATGGGGGTGTATATCGAGCAAGGGAGTCGGAGATTTGGCTTTTGTGGAAAATACTATGGATGCTGCACAATATCTGAGCATACTAAAGACACATTTGGTAAGCAGTGGCAATAAATTCGGATTTGAAAAAATTTTCAATTCTACCAAGACAATGATCCGAAACACAAAGAGCATACCGTACGGACATGGCTGCTCTACAATTGCAAAAAAATGTTGATACATCTGCCCAGAGTCCGGACCTTAACCCCATTGAAAATTTGTGGTCGTTTTTAAAAAAGAAAGTGGCCAAAAGGCAGCGAACGAATAGAGCAGCGTTGAAAAGGGCCGTAATTAAGGAATGGATGGACATACCCAACAGCTACAATATGGAAAAGTTAATTTTTTTCAATGAAAAGAAGACTGCAAGCAGTAATAGTTGCAAATGGTGGCCACACCAAGTACTAATGTACAAAACTTTACAAGAGTTCCTAACAGTTCAAACAATTATTTGACACATAAATATTAGTGCTCTCTTTCTTTGCTGTTTATTTTGTTGTTCTTCATTCTTTTTGTTATAACAAACAAACAAAACAAATTGGCCATTTCAGCCCTTGAAAGGACTTTGACCGAGCTTCTAATCATCAATTGTGTTGTGTGTGTTATTAGATGTTTGAACACAATTAACCGAGAACTGGACCTACACGTTTTATGCCGACTCCGAACGGCTTAAGTGCATGTTCTCAAGAAGCTTTACATGGCATTTTTTACTCTCTGAGGTTTGCCATTGTCTGCAGAGAGGTGGTGACCGATCTGAAAAATTTTTTTATTGAAAAAACTTTTCGCCGCGACTGGGGATCGAACTCGGGCTCCGAGCGTGCTAAGCCACACACTTAACCTGCCACGGTCACCACATCTTTTTGTTATATTATTTTCAATTTATACAGATTTTATGTCAAATAAAGTTAATGTAAAAATTTTGAGTGAAAAAAGTATGAAAGCTTTGGTTTTTACTTATTTCAACACAAAAGATAGCTTCCTTTTTTTATAGTCAAAACAATTACTTGACAAACTGTATATATTTTGGGAAAAATCACTTCAAACTTGTTTTGTTTAAAATTTAATAATTATATGGAGAGTTTCTTAAATCAAAATACATTATATTGCATCCATCATCTTGCATTTCTGAGTGAAGATTCGCAAACAGTGACCAATAAAACTGCTTTAAAGACGAACAGTTTAACTTTATAGTTGCTCAAAAAATTCGCCCAGAAACAAAAATAAAAATTTTTAAATATTTTTGTTCTTACTTTAGATTTTATTTTTTGTTTTAAATAAATTTTGATTTTAAAAATATCTCCATCCACTATTTTCATCACAATTATCTTATCATGAAACTCAAATTAAGTTCTTCCAATTTTATGTTGTTTTTAATGGTCGAAATAATATTCTATCATGAATAATCATTATTTTATTGTTTTCAATATTCTGTATTATTTTCCGTTATATTTTTAATAAAATTGGATGATAAAAATTTTTCTTAGCACAAAATAAGTTAGTTTTTTTTTTAATTCAATTAATATTCATGTACCATGTTCTTAGATTGTTCTCAAATTTGTGATCAAAAATATCACTGTGATAGTTTTTTTTAAAGTTTTGAAGATGCTCGAAGATGGTTTCCCCATATTTCGGGCTTGGGGAATTTCATTCAAAATTTTGTATTGAAAATTTTGTCGCCAAAGGAAGATTTTCCAGATTATATCCCCCATTTAATGGCTTGTAATCCTGAATACATATATTTTATGAACATACCAGACAATAAAAACTAAGTATTGGGTTTGTAAAACCGAAATAAAGCAAAAACAAAAAATAGTTTTTTTTTTGTCGTAAATCCTCAAACTTGCAAAAAAACTTTTTGCAAAAAATCTTTCATAAATATTTCCGTTATTCCTTTTAATTATTGAAAATGAAATTTCAACACAAATCAGTGAGAAATGAATAAAGTTTTTTACAGAATAGCAAGATTCTTAAGGAGAGGCAATCAATCAATACCACTTCATAACATTTTACAAGAAACTATGAGCAAAAATCGTAAACTGCGCTTTTGAATGGTCATATATAAAAGGATTTCACATTTAAAACACTTTTGATAGTTCTATATCTGGCGTCGCAACTTCTAATCTAATATTAAACAAACAAACATTGCTGCATATTGGAACATGAAGAAAATAAAATTGTGTGACAACTTGTGAAACATGATTAAAATGCATTTATGTGGGCTGGGCGATAGTGAAATGAATTTTGACGGTTTATAAAATTACCGCTATCACACAATAACAGCTCCCCAACTGTTAACGAATTAACTTCACAAATAAATTAAAAAAGAAAAAAAAAAGCCATCCGTTAGAGTTACGCTCTCATGCTTTGTCATAACAAACAACAACGGTTTTCCACGTTGAGCAACAGCAATTGTTGCAACAATCAGAGTGACAACAAAAGTTAATTCTCTGTCATTGCTCTGCACAAAATGCACAATTAAGGGAAGCGCCCTTTTATCATCAGAATAGGTGGCACCCTCTTATCCCACCAACCCACACACCCCACACTTTACTGACAAACAATATAAAGGCCCCAGCAGGCTTGAATGAGTTCTCATGTGTTAAACGGAGCGTGTTATTTAAAGCTATACTTGCCAATGAAAATCCATGATGATGATGTTGATAATGATGATGATTTTTAAAAGCAATTCAACGAGGTTGCTTCGGAGGAGGCAAAGCAAACATTAAGCAAAACAACTGAGACAAAAAAAAAACAAACAAACAAACAAACAAGCAAACAAACACTTGCACAAATACAACAACATTCAACAAATTAGGCGCAACTGCTTTTAACCTAATTACAAAGCAACAACAAAAACAACAACTGGCAAACAACATTCAAGTAGGTCTTAAATTAAAGCAATGTGCGACGTGAACAATTAACGTCAGACAAAAACGTTTTGGCGTATAAATTTTGGCTTTTTTATGATGACAAATTGTCGAGTGACCGCGTACGTGCGGTGCCAGCAAATCAAGAAAACGATATATCGTCTATTGGAATAAATTGATATTCATAAAGTATTAAAAAAAAAAAAAGAAAAAAATTACAAAAAAATAAACAGTTCAAATTCAATATCAAAATAACTTCATACCAGTGTTGCCAGAGAGCCGAACTGATATTTACCACTATTTGAGAAAAAAATTACCACTTTCTGAGAAAATTTACCTTTTTCTAAAAAAAATTACAAAATTTTAAATGACAGTTTAACAGTCGTTATAACTCACTTGATCCTATTGCAAATTACTATTCCAATTCACGATGTGTAGGGGACTTCTTTTATCCACTTTTCCATTAAATTTTTTTTTAAGAACTGGTCATTGCTTTCTATAACCGATAATCTTTAAATCGATATTCAATGAAATTTTAAAACATTTGATTTCTTCTTATGGCTTGGTGTGTTTCAACAATTTCCTTAGTTTTTAAGTTAAAATTTGCAGCAATTCAAAAATGAAAACAATCCTACATTTGTTATTTTTTGGTACAAAAGGGGAAATATAAATAATTAAGGACTGCTTGTGACTACGTTCAGAGAGGTAACAAAAGTGCAAAAAACTTAAAAAATTTGGAAATCTACAAAATAATTATACTGCAAAATTTACCACTTTTAGTCAAAAATTACCATTTTTAACTCTACCCAAAAAATGAGTCAAAAATTACCTCATTTAGGGAAATTTACCTCAATCTGGCAACATTGCTTCATACATCATCCTACGCAGCGGTAACGTTTTTCAATAACTCTTGACAATCAAGAGTTATAAAATTCTGCTACTTCAGTGTTGACTCTTTAAAGTCAACATTTGCATGGCAGCTACGCATAATCTCCTTCTACACTTCCTACTCCTCCTCCTCCTCCCCCTCCTCCATTGCTTCTATTCAACTTCACATGTAATAGTTTCACTAAACGATGATGCACTTTTGCTGCTGGAGAGGCTATTGAAAGCACACTTTGCGGGTGGTCGAAAACCACGCAGCCACTGTTGCGAATTTAAATGCTGGCTGATGCGATTCATTCTGGTTATGGGTCGTTAGAGTAGATTTTGCTAGACTTGTATGTTAATAAAATTCTGCAGCAAAAAACATTCTGCAGAATAATAGAAATACGAGACTCCAGAAGATTGAAGCAAGCTTACCATTTTAAAAAAAACTTCTAACTGTTCTATAAATGATCATTCATTTATTCAACCAGCGGCGCAAACTGGGTGGAGAACAATGACTTTCGGTTGTCCTGATGACAATTGGAAAGTAGTGAAGTGTATAAGGAAAATATATATATATATTAGGGCGGGTCAAATTGTTCGGATGAGAAAAAAAGAAGAATGCGTATAGCAGAATTGTAATTTTTGGTGAATTCTGAGAACATTTTACCAATAAACCATAGGTCTAAAATCAATCCCAATATCGCGCAAATCGAGATCAAAATTTGGGTATGGAATTAAAAATAATCAAGTTTTATATAAAACATACTATCGACAAGTTCAAAAAGGCAGCGTGTATCAATGATTTTGGGCATGTTGAAAAGCAAATTTTGCCAGCTCCCCGAATCTGAATTGATTTTTTAAATATTTTGGCTCTTAAACCAAATTTAGCCAACCTGATTTTTAAAAATTGTAAAAAAAAAATTTTAAAATCGTAAAAACGATTTTATCATTTCAATTTAACTTATAAATTTCTCATTATTACTATTTCACTACACTCCTCTCATTTTAGTATTTAAATAGTAAACAAAATTGGAAGTAGTAAGCACTTTATGCAAAACCGACCACATTTTTTATAAAATAAATAAAAATGTATAGTAAATAGAAAGCTATTGTTTTGTTGACAGTCTTTAGTTTATCGATCGCATTCATAAAACATCGTAATATCAGAATTCTCCAAGTGATAAAGTTTATGTAGTGAATAATTATTAAATCTTCTGCAAAATCCATTGATTCTTCTGTTTTGGAAATGGACGTTTCATTTCAAATCTCAGAGTCAAGTTATTTGCCATATCAAAACATCAGTGATTTCGGTTCTCCAAGCGAATTTAGTGAGCTTAACTTGTCAAGTAATCGCGATATTTTAAAGTACCATTTATTTTTAAGTGAACGTGAGAGAGAAAATGGTAAACACTTTTCTTATTCAATTTTTACCAAGCAAGTCACAAAAAAAATAATTTAAATATGGGCGAAACTTAATATAAGAATTATTAATTCAATAAGTTTCCCAAAAAATCTTAATTCCTTAATCAATAATTATAAAAACAAAATTATATATAAATCTAGACCCAATGTTATTGCCAATTTCTTAAAAACAATAAATGACTTTTTTTTATATCGAAAAATGCCAATGCATTACAACAACGCCTTGCAACTGTGGGTTGATCCCGAATCATCTTCAACAGTTCATGATTGATCAGCATTCAAATAGAAAGCATACGATTCTAGAATTCATGACAGATGCAGATCAACAATCAACACAGCCATCAACTACTCATGATCCAACATATAACATTGACGTACCAAAAATGGATGTTGACTCTGAATTTACAATTGAAATACCAACAACCCCACGCCATGTCACATTGAAAAGGGACCGTATAGCAAAAGATATGACGCTTTCAATTTTGCCATAATGTGCGATAGATTTGGCGTATCGGATAGAGTCGTATCTTGTTTGGCTACAGCTCTTTTTAAAGACATTGGTTTCAGAGATGTCCATGGCGATTATGTTATCTTGGATAAAGCCAAATAAGCTCGGGAAAAAAAGATATGTAGAGATTCAGTTTGTCGGAAACACCTCGGCGATGCCAACATAATTGCTTTTTCTTTTGATGGAAAAAAATGAGGCCTGCGGTCTTTCTACAGAAGTGAAGTATCTGTATTGATTAGCTTAGGCCGTTTCTGAAGGTTTTTGTCCTGCAGATTTAACCAGTATGAAACCCGGGCAAATAGTTCATTCTCGTTGGCTTACCAAAGATAGCAGACTATTGCGAATATACGTAACTACAAATTCACCATCAACGGCGAATCCAAAAAAAAAAAAAAACAAACTTACAAACTCTAGCAAAATATATTATGAAAGTTTATGTACGAATATACTTTAATATAAAGTATTACAATTCTGTTATCTACGGCAGTACACTGTTTGCAAAATTTATACGATCAACGCAATATTCGCCACCGAAACTAAGGGATATTGTTAACGCTGTAGTACAAAATAATGAGTCAGTCATCTAGAGAATGTTTTATTAACAATGCTCTTTGATGGTAGAAAACCGGTTCGCGAAAGAGCAATCAAGAAGATTTTGTATAATCGAGGTAAACTTTATGATCCAACAGTGTTAAGGACTTATAAAAAGCATAGCATCAATTTTGAATGCTCAGACTATATTGATTTGATAAACTTAGATGATGACAGCATTTTATCCGAACCTCCATTCACCGCAAACATTCCATACGAGCACATGCTAAGTTATCTAGAAATTGAAGATCCGCAGCTGCCAGACCCACAAATTCCATCGCATATTCAGGGAACTTTGTTCAGTTACTTTCAAGTGTTTCGAGACGCGTAATTGAAAAAAATAGAGACGACATTATGGCAGTAGCTACAAAAAGTCGAACTAAAATACCCCGCATTGAAAGCAAACAAGACTTAAATTTTACTTTTTGCTTTTATTTTACTTTTAAAATGAAATAAAAGATTTTTTGTAAATTCAAATGGCAAAATACTTTTAAAATAAATTCAGATTCGGAGAGAAAGCAATTTATTTTTCAACATACCCAAAATCAATGATAAACGCTTCCTTTTTTAACTTTTCAACAGAATTTTTATATAAAACTTATTAATTTTTTTAATTCCTTTTAATTGGGATTGATTTTAGACCTATGGTTTTTTGGCGGAATTTTCTTAGAATTCATCATAGATTACGTTTCTGCTATACGCTTGGACGATAAAAAATCTTTATATATATATTATATATCTCGTACTTAACTACATATACCATCATCACCATATCCGATATAATAATGGAAGAGTAAAAAACGACCATAACTGTTCAACCCTAATTCTAACAATTAACAAGATCTGATAAACAAGACTTTTGCAAATTTTTTTATTTGGAAACTAAAACTTTATCCCAAATAACGTCGGTTACTCTGATTGCCTTATTTAATCTATTAATACCTAAATTAGTGCTTTATTGAGAAACATTTAAAAAAATCTCTCATTGTTTCATAGTAACCGAAAGTATGTCAATCAAACTAATATTTAAATAAGTTGGTTTTTTGTTTTAAAATAGCAAGATCACGTTCATATATTATAATTACTATTGTTGTATGACACCCAAGCTATTTATCAGTCAAGAACATTTGTCAAACTACGCCTTTCATTAAGGTTGTCGTCTCCAAACTTTCTACCATAAAATGAAGTTAGTATTCATTCAATGCTAAATTAGTATGCATGCGTTGAAACATGCATAAATTAATTTCCATAAAAGACCTGAATATGTATTTTTTTTTTTTGTCCTCTTTTGGTAGTTGGTTACTTCATTTATGCTACCAAAAAACTTCAAAAGGCGGAAAAACAATTACTTTCAGTTTTTTTCTCTTGTTCAAATAAAGTGTGTGTGGAAACACACACTTAACTGACAAATGAATTGTGACTGGCATTTTTTATTATTACACATTTAAGTGCTTTTTTTAATAAAATTGTGCTGCAGCGCATAGTTTTATGAAATCATTATTTTGAATTTTGCTGCCTGTAACTACTGAAAAAACTGTTAATTTAATACAACGCATTTCAAATGTAATGGATAAGCATCCATTTTAATTATAGTCATTAAGATATTAAAAAAATATGTCCAAAAACTAGCGCAAAAACTTAAAATAAATTTATACAAACAGCTAATAAAAATGCATTAAAGCGCAATAAAACGTATTATTGGTAACTAACACAAATACAGTTAACTACAACTAATAAATGCACGTGAGCTCGCAGCTAATAGCAGATAGCAATCTATCTTGGCCCGTTGCATGTCGATTGTATCTCTGCGCTACACACTTGTTCCAACAAATGCAGCATGAATTTTAATTTTCAAGCAACATACCCAGCAGTCAGCTGCTGTTAGTTAGCCAGCAAGTGTACCAGTGTTGCATTTAAGAACACACGATTGAGTGCGCACCGCACCCAACAAGACACACAGAGGCTACAGAAATTAAATTAATTTCAATTTTCAGTCAATGGAAAACGTGAGGCTTATTAAGCATGAGACTCTTGATTGGCTATCAGTTTTAGTTGTAATAAATTTGTTTGATCAGTTAAGTTTTAGATTTTTTGAAATTTCCTTAACTTTCAAAAATAATAATGAATTTTTTTTGTAAAATTAATTTTTATTTTAATTTGCGTCTTAAAAGCCAGAAAACTTAATTAAGATAAAAGCATTGTAATGTTTTCATTCAACAATTTTATCAATGAATGAATCGCAACGAATTTTGTTGTAACGTGGGCAGCGTTATGTAAATTTTTCACTTTTTATTTATACTCACGGCGCGCCGCTTGCATGTGGGTTGTTGTGAAACAAAAGCAGGAGTTTTTGATTTAAAAAAAAAAAAATATAAGAAATAAAAAAATCAAAACAAACAAATTAGAAAAGCTCTTCAGATTTAGGACAGAGATAGCAGCATTTCTTTAAGCGATTTCCACCGATTTTTGCACCCACTCTAGAGTCTAGAGTTTTATATGAAGAAAAACACAAAAACATTGTGAATGTGATAAACCATAGCAAATACAATAAAGTCGAAGCATCTTGACAGGAATTCATTAATCATTCATGAGCACACAACAACATCATCATTACGACCACCATTGCCATCATGATCTGCCGCCATCATTAGCAGCATCAGCATCATTTATAACAATTTGAAATGTTGGCTATTAAGTATCTGCGGAAATTTAAGTAACTAACGGGAAGCAAGTTAAAAATAACGGAGATTGAAAACGGTACACAATTATTAAACATGTCAGTGTGTTTTTCAAAAATATGTTTAACTTCGTAATTTGAATGAAATAGCAAATTATATTCATAACTATGGTCGAATTTTTTTAAACCTTCGGATTCACCTGAACAGGTCATGGTTGTAGCACCTAGAATAGGCATGACCGGCATAAAAAAGTTTATACATTCTTTATCAGCAACACCTCGTTTGTCTATTAAGTTATATGGATCTGACCGTGCGTTGTTTGTAAGCAGAGTTTAAAAAGGAGTTAAGTTAATTGCATGAAACTTATTACATATGAACCCAACACTCAGCAATATTTAACTTTTTGGAATTTTCCCTCGGACACGCCCTTTTCCAATAGAATCCCAAAATTAAAACTGCTAAAAAAGGACGTGGTGACCGTGGCATGCAGGTTAAGTGTGTGGCCTGGCATGCTTGGAGCCCGAGTTCGATCCCCAGTCGCGGCGAAAAGTTTTTCAATAAAAAAATTTTTCAAATCGGTCACCACCTCTCTGCAGACAATGGCAAACCTCAGAGAGTAAATAATGCCATGTAAAGTTTCTTGAGAGCATGAACTTTAGCCGTTCGGAGTCGGCATAAAACGTGTAGGTCCAGTTCTCGGTTAATTGTGTGCAAACATTTAATAACACACACAACACAATTTGATGATAAGAAGCTCGGTCAAAGTCCTTTCAAGGTCTGAAATGGCCAATTTGTTTTTGTTAAAAAAGGACGTGTATTTGAACAGCAAACAAAAAATTGGCTTTTTATTTAATATTAAATTTAAGATGCACAAAAATATACGTCACACGGCCACCTACACGCCCACTTCACATATAAACCACAATAACTAGGTGTGTTTATTAAGGAAATCGCATTCTATATTATATTAATGAATTTCGAATTTCAGTTTACTAGAAATATGCCCTGCAAACATTTGTAATCGCCTGAAAATCTCCGGCGAATCGCTTGGAAGATGAAACGATCGCCGGCGAGCTCTTCTGAGAGTCTTCCGGGAATCGACGAATGTAAGCAGCTGAGGACAAAAAAGCGATTCACCGGGAAGATTCTTAAGTCTTAAGTCATTCGCCTGGAAGATTCGCCAACGTATCGCCTAGAAGAGTCTTAAGCGATTCGCCGGGAAGATTCGCCATCGAATCGGCAGAAGGAGTTTTTGTTTGTTGCAGAGCATCATTGTTGAATGTTACAAGTTGTTGCAAGTTTGAACTAGCGGGCTCTTCAGACGTTGTTTTATCCCAGTTCCATGAAGTTTTTAAAAGATAAATTTTTTGATTAATTTTGATTTTGAAAGCTTTTTAAAAAGCAATCTTCCAACGATTGCTGGAATGAGCTAAGGAAGATTTTGAAATTTTTTGGAATCGCGTATTCATCCCTTGGGCGATCAAAAAGCGATCCATCTTCCAACGATCGCCAGAATGAGCGAAGGAAGATTTTGAACATTTTTTGTGAATCGCGCATTCATCCCTTGGGCGATCGAAAAGCGATCCATCTTCCAATGATCGCCGGAATGAACGAAGGAAGATTTTTAAATTTTTTGAAAATAGCGCATTCATCGTTTCTTTGATAGAAAAGCGATCAATCTTCCAAAGAACCCTTAGGCGAATCGCTAGCGCGTAGCCAAATGATCTAATCTTCCAATCGTCTTCCAAATGTTTGCAGGGTGGTAAGAGTTGAAGAAAGGTTAAAACTAAGTACCGTGGCCAGATCAGGATTCGAACTCGTTACCTCTGCTTATCACTCGACTACCAAGGTACTCCGCTAAACCAATTTTTTATTAAACTTTCAGGGAAGTTACTTCGTGTGAAGTAAGGTACGGACGGAAAAAGGAAACGTTGTACCTACCATACAACCTAAATTTCGGATATCGAATGGAGTTGGAGTGATAGGCCCCACAACCTCAATTTAGCCTGTACTCGACCTCAATTTCCACGTGCCGTTAGACTGGTTACTTTTCTAGACGTTGGAAGAAGGTTATTTCACTTCAATGGCTGCCAAAAATTGTTAGTATAGCTTTCCAACCATTACTTCATGAAACTCGTTACGAACTTACTCTGTAGTCGTATACTTCGTTTGGATCCACACATGGATCCACGGATGGGGCACATGGATCCAAGGATATGCACTGAGGATATGCACTGAATATGCATTGAATATTTTTGGAACAAAACTAAAATCAGGCACGTATATATTTAAAAAAAATATTTTATCGAAAGATGGGTGTCTGCTGCCCACGGACACGCCCACCTGCCATACAACCCAAAATTTTAAAACTCAATAAATAAGCTTATATTTGGACTATAGAGATCAAATTTGGTACGTATGTATTTTATGACAAAACGCAATGTTTTTGAACGTCAATCGACGAATTTGGAGAATCGAATTTGGACGTCAATCGATCACGGATACGCCTACCTACCATACAAGCAAAAAAATTTTAAATTCCATAAATAAGCTTATGTAGCAGGTGACCGTGGCATGCATGTTAAGTGTGGGGCTTAGCATGCTCGGAGCCCGAGTTCGATCCCCAGTCGCGGCGAAAAGTTTTTTCAACAAAAAAATGTTTCTGAAATGTTTCAAATGCAAACCTCAGAGAGTAAATAATGCCATGTAAAACTTCTTGAGAACATGAATTTTAGCCGTTCGGAGACGGAATAAAACACTTCACAGGCATTAACATGTTAAATGTAAATGTAAATGTTTCATCAAAATTGAAATGTATATAAAATATGGGTTTCATTCGCCCACGAACACGCCTATTTTCAATACTATTATTGTATTTTGGAAAAGTAGGCTTAGGGTATTTTATAGTCGGGCTAGACCGACTTTAGACTTTCTTTACTTTTTAATTTTAGTTTTTTTTTAATTTTAAATGAAATTATAAAGAAAACAGGGGTTGCAACCCCTCCCGTAGAGCGATGCCGGAGGTAGCGTAGGTACTTGTAAGGCCAGCCTTGCCGGTAAGGTCATCGGGGGGGGGGGTATCCACTTAAGCTTAAAGCAATCCACACCAAAAATTGGTGGAACAAATACTGGTGGAAGAGTAAATCCAGTCAATGGGTGTGCGTTATCAAGGCGCACTTCTAAGACTGTCGGCGGCGGATGAACTCTTCAGCTAGTCAACGGAGGCGGTCACAGTTAGGATGAACTACTTGGAAGCAGCGTCTGTTCCCATATTGGGTGGCTGCAAACAGCGTCTGTCTCGAGGCGAGCGGCTGAGCTATTAGCAAAACAGTATGCCTGGATTCTGTGAGATGGCAGCCCCATCATCAGGCTAGGGTGACATGGTCGGCGGCCTTGCGCATCTCGAATTACTAAATTGCCCTCGAAAATTCTACTACAAAGCCTTAGATTAAAAAAAAGGAATTATTGGAATTTGACAACCTTCAGCTATTGTACCCGGACAAAGATTGGTTTCTGGCATGTTATTAAACTTCTTGACGATTCCCCTTAATCCAACCATAATGCCAGATTCCTCCAACCCGAACAACAATTTTTGCGATATAAAATCGATATACTGGGAGTGAATTACGATGGCTCGGTAATGGAACCTACAACTCTACAACTGTCTCTACTGTTTTCCTCTATTCTGGTAAAGACGCATGATCACATCGAACTTCTGTGGTTGGAATCCTGTTAACACCAAAAGCAAATAGAAGTCTGATATCTTGGTCATCAATCTTAGACAGACTGATCACTGCGAGATTTCGGAGTAGAGTCAGGAACATTACCATATTACTGAGTTACGCGCCAACCGAGCTAGCCCCTGATACCGAAAAGGATGACTTCTATAGTCGGCTTCACGCTAGCTACAACGACGTGCCCAGAGGAGACATCATTATAGTGATATGTGACAAAAGTAGGGCAAAACAATGATCAGCTTTGACATGTGATGGGCAAACACGGCGTCGGTAATCGAAACGACAATGGTGAGAGGTTTGTAGAGTTCTGCATTTTTGAGCAAAAACTCTGCCACAAGGCCAGCTGGGTCTCCCCCGGTGGCCCCGAGAAGCAATTCGACCACTTCGCCGGTTTAAAAGTTGCCGTGAGGACATTAGGAACAAAAGGGGTGCCTACATCGGAAATATTCACGACCATCACCTCATGGTGACGTTTTTGCGTCTTCGCACTGCAGCTGTACTATAAAATGCGAGCTCAAATCGACGGGCACCTGCGTATTTTGCCGACAGAATGAAGTATCCGCAATCAATGACCAACTTTCTTAACCTGATTGGGCAGCGTACACCAGAATTTGCCTTGCCCCCAGAACAAACGCCAACACAATACTGGGAAGAGCTCAAGGTAGCGTACCGCTCAGCTGGAGATGTAGATGTCGGTAGACCACCACGTGGGTTTCACCCCTGAATGTCCGAAGACTCATGGACACTGATTTCAGAATGTGCGACACTTAAGAGCCGCATAAATGCCACCATTTCCGATGAGCGTAGTATGGAGCTTCAGACCCAGTATCGCAACATGCAAAAAGAAGTCAAAAGAAGTGTAAGACGCGATAAACGAAACCGCATTAATGACTTAGCTAGGCAAGCAGAAGACGCCGCATATTGTGGCGACAGCGGCGCCGTATACAAGATCACAAAACAGCTGATCGACAAAAACTTCACAGCAGATCACACAGAGAAGGACAGAGGCGGCCATCTTTTGCATTCGGACGACGAGCAGCTCACATACTGGAAAGAGCATTTTTCGCCGGTGTTAAACCACATCATGGCTATCGACGCCGCATCCTTTGCGGCTGGATTGCCGAATATGAACACCAATGTCCGCATCAATCCAGATCCACTAAGCGTAGGCGAGCTTTACGACGCAAACAAGTCGCTTCCCAACAACAAGGCAGCAGGAAGCGATACTATACCAGCGGAGTTCTAAAAGCTCATCCCAGTCGAGCCGCTGATGTGCTGTATCCACTTATTCGACTCAACTGGGAAAGCGAAAGCTCTCCAAAGAAGTGGACTGACGGAATAATTATCAAAATTCCGAAGAAAGGCCATCTCAGGGAGTGTGATAATTGACGTGGTATCTGTGTGCTGCCTGCGGCTTTTAAAATTGTAGTGAAAGTAGTTTTGAAACGGCTGAAAGACCATCTTTACTAGACGATCGACGCGGCACAGGCTGGCTTCAGTGCTGATTCTTCTTGTACGGAACATATTAATACAGTGCGCATCATCATAGAGCAATGTGCTGAATATAGATCCGATTTGCACATGATGTAAATCGATTTCGAGAAGGCGTTCACAGGGACTGCTTATGGGAAGCCCTTCGACTACTCGGCAGGCCGCGAGGAGTACGGTGGAAGGCAAAGCAAGTCAACTCGGCATAACTTGGAGAGAATTGTACGTTACAGCCAGAAACCGTACATGATGGCGCGTAGGCGTTGTAGAATCCCTATGTCCCGCTTTTGGAAATTCAGGATAAGAAGAAAATGAAGATAACAAAAATGTGTGTAAACAGAAAAAAGAGATTTTATAAAAAAAATTTATTTCTTAAGATTAAACCTATCATCATTCAGCCAGCGTGCATAGAGCTCATCATTTTGAGAATATTGCTTTCGTAGCAGAGAGTGTTCGTGAAAATCGTGAGCAGTCGACTCTCAGGCTTTGGACATTATGGCAAATTGGACCACAAAATGAACTATTTAAGAGCTAGTCGTGGGCAACATTTCAAATCATTGAGTTGTAGGAACCGAACTATCATTCCAAATAAGGATTTACATCAATACATTGATTTTTATGTATTTTATTAAGAAAACAAAGTAAGAAGCTCTTATTGGATCACCCTTTAAACGGAGGAGCTAGAACGCTTAAGAGACAATAGGTCGAGCGCCTTTTTTAAGAAAATCCCTCCTTAAACTACAAAAAAGGTTGCAAAATAGCCACTTAAGAAATAAAATATTAGGTTGTAGACAGATAAAATATATCGTGTTTTTTAGTGGAAAATAACCTCGTTTTTAAGTAAGGTGCACCCAAACTGTAAAATACGGTATTAGTGTTATGGTGTGGGCGTGATTTTTATACCAAGACTTTGGTTCAATTCATTAAATTAAAACTGTAATGATTGAGCACGTCTGTCAGTATCATGCAGGATGTTATGCTGTTGATGAAATGCTGATTATTTGACCTTGGTATACAACAACAATTCCAAGCATACCAGTAATAAAGCCAAAAACTAAACAGCGATGTCTTTAAAATTTACATAACATTAGATATAACAGTAACTTGAGAGTAAATGCCGGATTGTAATAAAATTTTGACATAGATTATTTTAAGGTTAGTTTTTGCAAAATAAAAAATCATACGAATTAACAGCTGAACCAACTTTTCTCATCCTTATTTACTGATTTGATATTATTCGTCACAGTCATCTGTAACAACGAAATTGGATATATGTGCGTATTTTTTCGGCCTACCGTTAACGTAGGGAATTATTTAAATTTGTCATGCCCAACTTAGACAAAATTTTCCTAAAAATCTGTTCCCATTTTCGCTTCGTATTTGGTTTCTTATAAGTGTCGTTGAATTAATAGACCGTAATTTTACTGTAACAGTTCCTAATATCAAAGTATGATTAATAAAAAAGTAAAGGGATTTACTTTCTCGCAAGTATTTTTTTAATTATTTTGAAAAAATATGTTTATCATTCAAACAATAAAACCAGCATAACTGACCCTAACCTTTTGTCTAAATCAAATAACAATAACATTGCGTGATTGTATTTAATTACTCTTATTCTTAAGGGCTAGGCTAGGGGACAATATTGAAACTGAAGTACCACAATAAAAAGTAGAAGAGTCATCAAAATAAACCAGACACAAGACCGAGTACCTCGCAAATGAGTGTGCGAATTTTATGTCTTCCGGCTTCCGCTAAAGTTCTCATTTAAATTCGCCACAACATGCCATCAATTCTAATTGAAAGTACAACTACATGTGCTGAGTGACGTCACTGTATTTTACCTCACTCAACGGACGGCAAAATATTATAACATGTTTGTTTCATTTGAAAATAAAGTACCTTTGAGGAAAAACTATGATCGATATATTAAAGCCTTTCCAGCTGAAGTAACCGAGTGCTATGGGTTAAAATTGTTCTAAACAAGTCGATGGAATTTATTTTTACTTGTTTGTCTTGGAATGTCTGAATATCAGATTCACGACAGGCGGAAGTTAAGCCAACACTTAGCATTCATCCTAGCTACTTGAGCTTTTTAGCTGTGTGGACGGAGTTGGTGTCTTATGTGTTGGTGATGTATGTGGCAAAACAGGTGGAGCGGGCATTTTTTTTTTGGTTATGTTTCGCAAATTTAATGCTAGAGGAAGCCGTTAAGGTGCAGCATGTCACGTGTTTGGTTCGAATTTGTATGGAATAACATCGACGTAAGAGGAAAGCGGAATTTATTTGCCTTTCTGGACATACATAATATGCAAATTATGCCACGGGTTATTTTTTGAAAATTATTATTCAGAAAAATGGAACACTAAATGGAATACTAAAGGAGTATCAAAGCTATTTTAATAGGATGTTTTGAAAGCTAAGAAATTCAACGATAAATAACTTTTAATAAAATTCGAAATCAACATACAAAATCAAAATCAAAATCAAAATCAAAATCAAAATCAAAATCAAAATCAAAATCAAAATCAAAATCAAAATCAAAATCAAAATCAAAATCAAAATCAAAATCAAAATCAAAATCAAAATCAAAATCAAAATCAAAATCAAAATCAAAATCAAAATCAAAATCAAAATCAAAATCAAAATCAAAATCAAAATCAAAATCAAAATCAAAATCAAAATCAAAATCAAAATCAAAATCAAAATCAAAATCAAAATCAAAATCAAAATCAAAATCAAAATCAAAATCAAAATCAAAATCAAAATCAAAATCAAAATCAAAATCAAAATCAAAATCAAAATCAAAATCAAAATAAAAATCAAAATCAAAATCAAAATCAAAATCAAAATCAAAATCAAAATCAAAATCAAAATCAAAATCAAAATCAAAATCAAAATCAAAATCAAAATCAAAATCAAAATCAAAATCAAAATCAAAATCAAAATCAAAATCAAAATCAAAATCAAAATCAAAATCAAAATCAAAATCAAAATCAAAATCAAAATCAAAATCAAAATCAAAATCAAAATCAAAATCAAAATCAAAATCAAAATCAAAATCAAAATCAAAATCAAAATCAAAATCAAAATCAAAATCAAAATCAAAATCAAAATCAAAATCAAAATCAAAATCAAAATCAAAATCAAAATCAAAATCAAAATCAAAATCAAAATCAAAATCAAAATCAAATTCAAATTCAAATTCAAATTCAAATTCAAATTCAAATTCAAATTCAAATTCAAATTCAAATTCAAATTCAAATTCAAATTCAAATTCAAATTCAAATTCAAATTCAAATTCAAATTCAAATTCAAATTCAAATTCAAATTCAAATTCAAATTCAAATTCAAATTCAAATTAATATTCAAATTCAAAATTAAAATCAAAATCAAATAAATTTAAAACAATTGATTATTTTCAACAATCGTTGACAGCCTATTCCGGAAAAATAAGATCAAGATCAAGATAAAGGCGTAGATAAAGAAGAAGTTAAGATGAAGTTGAAGATCAATGTCAATATCGAGATCAAAATCAAGATCAAGACCAGGGCAAAAATCATGATCAATATCAAGATGAGGATCAAGATCATGATCAATATCAAGATCAAGATCAAGATCAAGATCAAGATCAATATCAAGATCAAGATCAAGATCAAGATCAAGATCAAGATCAAGATCAAGATCAAGATCAAGATCAAGATCAAGATCAAGATCAAGATCAAGATCAAGATCAAGATCAAGATCAAGATCAAGATCAAGATCAAGATCAAGATCAAGATCAAGATCAAGATCAAGATCAAGATCAAGATCAAGATCAAGATCAAGATCAAGATCAAGATCAAGATCAAGATCAAGATCAAGATCAAGATCAAGATCAAGATCAAGATCAAGATCAAGATCAAGATCAAGATCAAGATCAAGATCAAGATCAAGATCAAGATCAAGATCAAGATCAATATCAAGATCAAGATCTCATGATCTAAATCAATATCAGGATCAAGATCATGATCAAGATCAAAATCAAGATCATGAAAAAGATCAGGATCAGGATCGATATCAAAATCAAAATCAAGATCAAGATCAAGATCAAGATCAAGATCAAGATCAAGATCAAGATCAAGATCAAGATCAAGATCAAGATCAAGATCAAGATCAAGATCAAGATCAAGATCAAGATCAAGATCAAGATCAAGATCAAGATCAAGATCAAGATCAAGAGCAAGATCAAGATCAAGATCAAGATCAAGATCAAGATCAAGATCAAGATCAATATCAAGATCAAGATCAAGATCAAGATCACGATCAAGATCAAGATCAAGATCAAGATCAAGATCAAGATCAAGATCAAGATCAAGATCAAGATCAAGATCAAAATCAAGATCAAGATCAAGATCAAAATCAAGATCTCATGATCTAGATCAATATCAGGATCAAGATCATGATCAAGATCAAAATCAAGATCAAGATCAAGATCAAGATCAAGATCAAGATCAAGACCAAGATCAAGATCAATATCAAGATCAAGATCAAGATCAAGATCAAGATCAAGATCAAGATCAAGATCAAGATCAAGATCAAGATCAAGATCAAGATCAAGATCAAGATCAAGATCAAGATCAAGATCAAGATCAAGATCAAGATCAAGATCAAGATCAAGATCAAGATCAAGATCAAGATCAAGATCAAGATCAAGATCAAGATCAATATCAAGATCAAGATCAAGATCAAGATCAAGATCAAGATCAAGATCAAGATCAAGATCAAGATCAAGATCAAGACCAAGATCAAGATCAATATCAAGATCAAAATCAAGATCAAGATCAAGATCAAGATCAAGATCAAGATCAAGATCAAGATCAAGATCAAGATCAAGATCAAGATCAAGATCAAGATCAATATCAAGATCAAGATCTCATGATCTAGATCAATATCAGGATCAAGATCATGATCAAGATCAAAATCAAGATCATGAAAAAGATCAGGATCAGGATCGATATCAAAATCAAAATCATGATCAAGATCAAGATCAAGATCAAGATCAAGATCAAGACCAAGATCAAGATCAATATCAAGATCAAGATCAAGATCAAGATCAAGATCAAGATCAAGATCAAGATCAAGATCAAGATCAAGATCAAGATCAAGATCAAGATCAAGATCAAGATCAAGATCAAGATCAAGATCAAGATCAAGATCAAGATCAAGAGCAATATCAAAATCAAGATCAAGATCAAGAGCAAGATCAAGATCAAGATCAAGATCAAGATCAAGATCAAGATCAAGATCAAGATCAAGATCAAGATCAAGATCAAGATCAAGATCAAGATCAAGATCAAGATCAAGATCAAGATCAAGATCAAGATCAAGATCAAGATCAAGATCAAGATCAAGATCAAGATCAAGATCAAGATCAAGATCAAGATCAAGATCAAGATCAAGATCAAGATCAAGATCAAGATCAAGATCAAGATCAAGATCAAGATCAAGATCAAGATCAAGATCAAGATCAAGATCAAAATCAAAATCAAGATCAAGATCAAGATCAAGATTAAGATCAAGATCAAGATCAAGATCATGACCAAGATCAAGATCAAAATCAAGGTTTTTATCAAAAGCAAGATCAAAATAAAGATCAAGAATAATATCAATATCATGATCAGGATCAAAAATTTTTATAAAAATGAAGATCAAGATCCAGACCAAAATCATGATCAAGATCAAGCTCAATATCATGATTAGGATAAAGATTTTTATCAAGATTTAGATTTAGATCAATGTCATAATCAATATAAAAAATTTTGATCAAGTTGAAGATTAAGATGAAGACCATGATCGAGATCAAGACCAAGATCAAGATTTTTATTAAGTTTAAGATCAAGATTTATATAAAGATCAGGATCATATTTAAGATCAGGACCAAAATCAAAGATAAAAATCAGTATCAAGATCAAGACAAAGAACAAGATGAAGATGAAAATGGAGATAAAATGAAGATTAAGTTCTATATCAAGATAAAGATCAACATCAAGATCAAGATTGAGATCAAAATCAACATCAAAGACTAGATCAAGATTAGTTTCAAAATCAAGATCAAAATAAAAATCAAAATTCAGAAAATTTTTATTCACATGAAACAATTAAAATATTTGATTAAAATTTTTATTTTGATTTTTAAAAATTCAAAACTAGCGATTATGCAAAAAACAAGAAGTGTTTCTAATATATTGTCCATAACTGTAAATCCTTCTGACTACCCTGACTATCGTAATACCATTTTCCGTCCCTTTGAACCACTTCAAAGTAGACCAACACAATTTGAATAAGTGTAATCAATATTTCCAATCATGACCACAATTGCATTTTCCCTTTTGTTTAGCTTTTAATTTTGCATATCCTTTGTTCCACTTTATATCTCTGTCACCTGCCTTTCACCTTCTACTATCGCACATTCAAAAGTTCATAAATTGAACTCAATAGAATGTCCTCATTTCATTTATCGTGCTGTAAAATGGAAATAATGGAAAATTTTCAAATCAAGTATACAAAAAAAATCTTGTCTCTAAAAATCTCTAAACTTTTTGCCGTTCAGCTCTTTGATAAAGCGTTGAGTTTTTTTTGTTCATTCAAAAAGCAGGCACTTAAATTTGAAGTCACCGAAACCACTCTACACTTTTCACTCTCCACATTATCAATGTAATTAAAAATAGTTCAACTAACTAATTAGCTCTTTTACAAGCGCCATTAATTTTCTAATTTAAAGGAAGCTCGTTGATTGCGCTGGTTTATGTTTTTCTCATAGCTTGCTAGTTGTTGTTGATAAACATAAACCGTACATAAAATATACTTTGTAGACGGCAACGCCCGCTGTCGTAGAAATACATCATCTAGCCACACCTCATGCTTGCTCTTACAACCTTTTCCCTACTTTTCCGCTCTGCTCCTATTGATAGTTAACGGTTTTAGTTTTCATACGGGAAAAACTTTTTTAATTAGAACAACTCATTATAAATAGAGCAGCACGCTGGTAGGTAGGTGAAAAAGAACATTATATTCGTAAGTAAGTGAGTGAGTGAGTGAGTGAGTGAGTGGAAAGGAACTCAATTCAGTGCCAGGTGAGCAAGCAGTTTTATTGTATTTGCATGACAGCACAACGTGTACGAGGTGTTGGCCTAGGTAAGTGCTAGTATATTTTTTTTATGCTTTCCATTGTTTGATGATGTTGGATGGGCGAGCAAAATGTTGTTTGTTTTTGAGAAATATGTTTCTTTGTTTGCATTAATGTTGGCACGTTCCATTTCCGACACTTTTTCTTGACAAAACAGCTGAATTTGATGTTTTTGTTTTTGTCCTCCTGTAACTTATATAACGACAATATTGGAGGAAATTGAAAAAGAGGTTAACCGGTGAATAGTATGTCATAAATTTTGAATGCATTTTGAGAAAATCTACATGAATAATTCTTATATAAACTAGGAAGTTTAAGAAGTATGATATCGTAGAAAGTTCTCAACGGGATTTTTATGTAAAAATTCTATAATTTCAGTGTATCGGAAATATCAAATGATTTTTTGTAAATTTATTAAAAACTCATTAACTTGAAAGGATACATATTTAAGGGAAGAAGTTTTAGTTATTAGCATAAACAAATATCCTACTGTACCAAATGCGAAAATTGTTTCTCGAAAAATTCATATTAAACATAAAACCATTTTCAATACCTATAATTTGGTGGTCTGCATATTACAAGTGGTGGTGTAAGATGCGCTTCTCTGCAAGAGGGGTTCAGGGAATTCTGGATTCAAACTCCATCGAGTCCCGAGTTCTACAAAAGACGACATCCTAAGGCGTTTGAGTTATTTTATATTTCGAAGCGACAAAGCTCCGGTAAACACGATATACGTGAACTTCTTGGGTATCGCTTTTAATGGTACTGACATTTTCGAAGGTCCCTACGTTAGTTCGCTCACTTGCTCTCTTTAATCCCTTCCTATTTCTCTCTATACTCTCCTTATACCAAGATGTCTTTATCACTGCAACACTCTACTTTCTTAATTTAGATTTTGAAAGATCAACTTGATAAGATCTTGTAAGATTTTCGCTTTATCTTCTATTATTATTACTTAGCACTAGTTTTTATGGGAACAAGAATTTTTTAATCTGTAATTTTTTCACACAATAGATTGTTTATTTTCAAAATCAATTTTTTAATTACGGATAAGGAGATTTGCATAGATATAACGACTTTGATGAAGATTGCTACTAAATATATCATTCGTCGTATCATAACTTATTAAATAGTAGTTTTCTCCAGGGACCGTACCGGTTATGGTTTTTATCGAAAAAGTCACATATTAACTGTTATTTTTAAACTTTTATTTTTTCCGACAAAAATAAAAGTTATTGTGTGCCTTATATTTTTTCGGGCAATTATAACAGTTACTTTTAACTTTTATTTTATCGGTCAAAAATAACAGTTATTTTCTGCCTTTTATTTTTTCGGTCAAAAATTTTTGTGTTTTTATTCACAGGCTGTTTTGCCGACTAAAAAACTATTGATACCATTATTTTCGTCTCATCGATGCGCACAATTTACATATGGTATCAATAGTTTTATAATTAGTCAAGCGGCCTTTAATAAAATACCTACATAAATAAGTGCCTGATATTTCTGACCGAAAAAATAAAATTCACAAAATAACTGTTAGTTTTGGCCAATAAAATTAAAGTCAAAAGTCACCGTTACTTTAGTCACAAAAAATAAAAGGCAAAAAATAACAGTTAATTTTTAACTTCGATTATTCGATTAATAACTTCGATTAATTTTTCGAATCAGTCGAAAATTTAAAAGACACTTAATATTCGTGAAGCTGAGGCCATTTTTAACATAAAAGTATATTTGAAAAAGTCCTTCGACAATTTTTTCATTGTGTCTTTTTCATTTAAAAATTGTTAAATAACAGTTATTTTCGGTCCCTGGTTCTCTCACAAAACTTGTATTGTAGTGCCGGTTTTCCATTGTAACTTTTTTTTCTATTTAATCGATAAATATTTTTTAAGCTAATTAGAGTTTAAGCAAATCTAACTTTAGTGTGATAAGCAGTTCGAGGACTGAAATTTCGCATCTATTCCGTAAATTTTGAAAAAAGAATTTGTGGGTCTTTATCGACTTGTTTTGATTGAGAAAATTGTTCATGAACTCAAAATAATGCCATATCCTGTACATGAATTGTGCTGGGAAGCATCTAACTTGTCGACGGTGGAGCTTGTGCGAAGCAAAGGTTGTATAGTATACGACGATCTTAAGGAACTTATGGATGGTACATCGAGGCTGTTTTTCATGTTTGATGCATGCGTTCTACTATTCCACTGGAAGTTTATGCATGTACTCGTCGGTATGTGAATGTATATTTACTTAAAACCCATTTACAGTATACGGTATTTTTTAGCATTTTATTTTAACTAGTTTTTGAATAAAATATCCATCAAGTGTCTGCTACTATTGACCAAAGGAAAAAGGACCCCTTTTTCCTTCGTTTTCCATCACTTTTTCGAGAATCTCGGGCTCGAATGTTTGCCTTGAGCTTATCTGGTCTGAGACTTCCTGGCAAGCACTTTGCTTTTGAATTAAGCCCAAAAAAATTCCAGAGAGGTAAAATCTGGACATATGGGTGGCCACTCAATGTCGCCATTTTTTGAAATCACATGTCCAGACATTTTTTGCAGAAACTGTATTGTTTGATTAGCAGTGCAACTGGCGCACTGGTTTGGTGAAACCAGTTACTGTCCAAAACTTTTCACACATTTTCGGGTGGACATAATGAGCCAACATCCACCGATATCGATTCCCACCGACTGTTCCGCCGTTACCTGAGGAAAAATGACAGAGAGTGTTAAATGGGCATCGTCGATCATTAAAATTTCTTTTCAAAAAAGCAGTTTCAGCCATTCGAGCGACTGTTTCCCTACGAGCAATATTCTTTGAGTCAATTGCACATTATTGCACGGAGTTGCACATAAACTGATGCAAATCTTCCTTCATAATTTGCTGCAAAGTGATTCCACAAAGCCAGTTTATTGGCGTTGATTTAATACAAATGAACGACTTTTTTCAATATACAGCATCACTATTTTGGCACGGTATTACGTGTTTCGGTACAAAACGATTCATGGTTAAGTCTACCAGGCTAAAATTTGGCTAAGGAGAACAATGGATGAAAAAGAGGAGAACAATTGTTCTAGGGAACAAGAAAAAGGAAGACACACCGATAAACTCTATATATTTCAATAATGAAATGTATGTTAAAAAGGAAAAAATAGTTGCTCTTTTGCCAAATCGTCCACTACAAGGTTTTAAATTTGAAGCACAAAATATATATAAAAAATGTATATTTTTGTGCAAATTTTCTAGAGTTTTTTAAGACTGTCATGCGGAGGACGTAGGTTCATATACCGACTGTGTTTAATAATTTATTTTTGGAATTCCGATTCTATTTTTTATTGACTGCTTGAACATAAACAGCCTCCGAAAAAAGATTGGAAAACTTATCAACTAACTATAACTAACTTAACTACCGAAAACTTCTCAAAAACAAAAACAAAATAAATTCTCCCATATGGGATTAACATTCCATTAAAAACGGTAATTCAACAATACTATTCTAAAATAGTCTTAGCTGTCTTAAACCTATTTGGATGTAAAGGTTAATGCTTCAGGCAAGCTCTCTTAATTTTTATAGAGTTACCACTTATCAAGATGTTGTTTAACAGATTTAAAATTTTTTAAAAATATACAAAATTAAAAAATAATATTAAACCATAGCTTATTCATTAACTTTGGCACAACTTTGCAGATTCTTGAATGTATGACTTCTACTTTTCACATGTTATAGAAATTTTTTTGATATGATCCATTGAAGACCAATTTTTTTTATGTTTAAAGTTTGATAATTTTGCTGTCGCGCACGTAACGCTCGATTTGATTTTGATCATTTTAACTCATTAGTGGAATTAATTTTTTAATGAATTTTGTAGTTTTAGACAAGTCTTCCTAATTTAACTGACAATCAAAAGTGAAATTAAATCTTAATTGCTCAGTGTAAGTGAAAATCACTCTGTCCCGCACGTAACGTTCCAAAATTTTTTTTGATATATAATTATTTTGAAATATTAATTATATATATATATAAAACAAAACCTGTACTAAATCTGATTGTAAGATGCCGGAGAAAAAACAATTAACTTCTACTGAAAGATAGAAAACAAAGGATAAGAATAAGAAAGGAAAAATCCGGATTTGAAAAAGAATAAAATCGAGTGAATAAATCAGCTGAAAAGGATAAGGCGGACAAAATGACCAAAACACGAATATTAAATTGTTAAGAGAAAATGTAACTAAATGAAACCAGAGCACTTAGTACTGTGTCATTGAAAACTGCACCATTAGATTTTCCTTATAAGGGTTCATAAACGTATGATTAAATCACACTAATATGTGTTCTTCTAGAAAACGACACCGGATCACTAAAGGCCACTATGAAGTAAAATTATCAGAAGACATGATTATAAATTTCGAAAAAGTCATGACATTGAACATACAGAGTTAATACAGAGCTGAACTTGAATTTGAACTTTTTATTTACATCACAATATATATAAAATTTTTTGTCACTATATTGGATCCGCCATTATGAATTTGCAAAATTTGACTCCAGATTTGTTATCACCAACTCTGAAAACACGTTCATACCGATTTTCATCCTCGTACGATGATTCCTTATAGTTTTGAATCCTCAATGAAACCATAATGCTCTGGCATGATATTAAGACAATAACGGTTATTTCTTCCCTTCATGAATTTATGAAAAATTAGAGCCAAACGTCATCAACACACGCATTAGAAAAAAATTTAGGCTGAAACTTATTTTGACAGTTAATTCGTACGAGTCCCGCACATAACGTTTTATAATTATTATTTTATAAATAACTGTCACTTAAATTATATAATAAGTTAAACACATAAAAATATGTGTGGTTGAAATATAACGCCATGTTTGCTGAAATTTATATTCAAAGTTAAAAAACATAAATTGTTGTATTTTGCATGACCCGCACGTAACAATTCATGTTTACATATCTATCATTAAATTCTTACTATCTTTCCAAAAAAAAATTACATAATTGTTTAAATAAAACTTGCTTTAATATATGTATGTATAATAGACATATTTTCTTAATTTCAATCAAAGGTAAACACATAACGATCGAATTCCCCCATAGAATATTTTATTTCTATTTAAAAAAAAAAAAGAAAATATTTCAAATAAAAAAATGCTCATTGGTTTCTTTGGCGATTAAACATAGGTTGTAAAATGCGAATTACAAGCAAGCTCTGCTAAAATTGATACTGTCATTACTTAAGAATAATACAGTGCAACTCATAATTTTGGGACTTAGGTTTGTTAATCTCTCGTGAAAGTACTTGACAAAAAGTAGAAATTCTGCATCAAACTAACCATTACTTTTGCCTACTAACATTCAAATAAAAGGCTAACGATGTCATCAATTTTTAGTTCAATGTGCAGACACGTGAGAAAAATCTGATAAATCTGAATATTGAGAGATTATCAAACCTAAGTTCCAAAACGACGACCTCAAAAAAATTGAACAGTGTAATGCGCTACGGAAACGTGGTAGTTTATACTTTCATATATATGGGTCAAATCTAAATGGCAAGATCGAGTACGGGGTATTCTCAAAACAGCTACAGGTATCTTTGCCTTTAAGGCTGTCTGATCAAAATAGGAATAAACCGTGGTAGTGCAAGAAGTTGGTAACTGAAGATTAGATGAATGCATAGCAATTAATTTGACCAATCCTAGATCTCACACCTTCAAATTACCTACTTTTGCTATAAAAGTAGAAATTTGTCACTTTTACAGGCCATTTATAAGGGAGATAAGGGGGGGATCTTCACATGGCAACGTGTCTGACTGCCTCAACTTGGCGAGGCCAGTATTATTCATGTCGAAATCGTCTCAAGTCGAATCAAACCTCCGCGTAGTGTCTCCTGGAAACGTCAAAGTACTATCGCCCGATAAACTTTGGCGGCGAATCTGAGCGGCGGGCTTCCTTTGGCCATCAAGCAAAGGTTGTGCGTTGGGTTTGAAGCCCACCATGTAATAAAACCATTTCAATGAAAAGTATAAGAATTAATAAAAGAATGATCCCCAAATCTGATGACGACTACCGCAAACGAAAAACTGATAATGATTTACGGATATGCACCTGGAATGTCCGAACCCTAAATTGGGATGGTGCCTCTATCCAACTGATTGATATCTTGGAAAGTTATAATTCTGATATCACTGCAATCCAAGAAATGCGATGGAAGGGACAAGGTTGCTTACGGCAAGCATCCTGTGATATCTACTACAGCGGCCATGCGGAGAAGCACGAGTTTGGATGCGGATTTGTAGTTGGCAAGAGAATACGGCATCATGTCCTGCGATTCACTCCTGTGAACGAACGACTTGCCATAATCCACTTCAAGGCAAAATTTTTGTAACATAAGCCTAATATGTGCGCACGCTCCGACAGAAGAAAAAGATGACGAGACCAAAGAAAGTTTTTACGAGCGCCTTGAAGACGCATACGAGCGCTGCCCCCGTCATGACATAAAAATCGTGCTTGGTGACTTCAACGCCAAGGTGGCTAAGGAAAACATATTTGGTCCAACAGTCGGAAAGTTCAGCCTCCACGACAACACATCCGATAACGGAATGAGGTTGATTGACTTCGCCGCAGCACGAAACATGGTCGTAAGTAGCACTAGATTCAAGCATCTCAATATTCATAAGGCCACCTGGTTGTCCCCTGATCAAAAAACAAGCAACCAAATTGATCACGTTTTGATTGACGGAAGGCACTCTTCCAGTGTACTAGACGTACGCACGATCCGTGGTGCTAACATAGACTCGGATCATTATCTTGTCGCAGCCAAGATCCGCACACGTCTGTGCGCAGCTAAGAATGCTCGCAATCCTACACAAAGAAAGCTAGACGTCGACAAACTGCAGTCAAAACGGACGGCCGAAGCCTTCGCTACTCGACTCTCACTCCTGCTTCAAGAAAGCACTCCTCCGATCGACGATATATGCGGACAGTGGACGCACATATCCCACTCTATGCGTACGGCTGCCGAAGAGGTGATAGGCTACCACCGCCCTCGCCGAAACCAGTGGCACGACCAGGAGTGTAGCGACGCCACTGCAGAGAAGGACATCACCTACAAAGCCACCCTGCAGTCGGTTGTGACGCGTGCTGTTAAGGAGCGATACCGAGAGAAGAGGAGGGAAGAGAGACGCATTTTCAGGCGAAAAAAACGAGAGACGGAAATGCGTGAGTGCGAGAAAATTGAGATGCATGGCGACAGGAATGAGACTCGAAAATTTTTCGAAAAAATAAGACGCCTGGCCGATGGTTTTAAGACCGGAGCCTTTTAATGCAAGGATGAAAATGGGAATCTAGTGACAGATATCCAGAGTACACTGATGCTATGGAGGGAACACTTCTCTAGTCTTTTAAATGGCGACGCTGACAACAATCCCGCCAGTGGAGATGATATCCCGGAAACCCCAATCATGGATGACAGCGTTGAAGTTCCGCTGCCCGACTACAACGAGGTCTTAACAGCTATAGCTCGGCTTAAAAACAACAAAGCCGCTGGAGCCGATGGTCTACCGGCTGAGCTGTTTAAGACCGGTGGCGAAGCTCTGTTTAAATGCATTCACAGACTTCTATGCAGAATATGGTCGGAAGAATGCATTCCAGATGATTGGAACCTCAGTGTGCTCTGCCCAATCCACAAGAAAGGCGATCCCACCATTTGCGCCAACTACCGTGGGATTAGCCTTCTAAATATCGCATATAAGGTCCTGTCGAGCGTATTGTGTGAAAGACTGAAGCCCATCGTCAACCAACTGATTGGACCTTATCAGTGTGGCTTCAGACCTGGAAAGTCCACCATTGACCAGATCTTCACGCTCCGACAAATCTTGGAAAAGACCCTCGAAAAACAAATCGACACGCACCATCTCTTTGTCGATTTCAAAGCCGCCTTCGACAGTCCAATAAGGAGTCACCTATACTCCATCATGTCTGAATTTGGTATTCCTGCGAAGCTAATACGTCTTTGCAGGATGACACTGTACAACACCAGCAGCGCAGTGAAAATCGGGAAGGATCTCTCCCTTCCTTTCGATACCAAGCGAGGTTTCAGACAAGGTGATTCCTTATCGTGCGACTTCTTTAATATAGTCATGGAGAATATCATCCGAACTGCTGACCTGAGACGCAGCGGCACAATTTTCGATAAGAGCGTTATGCTGCTGGCGTATGCTGATGATATTGACATCATTGGCCAAAATACGCGCGAAGTCAGTGCACCATTCTCCAGGCTAGAAAAAGAGTCGAGTCGAATGGGTCTTGCAGTGAACGCAGATAAAACGAAGTATCTCGTGTCAACTAACAAACAGTCCCAGCGTCTTGGAAACCACGTCACTGTTGACAACACCTCCTTTGAGGTAGTGAAGGACTTTGTTTACCTGGGATCCAGTATTAACTCCTCCAACGATATCAGTATTGAGATTAAACGAAGGATAACTCTTGCCAACAGGTGTTACTTTGGGCTCAGTAGGCAATTGAGAAGCAGAGCTCTCTCTCGACGAACAAAACTGACGCTCTATAAGTCAATAATCATGCCCGTCCTACTATACGCATCACAAACCTGGACGTTGAGCAGCTCTGATGAAAGGACTTTGGGAGCGTTCGAGAGAAAAATCCTACGCAAGATCTATGGTCCAATCTGCGTCAATGGCGAGTAACGAATACGATGGAACCACGAGTTGTATGAGCTATATGCCGACATCGATATAGTCAAGCGTATTAAAATAGAGCGGCCTCGCTGGCTAGGTCATGTCGAGAGAATGAACGACGAAGCTCCAGCGAAAAAAATATTGGATTCAATGTTCTACTTTTTAACGTTACAGTCGAATATATATTTCTGCATGTATATCGAAAGTATTCCATTAAATCAAATAATTGAACAAATGATTTGTACATGAAAGTAGATCTCAAGACATGCATTTTATGTGAACAAACTTTTATGTGAAGATATAACCTGTCTTATGTGGTCCTTAACGTTACATTTTTTGAAAGTGAGTTTCAGGATTAACTTGCATTTAAAAAATAATTACTGAAATTGACAATGAAAAATCTAAATTAAAGAACAATATCGTAGAAGAGAGATCAAATTAACGACATAAATCGAAAAAATCAAATCAAAATTTTGTCGTGCACTTTTAGGAACCAACATTTTTTGTCTTTAACGTAACACGTTCAAACAGTTTTGTGCGTTACACTGACGAAATGAACATATGCTGTAAAGTTCGACAAAAACAGATTCCTTAGATATTTATTATTTTCGATGGTACGGTGTATAAATGAACTGAATACAGTCGAGTACAAGTTTTGAAACAGAAATTTCAAAAATTTCCGAATGAGTAATATTTTACCAATTATCGCAGAGCATGCACAAAAAATGAAATTTGTTTTTGTCCGCGTTTTTTGCCTTTAAAAAACGCTTAAAAGAAACACTTAAGAACTAATTTTGCCTTTTAATGTATTCTTAATTTAATTGTAAGATAATTAATTATATCAATTTTAATCAAGTGCAAGAAATAAAATATTCTGAGCATGTGTGAACTCAAGCGTTAATTTAAAAATTAATACCTTCCACACATAAAGTTCAAATACAGTTCATATCGTTGAATTTACAGATTTAACTGAAGTTGATTAAAGTTAATTATTTAGTTATTCGCACCACTTCACATGGCAATTAAAATACCTATTAATTACGAAATAATATGTATGTATGAATATTTATGTTATTTTATTTCAAAATAAATAATATGTATGAATGTATATAAAATATACTTGTGTGAAGTATTCAAAATTTTATATCATTTTCAACACTCTAGATAAATAAAGTTGATGTGATATCAGACTGATTTATATGATATTTAAAAATTACACTGTATTACAAATTTACTTTATGAAAGTTTGCAGGAATGTGTACATGAAAGTAGGTCTCAAAACATACATTTTATGTGAACAAACTTGTATGTGATAAAAAAAAAACAGTTTAATGTGGTCTTTAACGTTACATTTTTTGCAACTGAGTTTCAAGGTTGGCCTGAAAGAAAATTTCAAAAGAAAACAGAAAGTATACTACTTAGTAGCGAAAGCAACTTATAATTCCACATTGGTTTTGCCGAAATTTGACGTAAGCAGATTCTCGAGTTGATGAGTTGGTATAGCGGTCAATATACTAAGCAAACGATATCCATTCGACCTCAAATACTATAAAAATTTTAAAAGTTTTGATTTTGCAGGAATTATTTTAAAATTTTATTAGAGATATAAAAAAAATATGTAATTCAGGAATTATTTCAAAATTTTATTAGAGATAACAAAAAAATATGTAATTCTTGAAAATTATGAAAATTTGAAATTAACTGATTTAAATATATGTAATTTTAAAGAAATTTTTTGGACATTGTAATTTTTGACGAATAAAAGGATATGATTTTATAAAATTTTTCCTCTAATTTTATGTCATAGTGAAAAAAATTGAATTATGTAAAAATGTTCAAACGCTTTCTTAAGCAATTTTTACTGAAATGAAAATTTAAAAACGATACATTTTATTGCAAACTAGCGGATGTAACCCGGTGTTACTCGGGGTTGTGACTCGAGCACAGAAAAAGGACAATTTTCCAAACTGCTCTCATTTTAACATTTTTTAAATTATCAATTAAGTTTTAAAATTTTTTAAATTATCGTTTTTTTTGGATTTTGACCCCTCCTTCCGTCGAAAGTGTTTAGTCAAATTTCCGTAAAACTGTACCTGCCAAACATGACTAAAAAAAAATGACATCTTCAACGTCTCGATATGACGTCTGGTTTCTGAGGAAAATGGTTACCCACACTCAAAAAAAAACATATATCTTTCTCCGTTGAAAAATTTCTCTATTTCCGATAATAGCAATTTTATTTTTTTCAAATTAAATTTTCTTCAATTAGAAGAAATTTTCACATTTTTGAAGAAATATTTCTTCACTTCTAGGAAATGGAAATATTTCAATGTCTCTTATAATGATAATTATTTTTCTCGCACAAAAAAATGCTCATTTAAAGAGAAAAATTTATTGAAAATAAAAAATTTTTCCTATATTTTTATAAAAAATTCACTATGAGAAGTATTTTCTTCAATAAAAACAAACGTTTTCTCCAAAATAAAAAGTCTTTTTCTCTAAAATCGAATTATTTTTATATATTTCTCTTTTTCATAGAAGGTTTTTATCATTTTTAGAGAAGTTTTAGGATCGCATTAAGAGAAAAGCATTGTCTGGAGCAAGGTCAATACCATTTTTCAGTATATATGATGCCATTTTTATCATATTCCGAGAAACTTTTTTCTGACTGCAGTTTGAAAAGTCATTTCGAGAAAAATGCGTGTAAAGTTTTTCTTAGCATGCATTTAATATGCAATTTTATCTCAAAAAAATTCCAATTTTAAAAAATCCTATAAGCATCGATTCGATTTTTGGATAGTGTTCGTTCAACTTCGGTTTTGGTCGATACTGTTCGGTTATTTTTTTTAATTTTTATATAGCTTATGCTCGTATTCGTTAAACTTCTTTTTTTTCGTTAGTCTTCGGTTCTTGACTTCGTTTGCCTCGGCTCATTCCTTGAATTTTGTCGAAAGAACTTTTAAAAGCATAGGATCTATTTCAGTAACAGATACAAATGCCTACCAAGTTCCATCAAAATCGGTTCATCCGTTTCGACGTGAATAAGCCAAACATAGTTGATTGAATAAAGCGCCCTCTCATGGAAGTTTTCTGAAATTTAAAAAGCCTCAATTCTGTTGCAGTGTCAAGTTATTTCACGTACCAAATTTTAGTAAAATCGGTCAAGTCATTTAGGAGTTATTGAGTCTTAACAATGCACTATTTAAAGCGCCCTTTTGCGGAAGTCTTTGGAATTTTTTATATTTTACGTTTTATGTTGGGTGCAGTTGAAAGTTCATACAAAATTTCATTGAAATCGGTTCAGGTGTTTAGGAGTTATTATATTGTGCCACGCCCACATACTTTCGCCTACTTTTTTACCTATGCTTTATCTTGGGTGCAGTTGAACCTTCATGCCAAATTTCATAGAAATCGGTCCAGGCATTTAGCAGTTATTATTGAGTGCTACGCCCACATACTTCCGCCCACTTTTTCACACTCCTATGTTCTTTCTCCCTATGAAAGGTACTTGGTGTCCAAATTTCAGCTCAATCGGATTAGCGGTGCGCGAGCCTATACGGAACAGACAGACAGACAGACAGGAAGACAGACATTTGATTTTATATATAAGAAGACGATATGTTTATTTTATATTAAATATTATTATTAATTTTTTTAAATTTAGCCAGTATGAGTTATGACAGCAATAAACATACACCAAATATCGTTTGTTTTCTTCCCAAAATTCAGTTTTTGAGGCTAAATTCGAAAATTCAAGTATACATTTTTCATATGTTTGACCATATCTACGACCTCCCTTAGGTTTCAAGCCAAGTTTTTTTTACTCTGTCACACTGTGTTATACCAAAAAAAAACTACAAATAAGCTTTTAGCCAGGCGTTTCATATAAAACAGTTAAAACATAACAAATACAACAACTACAAGAGTTGGCATTTTAATTTTAATTGCAAACCGCAGAAACACAACAAAACTACATTAAATGAGGCTAAATTGATTAATTTGCATATTAATTGCAAATTTTATCGAAACACAAACACGAACTTAGCTGCGGTTACACTAGCTAAATGCGTCTACATAAGGTGCGGGGGGAGGGGGTGTGTGTGTATGTATGTGAACATTAAACAAAAGCATTAATGCTATTAATTCCAGCAAACAAGAAACTTAATTTTAATTCATTAGCTTGGAACAAAAAAAAAAAGGTTATAATTCTCATGTAGTTTTAACTACATTTGCACTAACATATAATTTATACAAATGACTATAAATCAATTAATAGTTGCACATGTGAGCTCATCTCATGCACACACACACCTTTTAGCCAGCTGACATAGATAACTGTCGTTTATGACTATGCATTCAATTTCAATGAACTGTATCTGCAACAATCCGTTAGTGAATTAATAGCAAAGCTGCTATTAATATGTTTAAATAAATCATTGTAATCAATTTTGTCGCTTAGCTGCAGTCATAGCGAGTGCATAACTCCAACTCCCGCTTGGCTTTTAATTAATTAAAATCGCACGGATTAAGTATCTGCCAACTGATAGCTTGTCACTTGTTTGCTTAGCAAACATTTGAATATTTTTTTCTTCAATATTTTTTTTGTGTTCTTTTTATGGTTTGTTTTGCTTGGCTTGGCACTTAAAACTGCACCCTTTTCTGACGTAGCTAACATCGTTTTGTGCTGTGCTTTTTGTCATATATATGACGTATTTTATTTTTTTTTTTAATTTATTTTTTTAGTGTGCTTCCTACGCTTGCATAAATCTTTTCAAACAAGTTTATCTTCTAAGTTTTTATTCTTATATTTCATGTTTTGGTTTTTAGTAATTTTTTTTAATAGTTCGCTCTAGTTTTAGCTATGTTTGTTAGTTTGTCGTTATTTGTCCCTCAACCTTGCTGTTGAACTCGTCTAGTTTGGCTCGCTTAATCATTTCTTTTAGCGTTTTGTCTCATTAGGCAGTTTTCGCACGCTCGCTCGTTTAGTTTGCATTTTAAGCTGAGTTAATTAAATTTTTTTTTCACTTTTATTTTCAAATGTTTTTTTTTTTCTGGCAGTGATTTTGTTTATTCTTGTAAATTTGCCTAACAGGTTCTTTGTATTCTCTGACTGACAAAGTTGCTGATTGATTCAAGTTTTCACTGCTTGTGACCGTGAATTTTAGCCATGATTTGAATTTGCTTATCAAAAGAACTTGAGATAAATTTCAATTCTATATAATTTTGAGTTTTGACTTAGGTGGACAGCTTGAGGCAGTTTAGGCGGAGTGTTGTTTATAAGATGACTTTCAATTTTGGTTTTTCTAGACCAAGGCACGTATATGATGAAAGCTTCATCTGGCTTGAGATCTTCATCTGGTATGATAATTTTAATTGTGTTTGATTTTTTTTTTAACTCTGATCGATAGAAGAAGATAGACACTCGAAGTCAATATTAATCTAAAATACCAGATTACATCACATGAGTGAAACAAACAAATTAAGAAAAATTTCAGCCCACAAATAAAATTTGTTTTCTTCTGAACATAGATGTTGAACAAAGAAGCATTAATGAGTGTACTTAAATAAGTAAGTTGACTTAAATTTTTAAAAAAAATTTTGTTGGATCTTTTAACAAACCACAACTGGCATGATAAAAGTGAGCACCAAAATATATATTTACATATAAGTTTTGCAGGAAAACAGGTCTGTTCGACATTTTTTTTTTCTAAAAGATATTTTAAAAGTTAGTTAAAATTTGAAAAGCAATTTTTGAGAAAAATGTTGAGTTATATTTAATGTTGAACTCAAAAGCTACCACACCAAGTATATTTTTGCAGATCTTCTTTTTAGCACCTATTCTCTAGGAAAGTTTGCGGGTAGCGAAAAAAATTGTCACTTTTGAAAATTCCATACACTTCATCGGTTATTTACTTAACTTAGCGTAAGACAGGATATTACCTTGTGAACCCTTACGAGAACCAAAAACTATCTACGCCACTGCTTAATATGAATTCGATATCATAACAATGGACGGCTGTTAATCCTGAAAGCGGGTAAGAACTTGAATATTGGTCCAAAGATCTAAGACCTGTAAGTTTATCATCCTTTCTATCGAGGATACAGATCCATTGGATTTTTATTTGCCTGAGATTCACTTACTGTCTTGTCACTTACTGGAGTCTTGCTCCATGTGCGTAAAGTTCAGATTTCGCACGCACATGCCGCACTTCTTTTATGTATATAGAAATCAAAAATTAGGGAGGGAGTCCATTTATAATAAACTGAACTTTCTCTCTGATTCTTTAAGATACATTTTGTGGTTGTAGCGAAATTGTTGTTGTTCATTGAAAAATGGAACGAATGCGTTCACTTATTTGGTGAAAGCAAGGTTTTTGCTCTGGATATTTCAAAAGCGTTTGACCGAGTGTGGCATCAAGCGCTTGTTGCAAAACTAATCGCAATTGATGTCGGAGATAACTTTGCTCAATGGACCGAGTGTTTTCTCAAGGACAGATCATTACGTGCTGTGATCGGCGACATTTTTTCCAAAGAACCCGCCATCGATGTAGAAGTACAACAAGATTCAGAAGCTTCAAGATTTTACTTGAAATCCATGGAATTTATCGAATCCATTTCTTCTTTTCTCAACTCTATTGGGCATCGACACTATGTTGGTTGCCTAAACTTTCTGTACAGGAACTACTATGGAAAATTGGCCTGCAAATTCGTGGCATGACGCCACCAGATCTTGTTTTCTAGGTCCACTCGTACAGCTCCTCAAGCCCATCCTTACATCATTGTCTTGATGCCTTTTCAAAAATCGCAGAACCGAGACAATACCTTCTTCAGTCACTCAGTTAAATTGTGGAATAATCTTCCTGCGAGAGTGTCACCCGGAAGTTTCGAGTTGTGCAAATTTAAAACAAATCCACACCAACTTTCGGTCATCGAAAGCAATTATTTTATGAATATTTGAACAAATTTTTAAGGTCATGCACAATTTGCCCCATTGTGTTACTCACAAATATAACTTAAAACAAGTAAAGAAAGAGTAAAGTCGGTCCAGCCCTACTATGAAATACCCTTAATCTACTTCTTCAAAATACAATAAAAGTATTGAAAATGGGCTTGTCCATAGGCAGATGAAGCTCTTAATTGTGTGCATTTCAATTTTGATGAACAATTTAAAAAAATTTATAAAAATTTCAAGTTTTAATCCTGTAGCTCACATGTTAGTGCCTTTACAGACATGCACAACGAAATCAACAAAATTTTTTCGTTTCGTTGGGGCAGAAAAATAAATTATCAAAATTATTTCGTTTTTTAAATAACGTTAAAAATTTTTTAAATCAAATTTCGTTTCGTTGAAAAACGAAAAATTTTCTATTATTTTATCCTATGCTAAAAAAAAATTTCTTCTAATTCAAAAAAACGAAATTTTTTTGTTGAAATTAATGTTGATTGGCACAAAAACGAAAAAATTTTATATCGTTTTCTCCGAAACGAAATAAATATTTTTCCTTTTTTGAATTAACGTTGTTTTTATTTCGTTTCAACGAAACAAAAAAAATATTTTGGTTATCGTTAAAATTAACGTTAACGTACATGCGTGCTTTATAGTATTTTCAGTATTGTATGAATTGTATGGGAGGTGGGCGTGTTCGTGGACGGTTATGCTCAATTTTTGAATACATCTTAATTTTGGTATAAATATATACAGACCAAATTTTATCTCTTTAGATTAAACACAAGCTTATTTATTGAGTTTACAATTTTTGGGTTGAGTGGGAAGTGGGCGAATGACATCCATTTTTTAAAAACATCTTTGGTTTGTTAGAAAAAACATGCGTACCAAATTGTATCTCTATAGATATAAACATAAGCTTATTTATTGAGTTTTATTTTTTGGGTTGTAGGGAAGGAGGGCGTGTCCGTGGTTGGATGACGTCCATTTTGTAAAATCATCTTTGTTTTGTTTTAACATACAAACGTTCCAATTTAAATCAGTGTAGATTAAACATAAGCTTATTTATTGAGTTTTCAAGTTTTAAGTTGTATGGGAGGTGGACGTTTCCGTGAGCGAATGACACCCGTTTTCTAAGACATCTTTGTTTTGATATAAAATATATACGTACCAAATTTTATTGCTGTAGGTTTATTATGATCTTATTTATGCAATTTTTGTGTTGTATGGGAGGTAGGCGTATTCGTGGGCGGATTCCAAAAATATTCAAAATTGCAGACCCTTAGACTCATTTGACTTTGTGTACCAAGTTTCAATTATCTCAACTCCTTCTTCTTATCCTGTGCTTACGGGCAACACACAGATGGACAGACGGTCGGACGGTCAGACATGGATAGCTCGACTAACGAAGTGACGCTGATCAATAATATATATACTTTTTATACAGGATTTGCTTTTTTCTATGCGTTACAAACGTTTGCACAAAGTTAATATTCCCTGACCTATCAGGTTTAGGGTATTAAAAGTAGATATTCCAACGAAAAGGAATAAAAAAATATCTGTTAACTCCGTAAATTGGTTACTGATGAATAATTTTTGAAGGCAATTTGTTTTTGTTTTCTATATTTTAACAACTTTATTTCATTTTGCAGTCCACAAGTAGGATTTCGAAAAACAATGATACCACGTGAAAGGTATGAAATGCATTCATATAAAAATGTTCTATCTCTGATCAATAAATATAAATAGTTGACGTTTTTAGTGCTGTTAGTTTTTTCAGCTGGTGTATTTAGTTTTCTGAAATTCTGTTTCTGGTTTGCACGATGAAACCAGAAGCAGAAAATTTATTAAAAACTTATAAATTTTTAATATAATTAATGGGACCAACTGACCTTTTTCATGCCGTTCAGATAGAATCAATGGTTTTGTAAAATTCCACCAATGAGGTGCTCACATCCCGATGCTTTTAGGGCACTCTCATATTTTCGGTCCTGGAGAATCATTTCGTTTTAACACCGATTAAATAACAAACCCTCTTTTTAGTTGCATTTTGTGCCAGGATCCCCACCAGAGAGGAATAGTTCAGGCGAATACCACTTCCCAATATTGGCGATCATATTTTGCTGACGGCTCAGAAATCGACGACAAGGTTTGGGGAGGCGTCTTACCTAAGGATATAGCTATTTTGACCCATTTTAGACTGCCAAACCTGTTTTTAATGCCTGTTTTTAAAGAAGGCTGAGGTGCAGAGAGGTATTGACTCTACATTTTTGCGCGCAACGAAGCTGATATAAAAATCCTTGAAGGAGTGTTCCGAACATCATCAACAGCTCTAAAATGTCAAAGTTTCTTACGAGATGGCTAAGAAGTTCGACATCAATCTAGTCTGGTTGCCGGGGCGTAGATAAGTTAGCTAAGAAAGGTACCGTGAAGACGCTTATACCAGATATGAAAACATTTCTTAAGCTATTTGCGACATGAAATTGGCTCTTAGACATAATGTTGTATTTTTTTTTCATTTTTTTATTTATTTGAAATATAATTTTGAATAACTATTATATAATCCACGAGCAACAAAGACTATCGGCCAACATAATGTTGTAAATTAAGAAAACTCAAGGTGAAATTTTACTGCCCAGGCTGAAAATGCGAGGATTCTAATTTTCGGAATTGCTGGGTGGTTGGAACTTTTGAAGCAGCAATTTGAGTCTGTATAGAACTCCAAATCAATTTTGGTTGATTTGGCCAAAAAAGAAAAAAGAGCTGAGTTAATTTCAAGCTTAACTTAAGTTTATTTAATCAATATCAATGGAATTCTGGACAAGTCTTACCAAGGAGGATGCTGAAATGTAAGTGGACGAGAAAAGTTATAGAAACCGGAAACTCAAATTCTTTTTTAGAATTTTACTCTGACTTTAATATTAAACATTATGTCAAATATAAATTCAAAGTGTGGTGAAAAACAAAAGCGCCCTCTAACATTTCAGCATAACAAGATACAACAAGAAGAGTTAACATCTTGACATAAACACAGGCTTAAGCTTTTGGCGAGGATTGATCTTGCCACTTTATAACGTGTCATGACATGATACTGTCTTATAGGTAGGCATGCTGTCAGAATAAGAGTTCATGCAAACGATTTTTGTAGGAGCAGGGATGAGATAGAAGAAGAGTCAACAACTGTCGCCCATAAGACAAAAGCATAAACTAATTTTGATATGATATAAGGGGACAGTAAGCGTCAAGCGTCTGCTAGTAGGTCTTATAGTTAATAATATGGTGTTCTCATGATAATTTTAGAGATTACACCCAAGAGAATCAACTAAAGTGTTAATTTCTAATTACAAATCTGTAGTTAGATTTCAAAAATACAAGATGGATCTTAAATGTAATCGTATTTTGTATAGGTTCAATTAATTAATTTCATTTCAAATTTGTATGTATACATAAAAACAAAAATTTCTTAATATTTTTATATAATGCATGTCTATATTCTGTTTTGAATTTTTTTAAATCGACAAGGAAAGCAATGATAAGACTTTAGAAATTGATATCTTAATATATATACTATGGAGTGGGTCGGTCTCCATTCAAAAATTGTTTGGACGCCGCGAAAAACAACCATTAGTGCTCGATCTTATAAATGATGTACCAGTACAAAGGTTTAAATTGCTTTCAGCAGAATAGCAAAAGCAATTCAAATTTCACTGCGGTAGTGCTACTGACAGTTTTTAAAAACATTGATTTGCCGTTCATTTTGCTTTGCTGTGTGAATCTTGCAAAGCTAAGCAAAAGCAGCAGCATTAAAAATAACTTGTTTTACTGCGTAGTACTACGCAAGGAAAATAAACTATTTTATTGATTTGCGTTTCATTTTGGTTTTCTAATTTGTCACAGCACTACGACGGCATCGGTTATTAAACAGCTTTTCTTCGTTTTGCATTCGTAATTTATTTTTCATCGTTTCTATGCTTCGTTTCGGAGACGCGTGTCTATTTGCATGTTTTTGAAGTGAAACTCCTTTGGTGGCGAGTGAAATTTCAAGGTCTCTTATTCGTGACGCTAGGCTTACGTTTTCAATTCATATGAAAATTTTAAAAACATTATTGCCACTGCCGAGAATTGAACCTCGAACATCGTTGCTTAAGAGCCGGAATCTATACCTTAACGCCACGTAGGCACATGATAACCAGCCAAACAAAATGTTATTAAAACTGAACGCGTAACATACTGAAAATAACATAATTAACATTAACATTACATTATTAACATAACCGTAAAATTAATTTTCATCCTACAAGTATGCACGGAAAAAAAATAGAAGAATAGCTAAAACAGGAGCAGAACGCGTTCGTGAATATAGAGAGCGATTTAGAGCTCTTAAGAATACAGCCGCAGCTGGGTCCGCAACTAATGATGAAGGTAAGGTGCAGTGTTGCCATATGGTCCGATATATCGTATTTGTTACGATTTTCAGTCTTGAATCCGATGATCCGATATATGGCCATAATTCTCCAAAATGTTACGATTTCAGAAAAAATAGATTCGACGTCCGATTTGATGTATTTTTCTTTAATAATATGCAATGAAAAAATAAAGATAGCAAGTTAGCAAGATAGCAACTTTAAACTTTGTTTTAAAAATTCTGTGTCAATTCTTTTTATATTGACAAAATATTTAATGAAGATTATTTTTTTTTTTATTTTTACTTCTATTTTGTGTGCTTAAAAGTAATTTTCAATATATTTTATCAGAATATTTTTTATATATAATCATGTTAGAAACATTAGATGAACTGACTTTTGAAGCAAAATTTGATTTATTTAATAATAAATCTTAAAACTTCCACATTGATTTTTATATTTCTTCTTTAATGTTCAATTGCCTTCTCGGAAAATTTCTGTTCTTTTGTTGTTGTTGTTCTTTTTTAAAATTTCACGGATCCGACGGGAATCCGACGAACTGAGTCAAAAGTTACGATATGAAAATTTTTTTGATGGCAACACTGGTAAGGTGATTGCAAAAACGGCTGAGTTTCAAAATGCATTTTTACGAAACATTAGTGTATTTTGGTGAATCTACAAAGAACCAATCCCCAAACAACACACTGATGCTTTGTAAAAATGTATTTTGGAACTCAGCCATCATCTCAACAAAATTTTAAAGCCAACCAAGTTGATACACTCAACAATCAACGTTCGCTGCTTTATGAGGCCCTCTATCAACATAGCAATTATTATGATCAGGAAGCAGGAGGTAATAATGAACAAGATTTGCCTCTGCTTTCGGAGGCTCCTTCAAAGAGTACTATGCAAATGCAATCCAGCATTCAAAAAGTAACAATGTTGAGAAGACATTCGAAAGCAACTAAAATACCAACTGAACTAAAACAAGTACCGAAAATAACTGTTATTTTACAATTTTCAAATGAAAAAAATTGTCGAAAGACTTTTTCAAATATACCATTATGTTACAAATGTCCTTAGCCTCACGAATATTAAGTCGCTTTCAAATTTGAAACTGATTCTTTAAAAGTTAATTTCTTGCCTAGTAAATTTCGAGGAAAATAAAGGTTACTTTTGACTTTTATTTTATCGATCAAAAATAGCAGTTATTTTGTGACTTTAATTTTTTCGGTCAAAAAAATCAAGCAATTTGTGTTTTTTTAAAGGCCGCTTGAAAGATTGAACTGTTGACACCATGTGTAAAATGTCTCACCGATGAGATGAAAATAATAATATCAAAATTTTTTTATCGGTAAAATGACTTGAACAAGAATAAATAACCTGATATTTTTGACCGAAAAAATAAACGGCAGAAAATAACTGTTATTTTTGCCCAAAAAAACTATAAGGCACAAAAAACTGTTATTTTTGTCGGAAAAAATAAAAATTAAGAGATAAAAGTTAATATGTGACACTTTCGACAAAAACCATAGCTGGTACGGTCCCTGGATGCAAATATTGAATCAACAAATTATTATTCCATTTCGTATTGATTGAATTTCTTTGCAGATACTTTCGCTCTCTATTTCACACTAAAATCTCTCTTATTTCTTACTGTTAAAGAAGTTTCACTTCTGCCACGTCTACGTTGCTACACGCGAGTTTTTTTTATAATATGTACACTTGTGCGCAGTCGCGTTTGTTTGTTGTTACTTTGAAAAATTTTCGGTAGCACTACTGCAGCAAAATGTTTGTTGCTTTTGCTGTTCTGCTGAAAGTAATTTCAACACTCAGAAAAACGAAGCTAAGCAAACGAATTGCTGCTTTCCTAGTGCTGCGACAAATAAGAAAAGCAGAATGAAAAGCAAAGCAATAAAATAATTTCGTAGGCTTTCGTAGCACTACGCAGTAAAACGAATTATTTTTAATGCTGCTGCTTTTGTTGTTACTGTTCCATTTTCAATAAGCACAGCAAAGCAAAAGCAACTGAAGTTTTTGAAGTTTTTTAAACGCTGACTAGTACTATATTTTCCACTCAGAGCTTTTGGATTTTCGATGTTATTATCGACTGACTATGTAACTCGATCTATCCCTCACCCTCTTCTTAAAACACGATGTGTTTTCTTTTATAAAACTAAATTTCGTAAAAATGTGTCTTCTTCTTCCCCAAAAAGATGCCTTAAAAAAAAAAAAATGTAGAGAAGCACCAAGCTGGTAGCATATTACGATTTTTTTATAATAATAAAAAGTTGAAAGTTTTATAAATATCATAAAATTTCTACTCGAGAAGGTTCACAAAACTCTCACTTCTCCACAAAGCTTCGCTTGTGACTCAGTGGTCAGTTCCTTGGTCTTGCGTTTGCATGCTTAGCCTCTACATAGCGTCAAGGTAGATATGACCCTTAAGAGAAACTCATTTTCTTAAGAGAAAATGCTAAAACTGAGAGCTAATGAGCCGATGACCCGAAGACTAAAGCAATAATACATTGGCTCTGCTCGTTCCCGTTAGATATTAATTATTGTTATAAATACAAAAAGCCTCAAAGCACAGATTCAAATGTCGAACATAACATAAATTAAGGCTAATGATAATTATGCATCATTAAAAAATAAAGGAACAAAATTTCACGTAAATAAAGTGCCCTCTTTTATAATTATTATTAACTTCCCAATGTTAACAAGCCCACATGAGTGCGCAGCTCAAGTCGCCAAATGGACTGACTGCATTTATAGAGGAAGTGATGCAATCGAGTGCAACGTCAGACAAGGTCCGGTGTGGCAATCAAACAATAATAACAACAACTACAACAATAAAAACCATTTAAAAAGAACATTCATTAAATTCAAAATGAATGCGCAGTCAGCATAAAAATGCAGTAATAAGTTTAGAAAATTAGCTACAACAACAACAACAACAACAATGCACATAAAAACATAAAAGTCATGAAAGAACATAACCTTCCGAACACAAGTGATAAAAAAAAAATAATAATAAATGTATCTTTGACATTCACACGCAGGCGATGCGATGCGCGCACTCAAAATTAACATTGTTTTTTCGTTCAAGATGTTAAAAAAGCTAAAATGCTACAACAATAACGACAACAAAAACATGAACATTTATAATTAAGATATATATCTTAACATGTTGGACAGACATTAAAACGCAATAAAAACGTGATTATCTACAATTAAACCATAGAAAAGAACAAAGCAGAAACAAATTAAAAAAAGTATCTAATAAAAAATTAAATAAATTTTGAGGGCTTCGCCGTTGATGCGGAAGCTGTAGGCCAATGTAGTAGCTATCGCAGCTATGTCATTAAATTTTGTGGCTAAATCTTTGAGTGGCTGCACAAAAATAGTTTCAGTCACTTCCTTAGCACGTCATTTTCAAGTTGCTTGCTTTCTTTTTTTCTAATTTAAATATGCATTAAAAACTTCGACAGTGTGGAAGTTAGAGTAGAAGATATAATTAACAAAAACATAAAACGATTTTTCATAACTTGTGCATTTTTCGATTTTTACTGCTTGCACTAAACACCGCAAATGAAGACCTCATCATCATCAACAACATCAACAACAAAATCATCGTCGTCCGTGTTGTCGTTGCACTGCACTCAAAGAGGCCTAAAATCTCATAAAAAGTTAATTAATCCTTTGGCGGAAACATTTTGTCGCACTTCTATCTGCACAGAATGCATGCAGGCGACATATGTATATGTTTGTATGTATCTCAAAGATGCAGCCAAAACATGCTCAAGATATTGCGAGTAAGTAGCAGAGATATGCCTGCCCACGCAGAGTCGGCACCTTGCTCCCAATTAATGCTTCTTCAGCTGCAGCTCTGACAGCTTCACGAACGTCATTTGCAGATTATTTTCGTATCTTTGTGGCCACCAGTTTGTGTGCAGCTGGTGTTGGGGTCTTATTTTGGAACTATGTATAGTACGTGCCTATTGCTGTCGGTAGCTGTATCTACTAGATGCATGGCATACATGTGTGCGCATATCTTTTTGCAGCAATTCATTCACTCGCTCGGCAGATCAAAGCAAGTTTTTATTTTTCTCACTGATTTTATGCCATGTTGCTCCTCTAACAGTTTCATGAAGTTATTTGTTGTTGTTAAACAACATATCTAGAATGTGCTGAAATTTTTAGCCATGACGCCAAAATGTTTTCAACATTTTCACTTCGTTCACCTCAACACGTTTTTGAAAATATATTCTAAAACAGCCAAAACTTAATTTTAAATAAATGTGCCGGAAAATAAGGCACACTTGCAAAAAATTATAGCCATAATTTATATCAGCAACACCTTATTAAGATCATCGGAAAACTGTAATATTTTCAATTTTTATTAAATACCTTGTTTACTTCAATTTCCTAGAAAATTATTTTATTTAGTGCCGCTGCTGCTTTGATCTCTAACATTCGAATTTCGACGCACATAAATCATATAAAATCCACTTTTCTGTGTGATTTTAGCGACTTCTCGCTTTAGTCTTTGGCTCAGTTGTCAATTCTGTCAACATGGCTAAAATACAAAAAATAAAACAAACATATCTAAAAATAATAAATAACCACACTCTGACAGGAAATACGCTGCCTGAACAAATTGAATTTGACTTTTACGAAGGGTGTCTAAAATATTAATAGAATAAATTAAAATTTGGTCTCATTTTATGTAATTTGAATCCTCAGATTTGTACATAATTTGGCCGACAGTTGATGTCTGTCAGAACATCATGCCATATTTTATTGACATATTGTCTGTTGGAAATGCTGAAAAGTTTCTCGACCGCAATATTTGTTGGAAATGCTGAAATATTATTTAATATTCAAACATCAATAACCCCATCGCAACCCTACTATCTCGCCTAGATACTCGTGTGTTTTGCAAAAACTTTCTTTTTCATACTTTTTCATTTCAACTCAAAGTAGCCGAAACTCTTAGTTGAGAAACTTTTTGTTTGATTTTGTCAGACAGCGAGTGTCACTTCAACCAGCGTTGCCAGATGGACGATGGCATCGTCATTTTGCATTTTGACGATTTAAGACCAAAATGACGATTAGATGATTTGAGATCACAAATGACGATTTCAGAGCTCAAATGACTATTTATTTTCATGAATATTTTTTTATATTAACAAGACTTTAAATTTAAAACTGAAAAAAATGTACCTGCTTACACTGTTCAATATTTTTTTTGTCTAACAACGCAGTAGATAATTTTTAAAAACCATTTGTACATAAATTTTAACGAAATTTAAGGTATCGGTAACAAAAACAGTGATCATTGTAAAAAAATTATGATATTTATTTAGGAATTTATGTTAAAACAAAAGTTAACAAATGTGATATACCTGCTGATAAATTAGATGAGTTGACAGAGCATTCTATTTTCTTTTACATTGACTTGGGTGATCAAATAAACAATTTTTCGATTTCAATAAAATAGTTTTTCAAAAGAAAAATTTTTCAAAATTAATTTTAATAAGAACAAATTAAGAAATCGTTTAGAAAGCGATACTCTGAAAGGTAGTTTGTTTGCACAAGATTATCTGAAACATAATAATTTTCCTTGTTATACAATTCAGCCACAATCTTAATTAATACACGAAGATAAATTTGAGCTGAAAACAATCTCAAATCAATTTATTTTGGGAGTGATTCTGAGCTTATCCATAATATTCTTGATATCAAGCCCTAAAGTGATTGTTTTTAAAAAAAATTAACACGCTCATGTATGCATGATGTATGTGGTTTTTGGATTGTTCGTCAAAAAACTAATATGCTCACTTGGTTCCCATTTATGACATTTTGGTATTGATAACAGAAAAACAGGCTCATTTGTGTGCAATGCATGTCATTTATGGATTATGAATAAAACAAGTTAACATACTCTCATATGTCTAATCTAAGAAATTTTGGGTTATGAAATTTTATGAATATTAATAATACAAAGAAAATATGACAAACTGTAAAGGGCTTAGGCAGCAAAGGAACTGAACAAAAGAAAAAACAATGACCAGACGAAAATACAAAATTATATTTATTTTTCCAAATTATATATTTGATCCTTTTCGGACAGGAAAATATAATTTTTTTATTTTATATAATATATAATTAATTTAAATTATATTTTAAATAAATATATAAATTTATTTAATATTATTTAATTTTTTTTTTGTAACAAAACCAACTGAGAATTATGTCGTTCGATGTCTCATTTTTTTGATAAGCAAAAACAACAACAACAAATAATTTATTTTTATGATCAAGCCCAAGACGACACTTATTAAGCACTAATGAACGTGTTTATCAAACAAATTTTCAAATCCTCTTTCTGGGATAAACTGCGTACGTATATAACATGTTTTGAGATGGTTTTGAGCTCTATTCAGCTAATTTCATTTACGAACGCTTTGCGCTTAATTAAAGCCCATTTTTTATATTCGAGTACGAAATTTCAACTCATCAATGTATCTGTTAGTAGTTTTAATCAATATCTCTTCAATACATTTATATAAATATATCGTAAATAAGACATAGTGAATATATGTAAATGAATTTGGTCTCACAATTTCAATATACTGATTTTTTATAAATTTAGATTTTTAATTTTCATTTAACTTTAAGGTGAAATTTTAATTTTCTGTACTGTGTGACGATTTCAGGACTAAAATTACGATTTTTGGTACGGGCAAATGACGATTTTTAGACCTAAATGACGATTTTTGAAAAGCGTTTTAACGTTTTTAAGTGAAGAGTCTCTGGCAACCCTGACTTCAAAATTTAAAGCATTCAAATATAGACATTCAACATAACACAAAATGTTGATTGCTTTTCGTTAGTTTGCAAAAATTAAATACAAAATATTGAAAAATTTTAACTGTTTTAGAAGCTTTCAAGGGCTGAAAAAGCCTTTCTAAATATTATTTGAAATCTTGAAATTGACCCTAAAGCATATCATATATTCAAATGATAGATGATATTCAAAACTCTAAAAAAATCTTGTATACGCAAAATATACAAGATTACCTTTCTTTGTAGAAAAATATATTTATGTACACTCAGTAAAAGATCAACTGTTATATTAACAGTCGGCCACTGTTATTTCAAAACACTGTTCGATTGAATGATTTGCGTTTAAGTAAACAATTTTCTTTGTTGAATGAACGTTTCAAAGTATTTTTGTGCTGTTAAAATCATCTGTTGAAATATTTTTGTGATTATATTGAATTGTCTATTTTTTCTAAGCAATAGTTTTTATATGTGTTTTGCTATATTTATATTATCGTTGCCAATAGCTCAGTGGAAGTGCACTAGACTGTCATGCGGGGGGACGTGGGTTCGAACCCTAGCTGTGTAAGTATCAAAAATTGTAATATAATAATTGAAATAATAATAATAATTCTGTTTCATTAATTGTTTGGTCAAAAATAACCTTCAAAATAAAATGCTTTACAATCTTGCAAATTTCATTTTTTATTTAAAAAAAAAATATTTTAAATAAAAAAAAAAATTTTTTGCTGGCCTTGCCGGATTTCAACCGTGGACACTCGAGTACTAGACGCACACGTTAGCACACTCGGCCATACATGAACTTTCAAACCAGTGAAAAAATTTCAATAAATAAGTTTTTATACGGGTATCGTGTTCCATAGACCAAAAGTCAACCGACTGTAAATTTGAAAGTTTCATTTGTTGGATGGTATTTAACAGTGAAATCTGTTATTTCAACCCATGATTTGTTTGATAAAACAGCATTTTTCCCTGAGTGTATCACTGCAATCCAAGAAATGCGATGGAAGGGACAGGGTTGCTTACGGCAAGCATCCTGTGATATCTACTACAGCGGCCATGAGGAGAAGCGCGAGTTTGGATGCGGATTTGTAGTTGGCAAGAGAATACGGCATCATGTCCTGCGATTCACTCCTGTGAACGAACGACTTGCCATAATTCGCTTCAAGGCAAAATTTTTTAACATAAGCCTAATATGTGCGCACGCTCCGACAGAAGAAAAAGATGACGAGACCAAAGAACATTTTTACGAGCGCCTTGAAGTCACATACGAGCGCTGCCCCCGTCATGACATAAAAATCGTGCTTGGTGACTTCAACGCCAAGGTGGCTAAGGAAAACATATTTGGTCCAACAGTCGGAAAGTTCAGCCTCCACGACAACACATCCGATAAAGGAATGAGGTTGATTGACTTCGCCGCAGCACGAAACATGGTCGTTAGTAGCACTAGATTCAAGCATCTCAATATTCATAAGGCCACCTGGTTGTCCCCTGATCAAAAAACATGCAACCAAATTGATCACGTTTTGATTGACGGAAGGCACTCTTCCAGTGTACTAGACATACGCACGATCCGTGGTGCTAACATAGACTCGGATCATTATCTTGTCGCAGCCAAGATCCGCACACGTCTGTGTGCAGCTAAGAATGCTCGCAATCCTACACTAAGAAAGCTAGACGTCGACAAGCTGCAGGCAAAACGGACGGCCGAAGCCTTCACTACACTCAGAAAAAAGCTTATCGGAATATGATAAAAAAGGCATCATATTTAGAGAAAAATGGTATAGACTTTGCTCCAGAGAATGCTATTCTCTAATTTCGATACTAAAAATTCTCTAAAAATGGTAAAAAGCTTCCATGAATAAGAAAAATATATCGTTTTTTGAGAAAAAACTTTTTATTTTTGAGAAAAGATTTGTTTTTATTGAAGAAAATACTTCTCTTAGTGAATTTTTTATCAAAATATAAGAAAAGTTTTTCATTTTCAATAAATTTTTCTCTATAAATGAGAAATTTTTGTGCGAGAAAAATACTTATCATTATTAGAGACATTGAAATATTTCCATTTCCTAGAAGTAAAGAAATATTTCTTCGAAAATGTGAAAATTTATTCTAATTTAAGAAAATTTTATTTGAAAAAGAGAAAATTTCTATATCGAAAATAGAGAAATTTTTTACCGGAGTAAGGTATGTGTTTTTTTCTCAGTGTACTCGACTCTCACTCCTGCTTCAAGAAAGCACTCCTCCGATCGACGATATATGCTCATAGTGGACGCACATATCCCACTCTATGCGTACGGCTGCCGAAGAGGTGATAGGCTACCACCGCCTTCGCCGAAACCAGTGGCACGACCAGGAGTGTCGTGACGCCACTGCAGAGAAGGACATCGCCTACAAAGCCACCCTGCAGTCGGTTGTAACGCGTGCTGTTATGGAGCGATACCGAGAGAAGAGGAGGGAAGAGAGACGCATTTTCAGCAGTGTGGCCAGATAGTTTTTAGAAAAAGCGCGAACTACAACATTTTTATCGCCCAAAAATCGCCCAATTTTTCAGATTTTAATATTTTGTAGCCCAAACAAGCGCAAATTGGGGGACATTTACAGTATAAAGTCCCAAAAATTTTCTCTTAAGCTCATTTTTAAAACAAATTGTTTATATTTGTATGTATTGAAAATTTGCAATGTGTTAAGAAGATTTAACATAAATTAAACATTTCTTTAAAAAAAAAACAATTCAAAGAAATTAACATTAAATACAAAAATTTTTCTTTTAAACACAAATAATTAAAACATACCAGTAAACATTGTGGCGAGGGGTGATTCGTTGACGAATCGCTTGTTAATAGTTTTTTTCGTATTATTTTCGAATAGTTTGGTTTTGTCTATATCAGAGGTTGGCTGGATGCTTAAAGAAAGTACAATTTAAACTAAGATTAAAAGCGACTTATTTGAGCGACACTTTAGTAAAAATTCTAAAACTTTGAATATCAAAAACATTTCAAAAAATTAATTTTTGTTTTGTTTCAAAAAACATCAAAATATTTCAAAAAATTTCAATAAAATTATGCTGAATGTCGGTTTTAACATTAAATTGTGTTTAAAATCGAGATAAGTTGACGGTTGATGAGTTGAGAAGAGCTTACGGGCAAATATATATAAAACTTCTAAATTTTTTTTTTTTTTTTTTTTTTCTTTTTGAACTTTGGTGGTTCGTTTAAGAATTGCTTCTATTAAATTAGAAGATTTGTTAACGAATTGCTTATTTGAAATAAGAACATTCGTTAATGTATTAATTTTTTAAGATTTGGCGACTCTTTAACGAATTGCTTTTGTCGATTTGAAAGGTTCGTTAACGAAGAAGGAATTTCTCCCGTTCACGATATTATAAATGAATTTTATATGATAATTGCTATTGAATGAAATGAACGAGAAAGCAATTCATAAACGATATCTTAAGTGAATCATTTTGTTTGTTGGGATATTAAAAGTTTCCTAAAGAAGATATTCAATATCTTCATCGCTTTCATCAACTTCCTCTTCGTCTATTTATTTTTTTTCATATATAGAGCTATTGCACTTAGAAATCATATTTTCTGTTATCGGAAGAGTCTTGCAGCAAACGTTTAAGGCTTTCATGTGAAATTTTATTCGTATAATAGACGAAAGGGATTCCAACATCATACGATTTCTCATGTTCGTTTTAGTAGCATTCATCACAGAAATACTCTTTCAACAAAAGTGTTTGAGTGAGGCAGCGATAGTAAAATAAGTGCTAACTTAGAAATAGTTTCCAGCATTTATTTAATCGTTCGTTTTCAACCAAAATTCTTTGGTATCTGACAGAATGTTTTTTTCAAAATTATCTTTCCATGGAATAACCAATAGCGAATCGTATTCTAGCTTTGCTGCACGTCTCTCCAACTGACTTAAATAATGAAGAAGAAGTTCAGAAAACGGTTTTCTAAAGTGGTTTAAACATTTCTGAAATGAATGGAATGACTGAATATATGTAATTTTTTCACAAATCTTCTGACAAAAGTAGCCCAAAAAAGCGCGAGGCGCTTTTTAAATAAAAATAAGCGCAAAATTATAAAAAAGATCGCCCAATTGGCGCTTTATCGCCCAATCTGGACACACTGATTTTCAGGCGAAAGAAACGAGAGGCGGAAATGCGTGAGTGCGAGAAAATTGAGATGCAGGGCGACAGGAATGAGACTCGAATATTTTTCGAAAAAATAAGATGCTTGACCGATGGTTTTAATACCTCTTGCCTGTTCCTGCAAGAATAAGAATACAGAATCTAGTGACAGATATCCAGAGAACACTGGTGTTATGGAAGAAACACTTCTCTTGTCTTTTAAATAGCGACGTTGACAACAATCTTGCCAGTTGAGATGATATCCCGGAAACCCCAATTATGGATGACAGCGTTGAAGTTCCGCTGCCCGACTGTAACGAGGTCTTAACAGCTATAGCTCGGCTTAAAAACAACAAAGCCGCAGGAGCCGATGGCCTACTAGGTGAGCTGTTTAATATCGGTGGCGGAGCTCTGTTTACATGCATTCACAGACTTCTATGCAGAATATGGTCGGAAGAATGCATTCCAGATGATTGGAACCTCAGTGTGCTCTGCCCAATCCACAAGAAAGGCGATCCCACCATTTGCGCCAACTACCGTGGGATTAGCCTTCTTAATATCGCATATAAGGTCTTGTCGGGCGTATTGTGTGAAAGAATGAAGCCCATCGTTAACCAACTGATTGGACCTTATCAGTGTGGCTTCAGACCTGGAAAGTCCACCATCAACCAACTTTGGGAGCGTTCGAGAGAAAAATCCTTCGCAAGATCTATGGTCCAATCTGCGTCAATGGCGAGTACCGAATACGATGGAACCACGAGCTGTATGAGCTATATGCCGACATCGATATAGTCAAGCGTATTAAAATAGAGCGGCTTCGCTGGCTAGGTCATGTGGAGAGAATGAACGACGAAGCTCCAGCGAAAAAAAATATTGGATTCGGTACACAGCGGTGCCCAACGCAGACGAGGAACACCGCATCTCCGTTGGAAAGACCAGGCATTGGATAAGCTGACGACGCTTGGAGTTTCCAACTGGCGCTTACAAGCGCACGACAAAAGAGGCTGGCGCAAATTCTTAGACGAGGCCAAAACCGACCAACGATTGTAAGCGCAATCTAAGTAAGTAGTAAGTATAATATGCCAATAAATATGAAGTGATATGCCAATAAATGTCCACAAAATATTGATTCATGAATGTGTTATTATTTGAACTTTTAATTTACCAATTGGACTTTTATCTGAAAACGCATTAGAATCAAGTCATAAGGAATCTAGAAAATATCGATAAGGTCATACTTAAGGACATACTTATACATAATATTTTACCTATTTGTAATTTAACTATTTTCTTCTTTATATATAAAATATATGAATATATTATATTTTTTGGAATTTTTTTTAAAAATGATCTCAAATTGTTTTTTGTGTTGAAAATTTGGTGTTTGGAAAATTTTGAAATTGGTTCAAATAGGGTTATCACAAAAGCAGCATTTTTTATAAGAAATTTTTATTTGAAAAAACGCCTTTTTCATAAAATATTAAAGTGAAACTGTATCAAAAATGTGGGTAATATGGGTGGTATCGCAAACAATGTATCAATTCAGGCTATTTTAAGCAAAGACTTTTATTGGGATAAAATAAAGTTCTCTATGTTAGTTTGTTCAAATGAAGTGATTATGATAAAAGTACTCAAATTTTTAATTGAAGTTTTATGGTGGGTAACACAAAAGTTGGTCTGACCCAGCCGATTTTGTGTGATTACAATTAAATAAAGTATTTATTTTTAAAGATACGAGATATTTAAAATTCGGGTTATATGGACGGTACTTCGGGTTATATGGACGGAATTCAAAGTTACATCGATATGGGAGGTAGGCGTGGTCGTTCTCCGATTTAGCCAATATTTGAAAATTTCTTAATCTATGTAAAAAAGTCGTCCACACTAAATTTCGTTGCTCTGCGGAAACCGCAAATAGTTTTGGCAACAGCTCATATGAAACGGTTAAGCTGTGGAGGTGCCACTTCGAAGAGAAAAGTAATTCAAAGAGTACTCTTTAGGATAATTTCCCATATTTTATCAGTTCAGTGTGTTAGGAATGTACAATTCTGTTAATGTAAATTATGTCCGTGTATAAATGTTAATTTTTATATATACTTATAGTAAAAAGCTTTTCAACGAAAAATAAAAGCGTTGTTTACTTTTGCTTGCCTTCGATTTAAAATTTTCTATTAAAATAGAGAACCTAAGTAAATTTGATATTTTAAATAATATGAAATTTTGATTAAAAAAAAAACAAAAAAAAAAAAAAAACTGAAAAAACAAAACATCACTACCGAATTCACAATCATTTTCCCATAACAATAATTGTGCCAATAAAACTCCATTAAAATGGTGAATGACAACAGCTTTCCGTTAACATCGTTAAAGCCAACCAAGTACGAAAAATATGTTGTTTTAAAATTAAGTACGAAGTTAATTTCCAAAAAAAATTACCCAAAACAACATAAAAATTTATGTTCACAAGATTCACAGCTGCTGCCTGTCACATTTTTGGCAAACAGGAAATTAAGCAGATAAGTACGAGCGAAAAAAAAAAGCAAAAGAAAATAGAAAGAGCACGCGAGTAAAGTGAAAAATTAAAAATCATTAAATAAGCACTCATAACTCCGCAGTGACCCTTAAAAAAAATAATGGAGACAAACTTAACGCTAACTTAGGAAGACCAAGACTAAAAGTGTATTTTTTTTTCTTTTTTGACAATTTAAACTTTATTAAAATTAAAAAAAATTTGTGTGTTTTTTACTTACTTTCTTGCCAAACGTTTTCTGATGCCTGCCAACATTTTTGCAGAGCTGTTATCAGCAAGCAGTGGTCAAAACAAAATGACGAAACAAAATGGTGTTTCCGCTCTAGTTGAAGTGGCGGCGCACGAAATCAATTTAGCAGCAAAACGACGAAGAAAAAAAAAGAAATCGATGCAATAAAAACTGGAGAGTTTTGCTGGCAGATGAATAGTGAATAGCGTTAGTAATTTTTAGCAAATAACATAAAATAAGATACGGACACGCACACGCACACACGCGAACAAAGCGAGATCTAGAGATAGAACTCAAAAAGACAAAAATAAGTAACCCGAAACTTCTTAAGCGTCTTCATAATTACGAATTGCACTTTGCATGCGGGCGCAAAAACACACAAAATCAAAAATAAACAAACAACACTGAAATGAGATACTTTTGCCTGGTACTTCTTTTTTTTTGCTCTTTTTCTAGCAAAACTTTAAAAAACGCGACGTCTATTTATGTGAGACAAATGCAGTGATTACCAAGCGATTACTTTGTTATGTATTTTCATTTCCGGCTTTTATCTCCGTGCCTTTTATCACTATTTTTATTTATTTTTCTTGCAGCTTAAATTTAATTTTTTTTTTTGTGCTTCTTTAAATTTCGAAATATTTATTATTTTGCTTTATGCTTGTTTTTTCTTCTTTTTTGTGCTTTTTGTCGTAACGTGCTTATATCGTAATTTAAACCCGCTTAAATCACACAGACCACGCTATGCTCGTTGCTTGTGGCATTTATTTGATGGTTTCACTTGTAAAGAAGATATAATTAAAATTTAATGATTTTTATAAAATCCCGTCCGATCGTCTCAATAATATTTTCTCTATTTTTATTACAGCTTCAACTGATGAAGTTAAAGGCATGATACCGTTATAAAGAAAAACCTATGCGTTGAGCACATTTTTCTTCAGCTGTTATTGCTTGGGTTTCTGTATTTCTTGGCGCACACACACAGCTCGATTGTCTGTATCCGTATGTCTGGCTGCTTGTGTGATATGAACTTTGGGGCAGCCGTACAGTACAAGTGGCGTTATGGCGGCAAAATCTGAAACGAAAAAGAATTCACACATTTTAATTTAAAATTTATTAATCAATTTATTAAAAAAATATTTTGTGGGATTTTTGAAGGAATTTCTTTCATCACGTGTTGGGGATGAGAATAAAATGTGTGACTGCTTGTCATGCAGTGGAGTGGAGGGTAGAGTGATCGAGAATTAATTGTGGGAAAGTGTTTGTTTATTATTGTTAAGTGATTTCTATGAAATCATGTGTGGAATGACACAGACACACACAACACATTCTTGAAGTGTCTCACACATAATTTACATTTTTTGGTGAAACCTGTTTGACTAAATGGTTTGAAAAATGGGACATTATTATTAATTAATAATCCTTTATTGGCTCCAATGGGTCGTGAGATACAGATCATAAATACAATTTAATATTACGGTTAATTTATGAGTTCGCGATGGAATTTTCAAAAGCTGGTTTAAGGGAAAGTTAAGAGAAATTTTTTGGAACTACTCAAGGTAAGGTGGTGAAAAATTTAAGACTTTGATAAAATTTAAGCAACTATAATTACTGTAGCCCAATGGTAAATTGAAGAATGACAAAACAAACTATATCTTTGTAGCTGCCAAGTCTTCCTACATCTGCTGTTTTCAATTTTTTATAGCATTTTTCCAAACACGATCGTTAAAACACTCATGACATGTGCCTTACATAGTAAGCGGGAAGTTCTCTCCGGAAATGAAAGTAGGTTTGTTGCATACGCCGGTCAAGAAGAACAAAAAATATTTATGAGAACAAGAAATTGAACAAAACTTCTGTCTTTTATTAAAACACTTTGATAACTAGTAAGGAAACTAAAGTTAGTTTAGCAGTCAGGTCAAAGATAACTCAGTAACAGATTTAATCTTAGTTTGTTAATACCAATAAGCTTCCCAATGTGCACAAAAACGTATGCGGATCCGTTTCGAACCCGTTACAAGTCTGACGACGCTGAATCGTTTTTTATGTTTTGAAGTATCCATTTTGAATCCGTTACAAGTCTGACGACGCGGAATCGTTTTTTTTATGTTTTGACGAACCCGTTTCGAGCCTGTTACGATTCCCTCAAAGCGAAAACGGTTTTTAATGTTTTGACGGACCCGTTTCGAACTCGTAACGAGTCCATCAAAACGATGTTTAGAACGTTAAAAAATTTGTTGGAGTTTTTATAAATTTTTGTATTTTATTTTTAATGGATAAGAGATAAAAAATACAATTCCGTACTTATTGTTATTTAAAATAACTTCCTTATATCATTAGCCACGTGTTCCTGAAGCTCTCCTTCAAACCGAATTGAACTACTTGTCAGAATAGTCAAATTATTATTGTTAACGAACAATTTACGTGTGACTATTGGATAGCTTATTAAAATAAACGAGTCCGTTACGAATTCGTATTATAAAAAACAATTAAAGAAAGTCTAAAGTCGTCTGGGCCTTTATGTGCTTTCGCTATGGGAGGTGGGCGAGTTCATGGACGGATAACTCCCAATTTTTGAACACACCTTAGTTTTGATATAAAATACATACATACCAAATTTGATTTCTCTATGACAAACATAACATTATTACTTGAGTTGATATAAAACACATACACATTCGGTTGCCATCTCTGAAAAGTACAAAATCGGGACGGAGCCATCAAAAATGCGGGACTTGGCTGAAAAATGCCGGACAACATTCGAATTTTTTATTTTATTAAATATTTCATTTTATTCTTTGAGAAATAAAGGGTATCAACTATGCCTTTACACCATCGCTTGGTTCCTTGATATTGCTTAGATCTCTTTACAACTCTTGCCCTATTCATGAAAAAACCAAAAAATAAATCCAAATCGTTTTGAAAAATAAAATATATGAAAAATAAATGATATAGCCTGTTTCAAAAGAGAAGAACATTTTCGCGCATGTTTGAGAATAAGAAAATAATTTGGAGAGTGTTCTTCATTCTGATTGGTCGACATTAAAAATAAAATTGAATATTCTCTGAGCAGAAAAATAAATGAAAAAAATGAATGTGTATTCCTGAATTTTGTTGATCATCGCAACTGCGCTGCGGAAGTATTGAATTTTATTTATCAAAATCAACCAATCAAAATTAAAAAAAAAATGTGCGTAAAAAAGAAAACAATAAGAAACCTTAAGTCCGTCAAGCAGTCAGGTCATAGATGAATCAATAACCGATCAGTTCATCTACGTTTGTTAAAGTTTTCATGATATGAGGTTTTATGAATAAGGAATCTCTCGACTCATAACTAAACAGTAAAATAACTGTTGATTTGTTTGTACACTGAGCGACATTCATATTTCCATTATGGACATTCATATTTCCACGATGGGTATACTTTCTAGAGGTTAAGGAAATAACCTCAAAGATGAGTTGTATTAACGAATTAAAATGTGTTTTTTGACTAACCGTGTTTTTAGCTTTGGTATTTCTCAGTCAGCAGAGGTCAGGGCGGAAACACAAAATGTGTTCTAAGTAATGTTCATACCTACAATCTCTGACCCAGTGTTGATGGTTGTAGCTTCCAGCCGGTGGAGAGCCAGTGAAAAGAAAGAGGTTGAAGCTCTATTTATTTATACAACGGATTAATTATATATGCTTTGGGAAAGGCTATAGGTTTTCGTGAGCCCTGCTTTGAGATGCAAAGTTATAGAAGTGGGACTTAAAATCGGATTGAAGTACCTGCGTATCAGTAGCAACTGATATAAAACATACTGTTAGCACCGAGACTCAATAATCCTAGTTGAATAACTGATTATTACTGCCATGTAGACAAAAATTTCTGATACTACTCTATAAGTATAAAAAATTATAAATAGTTTAACGATGGGATATAAATCCATAAAATAAAGCTTGCTTTGCTAGTCAAACAAATTTAAACTATCAAAGTCATGTCAGTGTTGTTGAGTTCTCTTGAGGGTCGAAAATCATTTTGCCCAGGGGAAGCATTTCGGTACCATATACCCTAAAATTTTTGAAAAACTTGGCGTAGTACCTTCGGTATACAAAATATTTAAAAATACTTCGCAATAACAGGAATAGGGCTTAAAAGATATATGTTCTTTTTTTTGACCCAAGTGACCTAGCAACCTACAAACGTTTGTTTATGGAATTTCAAAATCTCCAGCTATATTATATAATGAATATTTAGAATATTATTTGATCCAAAGAGATTTTTGTGGATCATAAATACAGAAAAAAATCTGATGGATTTCCTTCATACTTCCAAATTTACGGAAAATCCTTTTAAAATTTGTGGCCTTTTTGTCTATCTTTCCAAGGAATCTTTTAATCATCTAATTTTGATGAACGATACTTTGACTATGTGAACTCTTCACTCAGGGTCTCTTCGAAATCTAGATATTTTATCTCTGAGGATATTTTAAAGTATATTAGAACAATTTCTGTGGATTTTGCCCCAATGGAATTCTTGCCGCAGTGTAAACTCAGTGTGGTTCCATTTTGTGTCAACCACTTCTTTTACTATTTAATGAATCAATTACAGAAAGTCATTTTCCAGTTTTTTCGGAGAAAACATTTTAAGCCCTTTATATTATGCTGGCTGTGTAAACTCGATGTCAGAAGCTATTGACAATGAATCTATTGAGATCAACCTGGAAATTCTCGCCATGAGGCAATTAGAATTGAATCTCCTGGCAAGAGTCTATCATAAATACTAAGGATTAAGACTAGGATTTCAGTCACTGACGTGGATAATGTGACGAATTTTAAATTCAGTAGAGATTTTAATTATTAAAATAATTTATATTATGCAATGAATTTAGAATTTATTTTTGAGGAATTCATGAATGTTTTACTATTTAGATGACGTATTGGAAGTGGGCGTGGTTTTTCAACCAATTTGGCTCATATTTTACCTTAAACTTTATTTTTTAAATACAAGCTTCAATATTATTTAATATTAATATTAAATACAAGCGAATTTCATAAAGATAGCTTCAAAATTACGACTTAAATCATTTCGAAAGACGGACGGACGGACTGATGGATAGAATTTTGTTCTTATTTGTACGCAATCTAACTAAAACAAACGTCGAAAATTCCCTCAGACTTTTAAGGTGAATTAATCTCCATTTTTTTGGAATTTCAATCTACTGTGCATCGTACTTCTTTAGAAATTAAGCCGCAAATCGTATTATAGTAAGTTGTCAACGTACTAATTTCAGGAATGTTAAGCTTATTTAAAATTATAATAATAAGTGTAATATAAAAATATTAAAAAAAATGTATTCTTACTTTCCTTTAACCTTCAGTTTTCAACCATATTGAACATCATGGAAGGCATCTTTGCAATTATAAATAGACCAGCTGTTCACCATCGAGATACAAAGATTAAAAAATTGCAAAAATTTCTCACTCCAACAAAAATATTCTGCATTTCAAAGATAGTCTTGCTTACAATTACTTAAATATATTCTGTAAAACTGTTGAAAATCAGAAAATTTGTTGCTCTCTCCTTCTTTCAAATGGTATTAAGCATATTTACTATTTATTAAAAAGAAAAACTGTTGTTTGATCTTTTTTCCCAAATATTTCTTTTAACAGTTATTATGTGGAAACAATAATTAAAAAAAAATTATTATTTTGTAAAATATTTGAACTCATTCCTCCTTAAAATGTCAAACTCTTAAAAAAATAATTTTCATCCACCATATCTAGACTAAGTTTGATGTTTTGCATAACCTTAAAGAAAATCACTGTTAAAGCATTTTTAACTTCTACTGTAATGATCTTTTAAGAATTTAAAACAAATTTTATTCCGAGAAATTGATTTTTACATTAAAGAAGTTTTTCAATATAAGTTAAGCTATTTCCACAAATGTCAATGTAGTTTCGGTCTATCACTTCCACCTTTTTATTCTGTTGTTTCATTTTAAAATTTCTGACATTGAAAAAGTTCTGATTTCAAAAAAACAAAGCAATTCAACACAAGGAAATGCATAAAATTTATGAGTGGAACGAATAAAATTAGTTTTAAAAACTCTACAACTTACTAAAACACGCTCAAATGTTAATAATTGACAAAATTTTCCCCAGTTTCTGGCAACTTATTTTCCGCATCAGGTAGCAAAGGGTTAAATTATTTCAAGTTCATGCTGAATGCTTGGCTGCTGTTAACATGTACGAGTATGCATTACATTTCATTACATTTGTTTGCCTTACGATGGCGATACCCTAGACCAAACACCACCACACACCACTCGTCGTCACTCATTCTATGTGCTGAGCTAGGTCGCTGCTTTACCAACTCCAGATTTCACAGAAACCTGCAGCATTCGACATGCTAGGCTGTGCATAGAATTACAACCGCGTGGAAATTTCTTTAAAGTTATTTTTCCTGCCTGTAGTTTTTGTAAATTTTCCCTCATTTATCTACGCAGGGTTCAACTCAGAAGACGGCGTACTTTAAATTGCTTGATTTAAATTGTGCAGAAAGCAAAACCAACAACAGCAAAACAACACATTGTCTTCGGGGCTTGTGTACTCTACAAATAGGAATTAAAGTAATTTTTCCTTAACTTAGCTCTTTGCTGCAGTTTTGAACTGCTTCAACGTGCACTTGGCGTTGCATTGAATCCAAACATACGCTAAGGAATGAACAATCCCACCTCCTCGCAGCCAACCAACAGCAACACTTGGTGGGTATCTTAGATGTTTTGATTTACCCGCCTCTGCTGTTCTAAATTGTATCTTCATGGAATGTTCCCAACAACGACCGACAATGGATGAGAGAGTTGGTTATATATTTTGTTTGTGTGTTTTGTTTTATGATCTCCACTGAAGTCGGCAGCGACGTAAAGTGTTGGGAGTGCATTTCGACGTACGTGAATCCCGTTTCGGCATCCTGCACATTAATTCGACGGAATTCATGGTCATAACTTAAATGATTCTCTATTATTTGTGAATCGTTTGTTTTGTTTTTCTATTTTTCTCTCTCATAGCATCCCTAGAAGTCTGGTATGGCTATTCGGTCTGTTGGATTGGGGTATAAATAAGAAAAATAATATAATAAAGTTTAGAGGCTTCTCTAGCATTTCCTTTAACTATTTTCAACAACAAATCAAAAACTATTGCGCTTTGGTGGGTTCTGTTTGCATTGGCTTCATCGTTTGAGTTGTGGCCAAAGAGAAAAAGGATTCTAAAGAGGCCAAAAAATTTTTATGCACTTTTTAAGTGTCTGGAAATGGGATGGATGTCTGGATGGGATAAACAAAACTTTCAACAAAATAAACTCAATTGGTTAAATTGTTACTTGAATTTAAAGAGATTTCTGCACATTCGTGGAAAACATCAAGGTTAAGGTTAAAGAAGAGCAAGAGTGAGCGTTTGAGTGAGGGATCGAGTTCGAGTTAATTACGACTTAGAGTTAGAGTAAGAGTTTGGGTTAGAGTCAGAGGCGTTCCTAGGGGGGGGAGGAGGGGGCGGTCCGCCCCGGGTACCACCATTTTAGGGGTGACACCATTTCGATATTTTTTTTATTTCTCAAACTATCAAAAAAGTGAAAAAATACTTAACGCTAAAAACTATGTGTCTCATTTTTTTAATAGCTCTTTTAAAATTTAAAATTCTGCTTGCAAGTTAAAACAATGAGAAGAAAACATTGTGGAAACGTTTTCAAAGCTAAAATTAATTAAAACTTATTCAAGGTCCTTCCAAGGGAGAGGCAAGAGTTTCCGATCTTGCTATTTTATCCATTGAAAACGAGCTTCCAAGTAATATTGATTTCGATGAGGTTATTTCGAAAGTTATTTATTTGTTAAGCCTACAGTGCATCGAAATGGTACAAGAATAGAAAAAATGTTAGACTATAAAAAAAAAAAAAGAAGGTTATTGGATTTTAGCAAAACTTTTCTGTAATTTTATTTAAAGTATTTATTTTTTTATTTTAAAAGTATTATTTGCACTTTTTTATAAACAAGAAAGATTTGCAAATTTAAAAAGTGATTTTTTACGAAAAAATTTAAATTTTGAACAGAAAAATATTAAAAATTTATCAAATTTCAGAATTGAATTAAAAAAAAAATTCTTCGATTTTAGCGACTCTTTTTCGTAATTTGATTTGAAGTATTGACTTTTTATTTCCAAAATTTTATCTACACCTTTTTATAAACAAAAAGTTATCCAGGTTTAATAAAGTGACTTTTTGTGAAAACTTATAATTTTTGCATAGAAATATAATTTAGCAAAGTTCAAAAGGGAATTACAAAAAAAAAAAGATTCTTTAATTTTGTAGTGAATCTCACGAAGAAGTTATGGTGATGAAAGGCAGTAGTGATATGAGTGATAAAAAAAAGTTACCATATTTATTTTTCTATTATAAATAACATAAATGTGTCTTAAATTGGATTTTTAAAAACAAATAATATAGGTGCAAGAGTGGTACCCTTAAGGTTTTACCAATTTCTTTCATTTTCAGTTCACATCTGTTACTCTTCTTATCGCGCATTCTCACTGAGTTTTGATAGGATCGGGCTACTTTTGTATGTACTTCCCAACTTTTGTAAGCACTCGCATTCAAAATAATGTACAAAATAAATATAGGTCCAAGGAAGGTACCCCTAGGAACTTACCGATTTTAACCATTTTTGCAATTTTGCTTATTTAGCTTAAATTATTCAATCATACAACATTTAATAATCATCGGAGCACACCTTCTATTTTTGTACCAATTTTGTATAGGATGAATACTCTGTGCAGCGCCATTAAAAAGCATACTTTCAAGAACTTTTTATGACATATTGTTATTACAGATTTATTGTGAAAACATTGAAACAACATTTGAAGATTTTTTAAAAAATTTGGTACTAAAATATAAAGTAACAACCGATTTATTGCAGTTGTCCGCTGGTGCCTCAAAAAAATTGGTTTTTGCAGTGAACGCGATTTTTACAATAAAAACGACCTATTTTTTATTGTAAGATAGATACTAATCGAAAAATTTAAACGTAATTTGAGAGTTATTTGAATGTGCAATATGTGGAGAAATTTTTAAAACGATCGGTTCAGTAGTTTTCTCCAAATCTTGGTCACCGACTTTAAAAATTACATGTTTGGGAAAATCGATTTAAAGTTTTGTTCACTGGTAGCTGAAGCCGATTGTCCTCAAAATGCAATACAATATTATTGAGATGTTCAAAACTTTACTCCACCCTTAATAAGTTTTCTTTATTTAACCTTTTTTTCGAAAAACATGAAGATAATAATAAAAACATTAAATCACATCAAATTGGTTTCTTACTGCATTTAAAAATTTCTTATCTATAGGGGTGACACCATGAGTACCCGCCCCGGGTGACACCAAGCCCAGGAACGCCTCTGGTTAGAGTTAGAGTTAGAGTTAGAGTTAGAGTTAGAGTTAGAGTTAGAGTTAGAGTTAGAGTTAGAGTTAGAGTTAGAGTTAGAGTTAGAGTTAGAGTTAGAGTTAGTTAGAGTTAGAGTTAGAGTTATAGTTAGAGTTAGAGTTAGAGTTAGAGTTAGAGTTAGAGTTAGAGTTAGAGTTAGAGTTAGAGTTAGAGTAAGAGTTAGAGTTAGAGTTAGAGTTAGAGTTAGAGTTAGAGTTAGAGTTAGAGTTAGAGTTAGAGTTAGAGTTAGAGTTAGAGTTAGAGTTAGAGTTAGAGTTAGAGTTAGAGTTAGAGTTAGAGTTAGAGTTAGAGTTAGAGTTAGAGTTAGAGTTAGAATTAGAGTTAGAGTTAGAGTTAGAGTTAGAGTTAGAGTTAGAGTTAGAGTTAGAGTTAGAGTTAGAGTTAGAGTTAGAGTAAGAGTTAGAGTTAGAGTTAGAGTTAGAGTTAGAGTTAGAGTTAGAGTTAGAGTTAGAGTTAGAGTTAGAGTTAGAGTTAGAGTTAGAGTTAGAGTTAGAGTTAGAGTTAGAGTTAGAGTTAGAGTTAGAGTTAGAGTTAGAGTTAGAGTTAGAGTTAGAGTTAGAGTTAGAGTTAGATGTAGATAAGAATAAGATAAGAACATCAACCTCAACATCAACATCAACATCAACATCAACATCAACATCAACATCAACATCAACATCAACATCAACATCAACATCAACATCAACATCAACATCAACATCAACATCAACATCAACATCAACATCAACATCAACATCAACATCAACATCAACATCAAAATCAACATCAACATCAACATCAACATCAACATCAACATCAACATCAACATTAACATTAACATCAACATCAACAGCAACATCAACATCAACATCAACATCAACATGAACATCAACATCAACATCAACATCAACATCAACATCAACATCAACATCAACATCAACATCAACATCAACATCAACATCAACATCAACATCAACATCAACATCAACATCAACATCAACATCAACATCAACATCAACATCAACATCAACATCAACATCAACATCAACATCAACATCAACATCAACATCAACATCAACATCAACATCAACATCAACATCAACATCAACATCAACATCAACATCAACATCAACATCAACATCAACATCAACATCAACATCAACATCAACATCAACATCAACATCAACATCAACATCAACATCAACATCAACATCAACATCAACATCAACATCAACATCAACAGCACCATCAACATCAACATCAACATCAACATCAACATCAACATCATTATCAACATCAACATCAACATCAACATCAACATCAACATCAACATCAACATCAACATCAACATCAACATCTACATCAACATCAACACCAGCATCAACATCAACATCAACATCAACATCAACATCAACATCAACATCAACATCAACATCAACATCAACATCAACACCAACATCAACATCAACATCAACATCAACATCAACATCAACATCAACATCAACATCAACATCAACATCAACATCAACATCAACATCAACATCAACATCAACATCAACATCAACATCAACATCAACATCAACATCAACATCAACATCAACATCAACATCAACATCAACATCAACATCAACATCAACATCAACATCAACATCAACATCAACATCAACATCAACATCAACATCAACATCAACATCAACATCAACATTAACATTAACATTAACATCAACATCAACATCAACATCAACATCAACATTAACATCAACATCAACATCAACATAAATTTTTTAAGAATTTTACAATAGTTACCCAAACTTGACTTGCCGGCATTTAAAAGGAAGCTTTCAAAGATTTACAAATTATTGTTTGCTTGTAATCTATTGCATCAACTACATATATTTTTCTTAATACAACCACTCAATAACTTGTATAGTTTTATTGTTATATCTGTGAGTGGCCAACAATTTTTAATGTCTTTCCAATGACTCAGACTTAGATACAGACTTGATTACAACCACAATTCTTGCCATTTTAACTTGCCATACAAATAGAGTTTCATTTGGCCTGCAATGGAAATGGTAAAATTTTAAGTAGTTGTTTTGTTGCTGTTTTTGTTTTTTAACTTTAACGAGTTTTTGGCAAACTATGCTTAAAATGTATGCAAATAAAGCGATTTTAAATGCTCTTTTATAGCCGTGATTTTTCCGGCTTTACCTCAATTTTGGACGCAGAAAAGTCGACAAGCCTAATAAAGTTTAACGATTCTGCAAAAAAAGCAAAAAGGCCAAAAGTATGACAAAAAACAAAAACGAAAAAATTAACTGTCAATTTGGCAAGTAGTGTGAATGGCTTTTATTTAAATTCTACAAACATACTTAAGCAAACGAATGATTTTTTTTTTTTGTTGTTTGTGTTTGGTGCAAATGTGTTTTGCAATCATTGCCAAAAATGGTCTGTATTTTGCGAAGAAAATTTTTGTGGGGGTGGCAGAGTGTGTGTGCCTCGCCCTGAATAACTATCGACATTTATGTAACAATGAAGAATAAGAAAAAATATCAAGGCTATATTTAAAAAGTGAAAATTCTTCTTAATAAGCAGAGTTCAACTCACATATTTGATTAAATGGTCACAATTCTGGTCACTTCTTTGAAGCATTTAAGAGAAGTTGAAGTAATTTAATATTTAACATTTGATTTTCTTCCCAATGCACTCAGTTTTTTTTTATATTTAGATATAAACAAATCTTTTGTTGTTGTTGATTTTTCGAAATTATTTAATAAATACATCTAGATGAGGGTATAACAGAAAAATTTAACAACTGGAAATTTTCATATCATATTTCAGCGCCACCTACGTAAGCACAACAACACTTAGTAGAGCAACAACCATAAAGGCGCACTCAAAAACAAAAAACAAAAGCCTAGCAAAAAAAATAAAGATTCTGCGTCATAGTTGTTGATGATATTCATTACGAAACAATTGGAACAACACCCGAGTACATAATGGCATAATAGGAATTGTATCTGAAGCCGCTGGAATTCAATATCGCAGCTGCATATCGACTATACGTCAAGTTGTGGGAGCTCAATTCTTCAACGTCTGCAACCACAATTATTATAACTGCAAACTTTTCCTCATATTTTAACGCTATTCCTTGTTGCTGCTCATTCACTCATACATATATTGACTTCAATAACTCAGTTAGTTGGCTAGGCAGACCGCAAATTTGTAGAATCCGCAGATTAAATTGCTTTACAAATTTTTAAAACCAAAACCAAATGAAAATTGATTTTAGTGCTGCAGAAATAGCTGCGACGGTACAATTTGTAATGTAGTAACCGCACAGAAAGCGTTTCCTCAATTTGCAATACGGAAAACCAAACAGGACATAAATTATTGAAATGAAGAAATAATTAAGCATAAGGCACAAAATCGTAAAGGTAGTGAAATTGAATTTTTGGTAAAAATTATTTCATATTTTTTCGCCAAGAAATAGCAAGAAATAGAATATGAATATGAATATGAATATGAATATGAATATGAATATGAATATGAATATGAATATGAATATGAATATGAATATGAATATGAATATGAATATGAATATGAATATGAATATGAATATGAATATGAATATGAATATGAATATGAATATGAATATGAATATGAATTGACACAACAGTCGCGGTCATTATTTTTAAAGTGAAAGCTAAGCAATTCTTTGAGTAAGAGTTATAAAAGATATAAACATTGCTAGGTTCATAATTATTTCTTGGTGTTGATTTGGTTTATCTGCTTCTTTATGGCGTTCCCTTGAATATGAATATGAATATGAATATGAATATGAATATGAATATGAATATGAATATGAATATGAATATGAATATGAATATGAATATGAATATGAATATGAATATGAATATGAATATGAATATGAATATGAATATGAATATGAATATGAATATGAATATGAATATGAATATGAATATGAATATGAATATGAATATGAATATGAATATGAATATGAATATGAATATGAATATGAATATGAATATGAATATGAATATGAATATGAATATGAATATGAATATGAATATGAATATGAATATGAATATGAATATGAATATGAATATGAATATGAATATGAATATGAATATGAATATGAATATGAATATGAATATGAATATGAATATGAATATGAATATGAATATGAATATGAATATGAATATGAATATGAATATGAATATGAATATGAATATGAATATGAATATGAATATGAATATGAATATGAATATGAATATGAATATGAATATGAATATGAATATGAATATGAATATGAATATGAATATGAATATGAATATGAATATGAATATGAATATGAATATGAATATGAATATGAATATGAATATGAATATGAATATGAATATGAATATGAATATGAATATGAATATGAATATGAATATGAATATGAATATGAATATGAATATGAATATGAATATGAATATGAATATGAATATGAATATGAATATGAATATGAATATGAATATGAATATGAATATGAATATGAATATGAATATGAATATGAATATGAATATGAATATGAATATGAATATGAATATGAATATGAATATGAATATGAATATGAATATGAATATGAATATGAATATGAATATGAATATGAATATGAATATGAATATGAATATGAATATGAATATGAATATGAATATGAATATGAATATGAATATGAATATGAATATGAATATGAATATGAATATGAATATGAATATGAATATGAATATGAATATGAATATGAATATGAATATGAATATGAATATGAATATGAATATGAATATGAATATGAATATGAATATGAATATGAATATGAATATGAATATGAATATGAATATGAATATGAATATGAATATGAATATGAATATGAATATGAATATGAATATGAATATGAATATGAATATGAATATGAATATGAATATGAATATGAATATGAATATGAATATGAATATGAATATGAATATGAATATGAATATGTATTTGAATATGAATATGAATATGAATATGAATGAATATGAATATGAATATGAATATGAATATGAATATGAATATGAATATGAATATGAATATGAATATGAATATGAATATGAATATGAATATGAATATGAATATGAATATGAATATGAATATGAATATGAATATGAATATGAATATGAATATGAATATGAATATGAATATGAATATGAATATGAATATGAATATGAATATGAATATGAATATGAATATGAATATGAATATGAATATGAATATGAATATGAATATGAATATGAATATGAATATGAATATGAATATGAATATGAATATGAATATGAATATGAATATGAATATGAATATGAATATGAATATGAATATGAATATGAATATGAATATGAATATGAATATGAATATGAATATGAATATGAATATGAATATGAATATGAATATGAATATGAATATGAATATGAATATGAATATGAATATGAATATGAATATGAATATGAATATGAATATGAATATGAATATGAATATGAATATGAATATGAATATGAATATGAATATGAATATGAATATGAATATGAATATGAATATGAATATGAATATGAATATGAATATGAATATGAATATGAATATGAATATGAATATGAATATGAATATGAATATGAATATGAATATGAATATGAATATGAATATGAATATGAATATGAATATGAATATGAATATGAATATGAATATGAATATGAATATGAATATGAATATGAATATGAATATGAATATGAATATGAATTGTACTCCAATAAGATGATTGAAAAGAGAGTTTTCAGGGATATATTTCTGAATTTTGCAAATGGCCTTAACCTGGTAAATAAAGGAAATTCTATGGGTTAATTTTTAATAGACTTTTAAATAGCTCATTTATAGTTTTAAATTTAGTAAAAAAGTACACAATAAAAACGTTCATTCCCCTCATTTTGGCATCCGCACTCTTAAGTCACAAATTTAATTGTATCTAAGAAGAATTATCTTCATCATTGTTTTAAATGCATCTTCTGACTTTTGCATTGTTTTCTTCAAACAAACAACTATTTATGTATCTTAACTAAGTAATCAATCAACGAACTTTTTTTTTGCACAGCAAAAATTAATTAAGTGAACTTTTTAATAAGACAACTTCAGTGCAGTCAAGTCATTCAGTTGCAGTGTTGGCTGCAGTGAAATCGTGCAAGAAATTCGACTCATAAATCCCAAAACTTAGGCGTACCGTAAACATAATACGTCAACCATTGCACAAGCCATGTAAACAACAATTTCTTCATCTTCATCTGAAGCAACAACAAACTAATTTGGCGAAGGAAACATTTTTAATATTTCACGCCATAACGTCTGCAGCGTCTAATTTAATAAGAATTTCAATTTGTATCTGCGAGATGCGGCTTGCAATGCAAATGCAGATTTATAATCTAAGAGGCATGGAGCTTGAAGGCAAAACTGTGTGCTGGCAGTGCGACCAACGGCATGCGGCAGTTTAATTAAGGGAGTGAAAATGTGCTAAATATGCAGTAAAGAGTAGTAAAACTTGCGTGCCCGTCGCCGCAAATCTTGCAACATTCTATTCGTAGATTACAACGTGGATCACTAACCCCATCCCCCACCACAACAATTTGTGTGCATTTTTATGCTTATTAAAATAATATCTTGACGAAATATTTCAACGTTTTGTATTTCATAAATATGAGTGTGGATAAATGTGTAAGAATTCTGCTGTCAGCACGCGCCACAGAGAAGCGCCAAACATTCCGGCCGGTTCTTCGCTTATATATTCTAAATGGGCGAGCAGCAGCAGCAGCGGCAGGTTCCAGTGCGTGACGCTCGTGACCACCCAGTCAGCGGCGATGTAGTCAACATATTAAGTGCCTAAAGAATTCATGTAATTTTTGGCAAAGATTATCTACTTAATTGTTCTCATCTGTTTTTGTCAGTTCGAAACAAGTCATTGTCATGTTTCTCTTTTGCTTACGTCTTGTGGGATAGACATAGTAAATCAGAACTGCTTTATTATAATTTATTAGTTTTAAGAAGATTTGATGTTTTCTTAGGAGCAGTGATAAAAATAAACAAAATTATATAATAATAGTTTTTCTGAAATCATAGCAGTGTTGCTAAGGGCTCATTCCATAAAGACGAATGTTATGTATTGACTTCTTTATCGTGTTGAAAACGATATTAACCAGTTAAAATTTAAAAAATTAACTAAAGGGTGCATTAAAAGAAGATCCAAAGTTTCAAAATGTTAAAACATAATCCAATTATGTATACTACTAAATTTAATAGTTACATTAACTTTAACACCTGTGATGGGTGTGCCAGGCACATGTTTAAAAACTAAAACTTCTGAGTTTAACACTGCAATTCAGTCCATCTACCACACTGAGACAATTCTAGACTTAAATAATCAAACTTAATATATTTTTTATGTTTACTAGCAAAAACTATTTTGGAAACTTGTCAATTACCATTCCTTTTAAACTTTTAAATATGATGGATGTGACCTAAGATGGTCCCGGGATTGACGAGTAAGAACTTGATGGGAGTTGTATTTAAAAATAATGGATTATATTATCAACATATGTGTGTTTTTGACAGCAAAACCAGCTCGAATATTTATTTACAACAATAGGTAAGTATGTACAATAGGGCGGGCCAATTTGTATGGGTGAAAAAAATTAAAAAATGTAGGCGTGGAAAATATTCTACCGTATATCTGAACAGGTTTGCCTAAGAAACCCTTGGCCTAAAATTTATTGCGGCCTCCGGTTTTTTGAGAGGAAGTTTAAATTTGTGGTTTACTTCAGTATGTGAAAAAAATGTATATAAACATCCAAAAGACATGTATAAGGATAAAAATTTCCTGGTTTTCCGTAAAAAGTCTACATTGAATGTCCTCATTTATGAAAAATATTATCATATTTTCATATTTGATCAGCATTTCAAAGGGTTTATATTATGAATCTAGTGAAAAACCGAAATAAAAAAAAACCAAATATCTATAATTCAAATTATAAGTGATAAAATACAAAAAATTTAATAAATGAATAAAATACACGTGAAATTTATAAATAAGAGAATATTTTTAAAATTTATGTTCTAAACCTCTTAAATTTGTTCCTTAGTACAGTACTTTTTTGGTTCTTTGTTTTAATTTCTTCACATTTTTTAGCAAAACACTAAGTCAAACTTTGTTTCGAAAAATCGGAGGCTCGAAATCGATTTTAAGCTTAGTGTTTTTTGGGAAAAGATGGTCAGAATTTTATGTAGAACATTTTCCGCGCCTACGATTTTTTGAAAACAAAAATTGATCCGGCCTTATATACAAGGTTTGAGGCAACAAAGAGTTAAAACATACGCAAATAACCCATTTGCCATTGAAAAACCATTTGGATAGAAAAATACCCATGAAAATAATTTTTTTCAAAAAATCACTAAAAACTTTCGGTAAGAAATATCGCAATACTTTTGATAGGGATGGTTAGGTAAAAGATTAAAATTTCTAAGACTATAAGATGTATCCTTGAAATTTTGCCATTTGACTAGAGTTACCAGACTACGAAAATCATGATTTTTCCGGTGGTGGAAATAGCGGCAGTGGACCCCCCAAAATTTTTTTCTGGGTGCGCGCCTGTCAATAGATTGTAATATTTAAACCTAAGACAATTCTTTAACTTTAAAGTTAAACTATTAAACCTGTTGCTCGAATTCGACCAATACAATAAAAATTAAGTGTTAGAAACATTATAGACGTTTAATATATGATATTCTATTCAAGGAATTATTATACTCAATAACGATATATTCAGTCTCAATAATGATATAAAAGATCATAATCTGAATGGTTTGACTTGAAACGCATGATCTGACACAAATTTTTTTTATGTAACTGTCAAAATATGAAGACGGACTTACACTTATATTACTACTAAGACAAACATTATTACTATTCGAAAACATCGCAGCTTAACTCTTCCAGCTATAAAACATAACTAATTAAAAAAAAAACGCAGTGAAAAATAGATTTAAGACATAATACCAAGAGATATTTCAGAAATTAATAAAAGGTACTTACAGAACACTAACAACATCGATTTATAACACCTCTAGATGAAAAAACGCCAAACGTTTTTTTTTAAAACCGTTCAAATTTGACTGAGTTGTTTGCTCGGAAAATGGAATTTTTGATTTTGGAACTGCATTTTTCGGACAATTGACATTTGAGGAATGCATAAAAGATAATTTTGGTTAAAACTTTTTAGTTTTGAAAAAAATTCAAATTCGATCAATTCATAAGCTCTTCTCAAACTAAATTTCAAATTGATAAAATAACGGATTTTTGCAGAAAAATTTTATTTCTGTTTTAAAAGGTTGGGAACCCCCTGAAGTGAAATCACAATTTTTAAAAGTGGTTTGCACATCTACTGCCTAAACCTGATTAAATGACATCTGAATCGATAAAATCGGTCTATTGGTCTGGGAGGAGTTGAAGTCACAAAAAAAACCTTAGCCTATTAATTATATATAGATTCCTGATCTGTTTGAGTCAAGTTTATATATATATTTTTTAATTTTAAAATTATATAAACCTGGGGGAGGATTTTCCACTTTTTTACGTTACTTCTTTGACTATTGCAGCTGATGTTGTCTCTGTTAAGTTGGAAAATTATTTTAACTATTTTGGCATAGTTTTTCGTCATTGCTAAGTTGAAAAAGTATTTCAACCTAAAAGACAATTTTTTCATCAAACTATTCTAATTGAACTAACTTAAGTCGAGTTTTAAAAAAAAAAAGTCAACTTGGAATAAAATATTTCTTTGCCTTAAATGGTAAAATTTGTTTTCTGTTTGCGCAGCCCACTGCAGTGAATTCAAATTATTTGAGTGAGTTTCAAAATTTTATGAATTACAATTTTGTATCAATTAAGAGAAAAAAAGAATTCTCAATTATTCGTATTTTTGTTCATTAAGAATAGTATTAAGGACCATTCGGGATCAACTTTTATTTGAATTTTTCAATTTATAGAGTTCAAACTTAAGTTTTTTGATTGAAAAGTCGGTCTTCTAATTTTATTGTTTAACTACTCGGGTTGAGAAAGTCAACATTTTGTTAAATTTTTAAAACATTTTAGTTTTATTTTTATATTTTTTTCGATTGAAATTTTAAACATCGTGGTTGACAAAATTTCACTATAAATGTACCTTTTTCTTTTTTTAACCGACTTCAAAAAGGAGGAGGTTCTCAAGTTGGTTGGTTTCTCTGTTTTTTTTTTGTGAATGTATGTACATCGATTACTCCTAAAGTACTTGCCCAATTGCCGTAATTTTTTGTCAACATATAGAGGCTAACAACGCGGAGGTGCCCGTGTATGAAAGTGGGCGGTATTCGGCAAAGGGGCGTTTCTCTATAAGAAAAACACTATATCTCAGTATATATTGACACTAGGGTAATAAAATTCACAGTAAAATTACAAGGGCAACCACAAATATTAAAAATGACGATCACTTAAGTGGGCATAATTCTAAAAAAAGGTGTGGCAGTATTGTAAAAACTCTGTATCTCGAAGATAATTGACACTAGAGTTCTGAAATTAAGTACAGAGGTAGGCACAACTATTGAAAATTAAAAAAAAAGTGGGCGTTATTCGACAAAGGGGTGTGGCAATATAAGAGAATTACTGTGTCTCGAATAATATTGATACTAGGGAACAGAAATTTATTACAACGGCAGGAAAAATTACTACAAATTTTTGTAAAAAAAAATGGGCGTTATTCGAGAAGGGGAGTGGCAAAATTTAAAAAAATACTGTATCTCGATTACTATTTACACTACGATACTAAAATTTAGTACAAAGGTAGGTACAAATATAACAAATTACTGCCAGTAATGTGGGCGGTATTCCATAAAGGGGCGTGTCACTATAATAAAAACACTGTATCTCAGTAAATATTGACACAAGAGTACTAGAGTTAATAAAATTCACAGCAAAAATGCAAGGGAAGGTACAATTATAAAATATAACGGTCAATTAAGTGGGCGTTAGTCGTCAAAGAGGTGTGGCAATATTAGAAAAACTCTGTATCTCTAATAATATTGACACTAGAGTATTTAAGTTAACTACAGGGGTAGGCACAGTTAAAATAATAACTATTTAATTTCAATAAAGTGGGCGTTGTTTGATAAAGGGGTGTTGCAATATATGAAACTCACTGCATCTCGAATAATATTGACACTAGAGTACTGATATTTAGTATAGAGGTATTCACACTTATAACAAGTTATTGTCAATAAAGTGGGCGTCATTCGACAAAGGGGTGTGTCGATATTAGAAAACACTAAATCAAATACTGACACTACTAACTGAAAAAGTACAGACGTAGGCACAATTATTAATATTACTACCGAGGAATTGGGCGTTTTTCGACTAAGGGGTGTGGCAGTGTGTAAAAAAACTGTATAATATTGACTTAAGGGTGATAAAATTCATTGTTAGAATGGGTAGAACTATTGAAAACACTATGACGAAGAGTGTGATATACTCGACAAAGAGGCGTGTCACTATATATTTATGATAAGAATAAAAAAATTCAGAATAATTGATATCATAAGATTTCCAAAATAACAATGAATATAAATTAATTATCAAATTTGACCAAGAAATAAATAGTAAAAGTAATTTAAAATTATTTTTTACTTTGTAGTGGTTTTGAAGTAGGGTTTTTTTTCTGTTAAAAAGTTTTTTAACTTTGTAGTTGAAATTTTCAACGTTTTCGTTGAATAAATTGATCAAAAATTTTAATTATTCCACTTAAATAGTTGAGAAGTTTAATATTCTTTAATTTTTTATGCTTGTAGGTCTAAATTTTCAGCTTTTAAGCAAATGTATTTAAACTTTTTCAGATGAAATTTTCATCATAAATTGTTACAAATTCTCATGTACTGAATTTTTTGAATTTGGAAATTGTTTGAAAGTTGAGAATTTCCACTTTTTTGGAAAGTATGCATATTTCAACTTAAAAAGTTGAAAAGGTCAACCTTAATTTCGAACCGTGCACTCAGAAAAAAACAAATTTATTGGAATAAATTAAAAAAGCAACATAGTTAGAGAAAAATGGTATAGACTTTGCTCCAGAGAATGCTTTTCTCTAGATGTGATCCTAAAAATTCCCTAAAAATAATTAAAAATTTCCATGAAAATTTATCTTTTTTTAGATAATAATACTCTTTTATTTTTGAGAAAATTTTTTTTTTATTGAAGAAAATACTTCTCATAGTGAATTTTTTATCAAAATATAGGAAAAATTGTTAATTTTCAATAAATTTTTCTCTTTAAATGAGAATTTTTTTATGCGAAAAAATACTTATCATTATTAGAGACATGAAATATTTCCATTTCCTCACGTGAAGAAATACTTTTTCGAATATGTGAAAATTTATTCCAATTGAAAAATATTTTATTTGAAATAGAGAAAATTGTTTTTTTTCTGTGTGATTTATCGAATTTTTTGTCTTAAAAAAAAAAATATTTTGTTCCAAAAGTAATTTATCTCAAATATATCCTTCTAGTACCTACTTAACAAATACCAGTTCTTACAAGCTGTATGTTACATTCTAATATCAGAAACTTAAGCCTAAACATTAATAAAAATTTAAATATGAATCCGAAAACGATCGCTAAGTCCGTCCTCACTTTTCGACAAATGTTCGATGGTGGTAAATTTAATCACGTTAGTGAATTAGAAATTTTTCTCCCATATTTCAAAATTATTGATATTTCATTCACAATTCACAAATAATTATATGATTGTGGTTTTATCTTCTAATAAATTTGACCATTAATTAGCATATTAATAACTGTTAAGGTAATAATTTTATTACTAAAAAGTTATGAAGCTCGATTCTCGTTCCACTAACATGCCTAATCAATTGAAAAAAAAACTTGATTTTAGATTTATGCGCGCACAATCGATATTCAGTGAATACCTAAATAATGCAAGTGAAAGTCATTCATATTAAATTCATATTTACCAGTTTCCAATCAATCACGTGAAAGCCTGATCAATACTGTTGTCTACAGTAGCCGTCAAACAATTAAGTCTAATTAAAATGCATGCAACATGCGTCATATTCCATGCTTTCCATTCGACCCGAGGCAATAGGTGAGCCACAGTGGTTCTTCATATACCAGATGGTAGGTAAGGCTTGTCGAGAAGCACTTGTGGCAAAAAAAAAAAAAAAATAATAATAAAAAATAGATAAAAAACTAATGCAATGTTTAGAAATTGCTTATTTGAGACTCATCCGCATCTAAAACTGCAGTTTAAGCCAACCCATCTAAACTAATAAATAATGCAAACATTTTACAGCGAATGAAATCGAAAAATTGAAAAACATGCAACACATGAAAGTGTAAAATAGAAAAAAACAGTTTCCAGTTTTTAAGTTTTATGAGCTTGCAATAGAAAATAATTTATTCTGTCTTTGATGACGAAAGTCAAGAGTGAAAGATTGATTGGATGGTTTGGAGTGTGGAGTGTGAGGTGTGTGTGGCACTCCTCTATGTTGAATGCGCTGCTAAACTATTGCAACAGGTTGCTATTGCCTATGGTAGAGTTTTTATTATTGGAATGGAATATAGCTTGTGACAGTGAAGAGCACATCAATGGCACATTTTCATATGCATTGTGCATAAATTAAGTTTTTATAGCAAATAAACTTAAGCTTTTATTCTCTTTATTTTACGAAGAAGCTCCAAAAAGAAATTTTAACCCTTTGCACCAACTGGCCCTTAGAAGAAAGTTTAACACCAAAATAGCTAATTTTGCAACTAAAATGTAAACTTTTCAACGTTTAATGTTTTTATTCTCATTTTAAAAATGAATTTGTCAATATAAGAAAAAGGTTATACTGCGGAATACTCAAAATGTAAACAATAATAATCGTTATGTGACGATACCAAGAATTGTATGAGTGAAATAGTATTTATTTTTACTTCACTTAATTAAATTGTCACAATTCACTTCCATCATCACACCCTTTATATAGAGATAAAAAAATTAGATCACAAACATTAACCATAACTTCGGCGAATCCATTTATTTAAATAAATATATTTATATATATTTCCTTATAAAACTAAGTAAACATACTTCATAAATAGTCTTTTAACCATATCACTTAATCGTTTTATTTTAAGTTTGATATCTTTTAGTAGATTGCTAATGAAATCTTTTTAGAATTGTATCTTTTATGAAACGGGAGCCAAAGTATACAAACTTACTCAAGTGCCTAACTTTTAATGTACGAGAAGAAGAATAAATGAATGGGGTAAGAAAAAAAAAAAAAATAAAAATAACAAACACAGTACAAAGTTCCTTATCATTCTTACTTGATGTTAATAAAAAGAAAAAAAAAATAGATTGTGTTGAAATCAGATACAATGCAAACAATTTGAATAAATATGACAACAATGAAGACCATCAACAAAAAAATAATAATAATAATAATGAAAATTCTAAACAAAATCTTGCAAGCATGTGATTGAAATTTAGTATATTTAAGTAAAATATAAAAGTTTAGGATAGAAGTATAAAATTTGTATGACGTTTAGCTTAATTGAGTGATTTTACTAAATTTTTTAAACATTTGATGTGTAATTTTTAAAAATTGCTGAAATGAGCTTGAGGCCAAATAGTTTGAAGCCTTATCAACACTTTTCTCTAGTATAACGTGCTCGGCACACCTTTATAAAAACACGATGAAATATTTAATATATATATTTAATATTTAATAGGAAAAAGTTATAATAAATAAGAATGTATATTTTATATTACAAAAAAAAAAAACAAAATGAGATCACATAATGGCATTATGTCAAGGGTTAAAGAAACAATAAAAATGTGACGAAAAATAATGATATTGAAATAAACATTAGCATACAGCACTGCACATAGGCAGTATTCCATAATTTTTGCTGTTCACACGAGAAACTACTTACTTCAACATTGTACTAAACCAAAGCAGAATTATAAAAGCTATCACTACAAAAGTTGCTATTTCCTATCTTTAGAAGTTACTACATTTTTTATAAAAAAGGTCACAATTTCCATTTTAGTTCAAACAGTTAAGAGTTATGAAAATATGAAGGGAAGATTATTAACCAAACTAAAATCGGGAATTATTTTTTTATGTTCTGGAAGATATAGAAAAATTGATTTTTAAATTTATTCATTCAATGTGTTTTGCATAAAAAAATAAATTTACAATTAATTTTTTTGTTTCGTTGCATTATTAAATTTATTTTTTTGTCGTATTCAGTTGTAATTATTGATGAATTTGTAATTTAAGTTGATTAGGATGAGGAAGAAATGAAGTAAGTTAAAATCGTAGGATGACCAAACCCAGCCCCCATGCGAACCCGGTATACCTGAGGGACAGACAAGCAGCTGCTACTTAATTACCGAGGATGACAAAGAAAGTTGTGCTATTTATATCAATAATAGTTTGAATAATATTTTCTAAATGTATGAAATGTTATTTTTGTTCAGCCCGTACTTCTCTTTTCTAGCTATTTTACTGCACCGAAATTTACAAAAAGACCGCAAAATCAGGAAAAGCCAGCAGAAGAATATACATGAATATTGTTCCAGCAGAATTGCACTGTCTTGTGACTCCGGTAAAAATAATTTTCTTTGATTGTTAAGTTTCTATCTTACCGAAATTAAATTTATGATCTTATCTAAGCTAGTCTTAGAGTCCATCATATTTTCATTAAATCTTGCTCTGAATATAATAAATCTTATAAACTGACCAACAGTGGTTCTAACAAAAATGATAATGCGGATTCCCTACCTAGGCCCCTAAACTAAGGGCTTCATATCCATTGCCAGAATCGGAACTATTCAATTGTGTTTGTAGGACTCTTTTAAAACACATCTCTGAGTCTGAAAAGACAATACAAGACAATGCAAGACAGGGTTGACGGCTGGTCAGAAAAATGTATTTCTATTGAAAAAAATTTCTGTCAGATGTGAGGATTGAACTCAGGCTACCCCAGTTCATTGACTGGCAAGCCACAAATCTTCTTCTACGAAGTTGAAATCTTGAACTATCTTTATATAAAATGTTTCCCATGTTTCTCAACCGGTTTTGATAAATGTTTTTTAAAATGAATCAGAATGAGGAAAGGAGGCCAGCGACTATTTTGGATAATTATAAAAAGACAATAAAAAGCTTTTATTTTCATAAAAAATTAATATATTTATGATAAAAATAAAACAAATTAAGAAAAATTAAAATAATAAGAATTCCAATATAATAATGTATATTTTTATAAGTTATCAAATTTGAGAAACAAATAATAAGAAGAATAATTTAAAATTATTTTTTACTTTCTAGTGATTTGGAAGTACGTTTTTTTTTTTTTTGTTAAAAAGTTTTTATTTCTTCCTTTTTAGAGAAAATAATAAGTTTCAGAAAAAGTGTATAAATTAATAAAACACAATTATTTATGCTCATAATTTAGAAAATGCTTTTCTGTCGTTTCTTATTCTGTACTCTTTTGGACTTGCATCAAGTCATTTTATGTTAAATTATTCTTGAGGAAAATTTTAAATATGAAACTTTGTTCTTAAAAATGTAGTTTTATTAACTATATTAATCATACTTAATATACTATACTGATCATACATAATAATAATTCAACCTAGCCCTCTACCAAATTTCAGTACCCTACTAACAGTATGAACCGATATACAATAGTTTCCTTAACCATTTGATTCCTAGTGGTTTCGCAGTGAAATCACTCATTTAATAATTTTGCTTTATATTTCTAGTGGTTGCATAGAAAAATCAAGCTTTTCACCTACGGGAAGAAAGGGTTAAAATACCACACCCTATTTATAATCCCTTCCACTTTTTTAATGATTTTACCTGCCACCTATCAAATATTAGTACCCTAGTTTCAATATTAACTGAGATGCAGTGTTTTTGTAATAGTGACACGCCTCGTCGTTGAATTTCGCCCACTTTTTCATAGTGTTTGCAATAAGTCTACCCATTCTAACAATGAATTTTATCACCTTTGTGTAAATATTATAGTTTTTTCAAACACTGCTACACCCCTTAGTCGATTTGTAATAATTGTGCCTACTTTGTACTACATTTCAGTACCCTAGTGTCAATAGTATTCGATATCATGTTTTCTAATAATCCACGCCCCTTTGTCGAATGACGCTTACTTTATTGACAGTAATTTGTAATAAGGGTGCCTACCTCTGTACTAAATATCAGTACTCTAGTGCAACATTATTCGAGATACAGTGTTTTTTAAATATTGTCACACCCCTTTATCAAGCAACGGCCACTTTCTTGAATTTAATTTTTTATAATTATGCCTACCTCTGCATTAAATGTTAGTACCCTAGTATCAATAGTATTCAAGATACAGTGGTTTTTAATATTGAAACACCCCTTCGTTGAATAACGCCCACTTTATTGATAGTAGTTTTCAATAATTGTGTCTACCTCTGTACTAAATTTCAGAACTCTAGTGTCAATTTTATTCGAGAAACAGAGTCTTTCCAATATTTCCACACCCTTTTTTCGAATAACGCCCACTTAAGTGATCGTAATTTTTAATTTTTGTGCCTGCCCTTGTAATTGCACTATGAATTTTATTACCCTAGTGTCAATATTTACTGTGATACAGTGTTTTTGTTATAGCGACACGCACCTTTGTCGAATACCGCCCACTTTTATAAACGGGCACCACGCGGGCATATGTTGACAAAAAACTACGACAATCGAGAAAGTACTTTAGGAGTAATCGATATACATACATTTAAAAAAAAAAAAAAAAAAAACAATGAAACCAACCAACTTGAGAACATCCTTCTTTTTGAAGTCTGTTAAACATAACGACTTTGGAAGACGCTTTCCAAGGTTTCTTCGGTACCGGGGTACCTAAAGAGGCCTGACGGATCACTGACAGAGTCCAGCCAAAGAACGCTATAGGTAGGGGACTGTCACGTAGGTTGAGACGGGTTTTGTTTTTTAGCCATAACTTTTTACTCAAAAGTGATAGTACAAAAAACTTTATATTGTTGGAAAGGTAATTTCTTTGGCTATATTTTTGCCTAGTTGGATTGTTTCAAGACAAAAAAGTTATGACCAATTTTCTGAACACATCATTTTTTGGCCCAAAAAAATTTGTCACGTAGGTTGAGACACTAAATGTAATTGAATGTGGGTTAGACAAAATAAAGCGTACACGGTTAAAAATCTTGGGCTAAATTTTAATCTTTTTTGGATTACATATAGGACACGACCAAAAAAAGATTACTTTTTAATCCAATGAAAAGTTTTAAATTTTCCAATCCAAAAAGGGACTTATTTTTAATCCGCAAAAAGTTTAAAATTCTTGAATCCAAAAAGAAATAATTTTTAATCCGCAGAAAGTATAAAATATTATAATCCAAAAAGGATTAGATTTTAGTCCAAAAAAGTTTAAAATATAAAAGGATTACTTTTTAATCCACAAAGGTGAGAACTCGTGAGAAAAAAAGGTAAGAGATAATTCTCATATTTCATAAGCCTACGAAGAAAAGTTATCCTTTGACCTCCATAAGCATATATATATATTAAAAAAGTTCTTAAACTTAATTTATGCAAAATTTTGCATATTTCTATACGAGCTTAAAAAAACTTATTTCTTTTGTCGCGTACTTTGAACTAATTTGTACTAAATCTTGCCAATTTTTTTTAATAAAATGTAGCACTCTTTCATCGCGTTAGAACACTTAAAATACATATCGGTTCTTTTTGTTCCTTTGTTGTTTTTCGAGTATTTAAAACCGTGCGAATGTTGCGTCCGTGCCAATGGCTGAAAAGCTACATAATATTCACCTTTTCGCCATAGAAGAACTGTCAAATAAAGAGCTGCTTTTCGTTGGCTTTTCAGCCAAAAGGCCTTCGTGTGAACATATTATTATATTGCCATAAAATTCACTATATATACATTAAGGGTATTCATGCAAATGGGCAATGCCCTTATAAATGATATAAACCGTATAAGTTTATCAGCCTTATAAATGAAATGTATGGAGAACCGTTTACACAAACCAGATATATCACAAACCAGCAATCAGCTGTTTATATGTATGCTGAAAGTTGACTGTTAACAAGTTAACAGCTGCTATATCTCTCCAAATGCACAATCGACTGATAAAAATAACTAATTGCCCAAAATACAAGCTTGCCGCTTTGCATGAATACCCTTATTATGTATTATGAAACACTGCTCAATGTAATAATGAATATAATTATATTTTGGTTCAGATTTTAAGAAACAATTTGTTTCATTTAATTAAAAAATAAACTTCGGATGCTTTAACAACATTAACTATTATATTTAGCGTAAATTTCGTAGCAGTAGTAGTTTTCAATCTTAGATAACAAAAATAATTTTTCCTAAAAATACTACCTTAATGTGAATTTGTAGTCCAAAAATAGTCTTAAACTTAAACTTTTTTGGATTAAAAACAAATTAAACTTAAGTATGGAATAAAAAATAGTACTTTTTGGATTAAAAATTCCTTTAAACCAAAGTTTGGATAAAAACCTAGTCCAAAATTTTTAACCGTGTATACTCCAGATTTCAAGTGTTTATTGTTTATTCAATCATTTGGAAGGCCTCAGCCACAAGAAATATTAAAAAAAGTAAAAAAAATTAATTTTTTATCATTCCAAGAGGTCGGCATCAGAATCGCAATTCTGGCAAGTGAAATAGCTTCGTGATTTGTTAACACATTTCTGATATGTGTGATATATGTGTGATATATTTGTGTATATGTGAATAGCTATGTGATATGTTAATTGCATTTCTGAACACAAACAATCATCAAATGCCGTTTCTAAACGTTTTTCTATAGCATTGCAAAGTGTCTCAACCTACGTGACTAAAGTGTCTCAACCTACGTGATTCGCCGCCATTTTGACATGACGCAATATTTTTTTTTTTTCATCACAAGAAATGTTCGAAATCACTCCGAATATTAAAATAGACTTAAAACTGTAGTTTAAATGTAATGCTCACCATTTATAGAGACTGGAATATATTCACTTTTTTTAAGTTGCAAAAAATTCGATAAACACTTTTTTTCAATTTTTTTTCGTTTGGTCTGGTTCACAAACAAGGAGTATGAGAAAACACGTCTATGTACTATGAAAAGTTTGCTACGAATGATACAACAACTTTAGAGTATGAATAACATGGCTGACAGCTGTTATTTAAAAAAAAGGGGGTGTCTCAACCTACGTGCTGTCTCAACCTACGTGACAGTCCCCTACTCATGGAAACTCATTTTCTGGGGTCATCTGCAGAGAATCAATATGATTCTACAAACCTTGTATATTCACGGGGCCGGATGGAGTCCTGACGGACTCCATTGTTGCTTTAAGGCAAGTTATTCCCAGAGCAAGGATAACAAAATATTCTTCAGATAAAAACTACAAGCCTGTTAGTCACTTATCGTTTCTGATTAAAAAGCTGGAGAGTATAATAGACCTTCCCATAAGATTATCTCTGGATGATACAAGCCTCTGTTGTGCACAGCACGCCTACCCCAGTTTCATATTGTTGAAAACAGCACTGCCGTAGGTGGTTTCCATGAAAGAAGGAACTCTTCATCACATAAAATATACTTTAGCAACGTTTTTCGACATTGAAGGCCCGTTAAACAATGTGAATACGGATTTTGTAAGAAATGCTTATAAAGGATTAAACTGCAGACGTTTGTATGAACTCTGTTCACAAGAAGAAGAACAATAGAAAGCTTTACACTGCCAAAACTTAATGGAGCTACTCTGAAACTCTTCACAAAAGCTAAATATTTTAGAACTTTGCTTGATAACAAAGTCAGTTGGAAATGCAATACAAAGCGCTGGAGAAAGCAAAACGACCAAAGCTCGATAGTACTAAGCTGTTATATCTACAGTATCCTTAGACCCTTTTTGCTGGGTTCCCGGATACAGCTATACAGTAAAGAATGACAAAGGAGATGAACTAGCAAAAAGCGGTGTAAAGATATACACAAAAAACAGTTACAGACGTGTATATATCGATATGCGCAGTCAAAAGGTAGGTACCTTGAAAACCAAAAATAATTTCAATACAAACTGGGCTTTGGACCGAATTTAAAACAGAACTAAGACCTTCTGCTTTTAATTAAATGGGAATTTCAGATATAATCCGGATACATTCCATGAATGAGATTGACATTCCAGCACCAAACTTTTGTTGAAGCTCTGGAAGAACCGAAACAATAGGTCTGTTCCCGTACTTTTGTAGCAGAAATTCGCAAGTTGAAAAATTTGAGAGAGTAAGTAAAAAAGTGCTCTCTTTGCGTGAAAAATTGCAAAAAGAACGGGAACAGGTTTTTTGCAAAAAGTTGCAACTTTTGATGAAACTTCAACAAATTTTTGGTGGCAGAATTGCTATAGTTGATATCTAAGGAGGAAAATACGCTAGTTGTTATTGGAAAAAATTATATAAAATATACTCACATTTTATTCTGCTTAATGTGTATGTGGAACAATTAATTTCTACTTTTCTCGACATGTTGCTTTAATGGCTGACATAAGCTGTCAAAATATTGCACTTGCTAATTGCTGCGAGTTTTGCAACTCCAAATTTGTGAAGCAGAAAATAGCAACATTTGACAAGGACTGGATTTCACATTTTCACTATCTTTTGCGATTTTTTTGGGTACGGGAACAGGAAATCGTAGAAAATAGCACGAATTCGTGCGAATTCGTACGAATGTTCAAGTACGGGAACAGACCTAATATCCAACTTTCTGTGAAAATATCAAAACTCCGAAAATCGCCGATTCTAATATACAGGAAACAGGTTTTTCAAAGATTTTGAGTGGCTACACACAGGGAAAAACCTATGAACTCAATACATAAATTTATGTACTCATCGCATAGTTTTCTGCACACAAAAATTCTACATTTTTCATGTATTGAGTACATGTTGAAATCTTTATTGACTACATAATGCTTTTAAGCGGTTATGTAGTCAATAAAGAATTTTATGTACTCAACGCATAAATATGTGTCGTGAATTCATGGATGTATGTGGTGAGTACATGCACACTGTACTCATCGCAAACTGTTACAAATAATTTTATGTAATGAGTAAAGATCTTATGTACGTATTACATAGATTATTGACTCAGTACATACATAATTTACTCATTACATATTTGGAGTACATAATTTTATGCAATGAGTACATACATTATTTACTCATTACATATTTTAAATTTTATTTATTTATTTATTTAAAAGCCTTGCATAGTACACTTAGAACTAGGTTCTCTTATAGTACATGATGTTATATATAACAACTTTGTTTACTAAGGAGTATTATGGCTAAATTTTAATTTTATGACTTAAATTTAATAACTTAAATAAGATCTTACTTATCAACTAAGTTTATCTACTTAAATCCATTACATTTCAAATTTCATTTATATATTATAACAACTATCTTAATAATATAGGAAAAGAAAGAAAGAAAAAAAAAAAAAAAAATTCAAAAAATTATACTATAGAACATAAGGTTTAAAACAGTCTAGGAAAATAAAAACATAAAATATAACGAAATGAGCAATAAAAAAGCCCGAGAAAAGAAAAAAAAAAAAAATACGAAAAAGTAAAAATTAAGAACTGCTAGGAGGAAAGATGTAGAAGAAAGTTTAAGTTTTAGGAAGTGGAGAAATAGGATAAAATAGTTTGCCTAAAAGTTCTTCTCCTGTTAATTTCTCTTATACTTTGGGGCAGTGCATTCCAAAGTCTGATGGCGTTAATGAAAAACAGACGAGAGGAGTTCAGCGAGCTATGCCTAGGTACAATGAAAGTAATATTTCTTCTAGACAGACAGAACTGAAGTTTTGAATAGAGATAAAGCGGTGTCTTCTCAAGAATGAGTTTATGCAAATAAATACAGTTTCGAGCATTCATAAAAGTACTTAAATCACATCCGAGTATAGCATTTCTGAAACTAGACAAGTGATCAAATTTTCGCAAACCGTAGACGTAGCGTGTAGCATAATTAAAGGCAATTTGAAGTTTTAACTGTGAAGATGAGTCGAGTTTACTGTATACTATTTCCGAGTACGTTATAAATGGTAGAATCAGTTGAATCACCAACTTACGTTTTACATTTACAGGAACAACATAAGCTGACATTCTCAAATTACGAAGGACATAATAAACTTTTTTGACTACAGAGTTAACATGATCTACACATGAGAGAGACGAATTAATATGGAAACCAAGATTGACAACTTTAGACACAACAGTAAGCTTATTTGTTCCAATAAATAAGTCTGGGACATCATTTATACAATTTTTATTCTTACAAATAGGAAGAACATAAGACTTTGAGGCATTTAGTTGAAGACCATTACTACTGGCCCATTTCTCAATACTGCTAAGATCTTCATTCATTCTACAACAAAGATCTTCAAGAAGCGAAGTTTTCCGAGACAGATACAGCTGTACATCATCAGCATAGGCATGAACAGAAGAATTTTTGCATACATAGAAAATGTCGTTTATAAACATTGAAAATAGTAAAGGTCCAAGTATAGATCCTTGTGGAACACCACTAACAATTTGCTTATATTGAGAGGATAATTGTCTGACAATGACTTTTTGAACCCTATTGAACAAATAATTAGACATCAACTTGACGGCACTATCACAGAACCCAAACAAATTCTTAAGCTTATGACTCAAGTAGTGATGATTAACTTTATCAAAAGCTTTAGAAAAGTCCAGTAGACAGAGCAGAGTCATAGATCCAGAATCATATTCAGGTCTTATGTCATCCATAACTTTTACAACTGCTGTAGAGCATCCATGCCCAGCTCGAAAACCCGATTGAAAAGGGGATAAAAGTTTTTTTTCAAGTAAATATTTATTGATTTGTTGCGCCATGAGCTTCTCACATACTTTTGACAGTGGGGATAAAATACTTATTGGCCTAAAGTCATTAGGACCAGAAGGGTTTTGCTTTTTTGCAACAGGTAGCACAATCGCAGTTTTCCACAGGTTTGGAAACGATGACGACATAAAACAAGAATTAACAATATGTGTAAGAGGGCTAATTATATGAGGGAGTATGAGTTTAATAAATTTAATGGGAACACCATCTTCACCTGTAGCGTTCGATTTAATTTGCATCACACATTTTCCAACATCAAATTCGTTTACTTGTGTGAAATTGAAAGATTGTTGCATGGTCAGGTTATAATGGGGGAGTATAGTACTACTAGAGCTATCTGCAGTGCCAACAAAAAGATCATTGAGAGTTTCAGGATTAATGTTGCATTCAACTATATTTTTATTGCATACTCCAAGTTTTTTAATATTTTTCCAAAGTGTTCTGGTTGGAAGCGAAAGTTGAAGTTTGGCCGAGAAGTAGCGTGATTTGGCTTGTCTAGTGAGGTGAACAGATTCGTTTCTAGCAGTCCTATAGGCATTCCAGTTGTTAGAGGAGGGGTTTTTCCTCCATATTGTGCGAAGCCTGTTTCGTTTTTTTATGGCATTCATAACATTTTGAGAAAACCAAGGGCAAGATTTATTTATCACAGTTTTCGTTCGTAAGGGGACATGTTTCTCAAACAAGTATTTTATTGGATCAATAAGAGAATCAAGTTTGTCATTGATATCAGGGTATAGCCAACAATTATTAAGGGGAGTGATTGAAATATCATGCAATAGAGACGTGTAATCAATACATTTAAAATCACGATAAGAATAAGTATTAGACATAACATTACGAGAAAAGTTAACATTTAGCGAACAAAATATTAAGTCATGATCAGAAATAAAGAACAGTTGGTCAAATAACATCACAGCAGAACGGTCAGAAACAATAAAGTAGTCTAAAAGACTAGGAGTAGAGTTGTTAGCAAATCTAGTGGGTTGACTTTCATTTACAATCGATAATCCTAAGGACGATATTTTTTCATATAGCGAATGCTTCAAATAGTCATTCAATATAATATTAATATTGAAGTCTCCACCCAATAAAATTAGATCGTAATCTAGTAAAGAATTGGACAAAACAGAAAACAACGGATCAACAGGGTGACATTTATTCGGGTTATACACACACGACATAAGCAATTTAGTGTTTTGATCATATATGCAGACATTAATGAACTCAATACCTGGTCCAGTCGATTTACTCACAAGTTCAGATTTTAAATTTGTTCTACAGTAAATTGCAACACCTCCTCCTTTTTTGTCACAACGATCATTACGAAATAGCTTAAAATTATTTAAATTGCAGATAGTTTGATTTACTTCATCACATAGCCACGTTTCAGAAATGCACACTACATCTACCGATGAGTCCTCGAAAACATATTTAATATAATCCAGTTTAGCTATATTCAAGCTGCGAGCATTAAAATGAACTACATTTAAACCACCGCGTTGCCTACACAGTATCTGAATCATAGTTTTCTTGTTATCATTAACAACATCAGATGGATGACTAACGCCAAACACCAGAAAAAGCAACAGGATAGAACAATTTAGGCAGGGAAAAAAATAGACAAATTAAGTATAAGAAATAGAAAGCAAGTAAAAAGATAGTTAATGCAAAGCAACATATTAGAAAAATAATTAGAAAAGTTCGAACAATAATAACAACAATCAAACTGAATTTAAATGATAATTTAAAACAAAGAGAAGGCAGAGAAATAGAAAGGAGCAGAGACACATAATGAATAAGAATAATAATGTTTATAAGAGAGAAACTTAATGTATAACCATATCGAAGATTAAGTGGTAACCAGCAGAACGTTCTCATTAGAGCTCTGGACAGCATTGCGCAGCTCATCCAGACTGCCAATTTTGATGCAATCAGCATTTTTGTACAGCCGTACGTGGACTGCACCCCGGTAGGTAAATGCATTAAACAAATGTTTCTGGCGTTTAAGCAATATCGCCGCTTGCATTATTTTTCGGTTGTCAGAGCTCAAGCTTTCATGAATGAAAATATTATTATCAGAGTTGAAACCAATTGATCGTAGATTCACAGCAGATTTTGTTCGTCTCCTGTAGTCACCAAAAGCTTTTAAAGTGCGGTTACGATCGAAGGGAGACGAGAATTTAATTATAAGCAATGGATTTGGATTGCTTGAAGCTGGTTTAACACGAAAAATATCCCTTATCTGCGGTGGCTGGAAATCAATAAAATGGCAGATTCTGTTGAAGATACTTTTTAAATTTTCGTCTTCTGAGCGCGGCACTCCAAACAAAACAGCATCCGAAGAGAAATCGTTGTTGCTAGAGTTGTTACTCAGAAACTCTTTCCTTTCTCCTTCCAGTTCGTCGCATCGAGAAGTAAGAGCTTGAAGTTGCGTGTCCAGCAACTCAATTTTTTTATCACACTCACTGATTGTTAATTTGAGCGCATTTACGTCCGATTCTATTCTATTAGTAATTTTTTCTTCGATGTTCGCTAAATCTGTAGTAAGGCTTTTAAACGAATTATCGTACTGCTTAAAGAGGCGATCTTCCAAACTCTTTATTTCTGCTTTCAGATTTGCACTCAGTCGTTGTTCTAATTCTTGCAGGAGAGTACGGAGAGCTTGAGATATTATATCCCCACTCTCAGGTTTATGCATAGCATCGCTTTTGCTACTCACACGATTTGAGTTTTGTTGAAGTTGTTGGCGCGTTAATCGGGGAGACGGTGTCATTTAACTGCTTAAGAAAAAATAAAAGTGCCAACTTAAGAGAGTAAAGAAGCACCGAAGAAAAATCAATTAAGCAGCAGAATTACAGGAAGAGTATGTAGTTGACTAAAGATGACTCAGTAGAGATGATATGCTGAAGCGTAGATGTTGTTGGAGCGAAATTAAGCGAAGCAGAAGACTCAGAGATAAGCGTGGTTTTAGTAGCAGCGTAGTTGTTGTAGAAGCGTAGTTGTAGTAGCAGCAGAAAGTAGAAGATTTATAAGAAGATTTAGGTTGTTGTAGCAACCGACAAAGGCAAAAACAGAGATAAACAAAAAGTGTGCGAGAACGTGATGTTGACAACGTAGTGATCAGTGTTGCCAGAAAGTTTTGAGAAAAGAAGCTAGATGGCCTTTAAAAAATGGCTAGAAAAGGCTAGATGGCTTTAAAAACAAAGCTAAAAAAAGGCTAGATTTGTTAACGCTATTATACCCTAAACATGTAAGGTCAGGGTATATTGACTTTGTGCAAATGTTTGTAACGCATAGAAATAAGCGAGTCCGGTATAGAAAAGTATATATTCCTGATCAGTGTCACCTCTTGAGTCGAGCTAACCATGTCCGTCCGTCCGTCTGTCTATGTGTTATCTGTTAATATAGGTTAAGAAGGAGATGAGATTGGTACACGTTCACATGAACCCAAGCATCTGCACTATTGAATATTTTTAGAATCCGCCCACGGACACGCTTACTTCCCATACAACTAACAAATAAAAATCGCTGTATAGATGGTTGTAATTAAGCTACCGAAATAAAATTTAAATGTATTTATTTTGTATCAAAACGTAGACGTACACAAAAAATTGGCGTGCTGTACCCATGAACATGCCCACCTCCCATACAACTCCAACATTGAAAACACTATTATAAAGACCCTTTTATTTGAACTACAGGGATTAAACTTATCAGATATGTATTTTATATTAAAACTTAGATGTGTACTTAGATGTAAAATAGTCGTCATACGCCCTTAAACACGCCCACCTCCCATACAACCCACTATCGTAAAAACGCTATAAAGAGGTTTATATGAGCCAAAAATATAAAACTTGGTATTGAGATTGTTGTATCAAAACTAAGATGTGTTCACAAACTGAGCGACATCCGCCCATAAACATGCTCATCTCCCATGAAACCCACAATATCGAAAACACAATAGAAACGTTTATATTTGGCCTACAGAGATAAAACTTGGTATGAGATCATAGTATATAAAACTAAGGTGTGCTCACAAAAAAAGGCGTAATCCACCTACGAACGCGCCTTCCTCCCATACAACCTTCATTAGTAAAACCTATATAGTTCTATAAATACAGGGATTTTAAACAAAAATAGGAAGTTACTTCTATTTGTTTTAGTATTTTAATATATAGTTTATTTAAATATAATAGGAGGTCTAGGGTACTTCATAGTCGGACTAGACTTTCTTTACTCGTTTTCTTTTAAGAACAGTTGAATACGGTTTCTTTTCTAGTTTTTTTTTTAAATTTCGTTGTACTAAGAATTCTTTCTACCTCAGCGTTGCTTAATGCTAAAATAATAAAACTAAAAATCAAATCTGATAGCTCTTGGAACGGATCTTCATTCAATGAATCTCTAGCTTCTGCCCAGCTAGATTCCTATTCTACTTGTGATTTACAATTTTTTGCCATTATATTTCAATTATACACTGAGGGAAATATGTGTTAAAATGAAATGAAATTGTGTTCATTTTAAACGAATTTGTTTTTGAAATAGAGCTTGAAACAAATTCATTTAAATAAAACACAACTGTTCTTAAAGTTAAATTTAAAACAAGGGTTTTTGTTTTTAAAACAATGTTTTTAAATAAGAAAACAAATTTAAAACAAAAATTTTTAATTTTAAAACAAATGTTTTAAAGCATAATTTTTTCGATGCCATTTTTTAATTTTTTCCGAGTTTTTGATGACAGATTCGTAATCAGCGACCCTTGGGACTCTCCGAATACCGAATCTCAACTCCTTTCAATGAAGTTTGCATTTTCAATATTTCAATATTGAAAAACTGAATTAGTTTTTATTTTATTTTATGTTCGATATTTTTCAAACCAATGAAAATTCAAAATTCAAAAAATGTCAAAGAAAGTTTCAAGGAAATAATGAATGAAAAAAAATTGAAAGGAGTGTATAGTTGAAATTTAAACACAATTGTTTTAAATTTTGTTTTGTAGAAACGCAAAGGCGTTAAATTTATATTGTAAAAATTTTTGTTTAATTTTAAAGTATGTTTTTTTCTCAGTGTAGTTATTTCTTCTGTAGAGTAACTGAAGTTTTCTTTCTCTATAACAGAAAATATTTGGGTTTAACCACTTTAAAAGAATAAAAAGAGCAATAGAAGATTTACACTTTCAAAATTGCAACGTCAGAAAAATTGGATGTAGTAATGCATCTTTAAGCAATATATTAAAAAAGGCTAGAAAAGGCTAGAAAAAAACAAAAAAAGGCTAAAAAAAAGGCTAGAGGCTAGATGGTAATTTTCGAGGCTAGACAACAAAAAAAAAGGCTAGATCTAGCCTCAAAAAGGCTAGACTGGCAACACTGGTAGTGATATGCAATTTTTTGTCTCACTTTCACTTACAGTCTCATTTTTAATTTTGCCGACCACTGGTATAGAGTGACTCAGATGAGAACTTTAGTTTAGTATGCAAGTTGATGACGCATGCGCGAGACCGACTGAGGAGTGTACGACCACCCAAAGCGCGCATGTGCAATTTCGTAGACAAGGCTTCGGTCTTTTATGTATTTATTTATATATTTTCATGATTTAAACGTCATGAGCACTTCACAAACAATGAGTGAACATTAAAGTTAAAAATTTATAGTTTTTATTTTGAAATTTGCACAAAAAGTTGTAGTCGAACATCACCAAACGCGTCACAAAATTACAGAAACTCAACTTGTTGAAACGTTTTTCAAGGCTAAGTAATTTTTTAATGATTATAGCCAAAGATTATGGTATTTTAATTTGGAGCTCGCCAAAATACGTGCTGATCGTTTCACTCGTTATCAACTATGTGCACAGTTTTATGTAATGAGTACATACATAATTTACTCATTATATATTTTTAGTGCATACATTTATTTAATGAGTACATACATAATTTACTCATTACATATGTTAAAAATATAATTTTATGCTATGAGTACATGCATAATGTATTCATTATATATTTTTTGTTCATAATTTCATGTATTGAAATATACACAATTCATGTCTGTGCCTAAATCACGCTCTCAACAAATGCAATAAATAACTTAATAAAGAAATGACTAGATTTCACAAAATAATTGGCAATTACTTATAGAAACCCAGCCATTTATTTCTTATCCAATCATCGCTTTTGTTCTGGAGTACATTGGATAAACTCATTCCCGCTCTGATTTTCTACAGACTTTAGAGGTATTGCTTATTTGAAAATCAAGAAACGAATGTCATAAAACAGCAAAATCGTGTGCCGAAGTGCAAGAGATACGTGTACTGAGTCCATATGTTATGTACTGAATAAATGTGTCACTTCAATCGTATAAGGGGGACGTGTACTGAGTCTATATTTTATGTATTGAGTAAAGTTTTTGTAAAAAATTACATAACACGTTGATTGAGTACACGTTGCTTGTATCTATTGAAGTCTGCTATGCATTCAACACATAACATGATGTATTGAATACATTTTTTATTTATTTTAAAAAGTGAATAAATTGATATGTAGTCAGTACACGCTCCCTTTACTCAGTAAATACTGCTCTCGTAGCGTTCTCATACAAGTTGCAGTGCATAGATTTTACATAGCTGTCTCTGTACTGACTACATAACTTTTTCCCTTAGTGTAGTGAACACAGTCATAAATAGAAAGGTAATTTGGTTAATAGGGTATTGAATGGATCACCAGGAAGCACTTTAACGTTGCTAAGCCCTTCTGACCTTTCCTATGCATGGACCATGATATAAAAGTATGAGAAAAATCTGAAAGGCACATCTTATGTCTTGTATTTTGAAATTTTGAAAGAAAAAGCATTCCTAAATATTTTAAGCAACAATTCGTCATGATACAGAAGGTAACAGTTACATATATGGAAATATACAACTTTTGTTGCCTCAAAAAATATGAATAATACAGTTTAAAAATATTATTTTTTATAAATCTTATATTAAATTATATAATAGATTTATTTATAATAAATTACATGCCAGCAAATACTTTACTGAGCAATTACTGTTGAACTCTATTTAAGGCTTCTTTTTTAAAACTATTCACTATTTGTAAGTTGATTTAGAACAAAATAACTATTATTTTTAGATAGACGCGATTAAAGGTGGTGAATTGGGAGTTATGACCTCACAATAGCTCTTTGTTTACAAATACAACATAACAGCTAAATTAATAACTTCATTAAAGCATTCGAATTAAATTCTTTAAACTTCGTCATAGGGAAGACATTATGATAATTTTGACGAAAGGAAAAATTCAAATGTGCAACTGAGCAAAATTGAATTGTTTAACTATTTTTAAACACGTCTTAATCTCATGCTTTATATGTTGGCTAAAAGTAGTAGCCTTTCAGTCTCGATCTTGTTTGTGAACCTGGGTTGGAAACCTACAGAAGGAAAATATGTTTGAGCAAAATGTACTTAAAAAGTTCGTATCTAAAGAAAACTTATGCATAGTTGTTGAAAAGTACTGCAATTTCTATGTTAACTTATATAGAATATTTTTTTTTGTTTAAGGAAAAATATTTTTAATATAATATTTCATTGTCCTCAGTAAGATTTAATCGAAGATCTCTGTCGTGTAAGGAAATTGCTCTTAGCAGTCGCAGCTACATCAATTTATGAAGCATTTGAAGTATCATTTTTTTTTTTTATAACGTTTTATAACGTTTTATAATGTTGTAAAAGAATACTTTAGATTTATTATAACTAATTTTATATAGGATTTTTAATTTTTTAATATAATAATACTTTTAAGCTCTTATATTTTTTATAATTGTAAGATAAAGTGATATATTGTAACTGTGCAGGTGTCTCTATATGTTATAAATCTTTCTGAATAAAAAGTTGGTGCAATGAATTTAGATAATTAGGCTTCCCCCACGACCAATTTTAAGAACCGCCACTGTCAATATAGTTGTAAATACGCCAAAGAACTGGTTTACGATTTGCTTGTTTATCGGCTTATTACTTCATTCGTCTACACTAGCCAATGTGCGATCATCGTGTCATGCTCTATTATTAGCCCCGATTGAAGTTAAATTCATCTGGTATTAAAACGGACTACAACATTGTCAGTCGTCTAACAAATCTGCCAAAGTCTTAAACAATCATCGCATTTCCTACACCTTCACACAAAATTTTTTAAGTGTTTTTGTTAGTTACTTTTTCATTTGTTATTTTTCGTATTTTTTTTTTTTTTTTTTGTAACTCCAAGCAAAGGTACGGTTTGCATTTATAGAGCGATATGATGTATGCTTAAATGTGGCATGCATGTAAAATGTTTGTTAATGGCTGTTATTTAGACGACTATTTTTTATTTTCTTGAGTGTATTGCCATAATTATATGCCTGCTATAAATTACACAGTTGCCATAATTTAGCGTAGACCGATCGCAGCAGCAGCAGCAGCAGCAGCAACATGTTGCTCATTATTTATTGCACAGGCTGTACATGGCAGCAGTTGCACAAATTATTGTTTGAGCTGCCGTTATTAAAGTGTCACGTGCAACAAAAAAAAAATAAAAATTAAAAAAAAAGCAATGAAAAAATGTTTAAACTCATACTTTTAATTATAATATGAAGCTGTACTTTGAGAGCATAAAATTCAATAACCTAACCCTGGATGCTAGCACGAACCAAGAAATTCTTTATGCTTTAATACTCAAAGATTATATCAAGGCATCTCTGCGCGAACTGTTGGCAAACGTTCTGTTGTTAATTACAGTTATTTTTTTATGTTTATATTTTACATTTAAAATCCAGCAATTACACGGCTATTATGCCAAGCTTTTAAAAAATAGTTAAAATTTTGATGAAAACATAAAAGTAGAAGACCACAAAAAATGTTTGGTTGGTTGTACACTTCAACCGTTTATTTGTTTCTTTACGTTGGTATGTCTTTTTTTTTTTTTTGTTTTCAACATATTTTACATCAATTTGTTGAGAGTTTTTATTGTTATAAAATTTAATTCGGTTGTCATCGAATTACAACCATCACCAATAGCAAGAAATAAATTTAAATTAAGATTTAAATTAAAACGTAGATAAAAAAATAATTTACAAACTCGTTTTTGTAAATCCAATATTTATGCTATTTATGCTATTGTTAGTTGAATAATAAGTAGAGATTAAATCTTTATTAAAAACGAATATTTACATAATTATTCACAAACTGGGAAAAAAATAAAAATATTTTGTTAACAGTAGCATTCATTAAGTAAATTAAATAAGTTATTTTGAAAACAAAAATTTTTTAACAGGCCTATGTCAAAAATAAATACCTCTCTATATATCCATATATACTATGCATACTGGTTTGTCACTTCAAAATCAAGCTTTTACATTTCAAATTCAACTTTGGATGCTTCAAATTTAAACTGTAGCATTAAATTTTTTTAAAAGGAAGGAAGTCTAGGCAAGCTTAAGGAGGGACATAACATTCGCGGCAGAGCAAACAGATCTTTTTGAAAAATTCATAACTCACAAGGAAAGGTCCCCAGGTGACAGTCTCCGATTTGAATGATTTTCGAATATGCGGTAGAGGACAAAAATCTAAGGTTGACGTATTTTTTTATATGTGCTCAATCGATGGTTTAGGGTTCCAAACTCGCGTTCAAAAATCAGCGAAAATTTCGTTTTTTTGCTAAAATTTCGCTATTTTCCATGGAAACATTTACAAATTTGGTACCAAACGAAAGCTCTTACAAAACCACACACGATGGCATAAATTTTACATAAGAAAATTTTGTTGTAATTTTGTTGTTGTAATTTTTAGTAATGTTTAGTCGATATCATAGAAGTATGTTGACACAATTATTTCATATTAATTGATGTTGGATTTAAGGCAACCTGTAAACTTACCTTTTTTTTGTTTTTTTTGAATTTGTTACTATTTGTAATAAAATTTTTGTTTTATTGAAATGCATTTATTTTGTTTAGATAAATAATTTTATTACATTAAAAGTACCCAATATGGGTATCAAAAATTTTATTTTCTTATGGCCTATTCTTATGTTTAAATATTTTATCAAAAAAGTTGACATTTCATAGGGCTTCCATACAAAATGAGTGTTTTTTCTTGTAAGTCTCATCGCACCAGTAAACAATAGTTTTAATCATCCAAAGTAACAAATATGGACATTTTTACGATATGCAAGTGGTACTTTTTTAAAGATCTATCAAATATATAATGTTTTTTTAAAAAAACCATATCAAATCGAATTTAAGCCGAAATGCACTTTGAAGGACGTGGACTTATTTTAAAATTAATGTTTTTTAATATAAAATTTAAAAAAAAAAAATTATTTTCATATCTGATGAGTTATTCATTCACAAAGTTGATGTTTTGAAATTAGAAGAAGATTTTTATGATTTTTACTGTTAAAAATCAAAAAATTTTTTTTTAAAGAAATATGAAAAAATGCATTCCATTTCTTTTGCATATCGTAAAAATGTCCATATTTGTTACTTTGGATGATTAAAACTATTGTTTACTGGTGCGATAAGACTTATAAGAAAAAAGCACACATTTTGTATGGAAACCCTATGAAATGTCAACTTTTTTGATAAAATATTTAAACATAAGAATAGGCCATAAGAAAATAAAATTTTTGATACCCATATTGGGTACTTTTAATGTAATAAAATTATTTATCTAAACAAAATAAATGCATTTCAATAAAACAAAAATTTTATTACAAATAGTAACAAATTCAAAAAAACAAAAAAAAGGTAAGTTTACAGATTGCCTTAAATCCAACATAAATTAATATGAAATAATTGTGTCAACATACTTCTATGATATCGACTAAACATTACTAAAAATTACAACAACAAAATTACAACAAAATTTTCTTATGTAAAATTGATGCTATCGTGTGTGGTTTTGTAAGAGCTTTCGTTTGGTACCAAATTTGTAAATGTTTCCATGGAAGAAAGCGAAATTAAAGCAAAAAAACGAAATTTTCGCTGATTTTGGAACGCGAGTTTGACACCCTAAACCATCGATTGAGCACATATAAAAAAATACGTCGACCTTAGATTTTTGTCTTCTATCACATATCCGAAAATCATTCAAATCGGAGACTGTCACCTGGGGACCTTTCCTTGTCAGTCAAAAAGAAGCATTTTTCCAAAGTATTTTTTTTATTATTGCAGAGAATTGAACAAATTATAAGAAAAAAGATTCAAAAAAATATATTTTTCACTTCAACCTGGTTTTATAGAGCTCCAAACTGGCGGCAGAGAAATAAACGGGGCCTCGTGGTTGCAGCGCTGGGAGGAGTCGCAAAAATTGTCCAATCTGGAAAAAAATTACTTTTTTAAATTTAAACAAAATTGGATATCGTATGACAGAAGCTTTTTTTAAATTTTTTTTTCAATTTTTGGTGATGTTCCAAATTTGAAAGTGTGGTTTTTCGAAAAAAATATTGACTTTAAAAATTCATAAAAAATCGAAAAAAAATTTTAAAAAAGCTCGTGCCATACGACAGCGAATCAAGTTTAAAAAAATACAAAAAAAAATTTCGTCAAAAAATGAACCCGCTAGTGCCACAACTGGTACGAAAAACATGGTTTCGAGATAAACGCGTTCAAAATTTGTGAACAAAGAAAAATGCTAAGAAAAAAATTTTTTTTCTCTTTTTATCTTAATTTATTACTTAAATTCTCTGCTTCAATGTTTGTTTTAAGTTATATAAGTTATTTTGTTATTTTTATTAATTTGTTGTTTATTACTTGTTGTTATTTCTGTTATTGTTATTACATGTAAAAGACTCTGTCTTATTTGTAAACATTATTTTTAAAATAAATTGAAAATTGAAATTGAAAAATAAAAATGCGCTCTCACTAACCCAGCTGTAACTTTTGAAACCGAAGAATTTTTTTTTTTCTTAAAATCTTAAGAATCTTTTCTAAAATACAAAATTATAAAAAAAGGCCGATTTCAAAAAACGGCCAATGTCATGTCCCCCGTTAAGGAAACATCTAAAAAAACAAAAAAAAAACACATTGGCCATTTCAGCCCTTGAAAGGACTTTGACCGAGCTTCTTATGATCAATTGTGTTGTGTGTGTTATTAAATGTTTGCACACAATTGACCGAGAACTGGACCTACATGTTTTATGCCGACTCCGAACGGCTCATGTTCTCAAGAAGCTTTACATGGCATTATTTACTCTCTGAGGTTTGCCATTGTCTGCAGAGAGGTGGTGACCGATCAGAAAAATTTTTATTGAAAAAACTTTTCGCCGCGGCTTGGGATCGAACCCGGGCTCCGAGCATGCTAAGCCACACACTTAACCTGCATGCCACGGTCGCCACAGGAAACATCTACAAATATTTAAAATTTGTTTTTTTTTTTCTTAAGTCGGGCAAGAAATTCTTATCTTTTAATTTTAAGCAACCTGCTAGAGCCACGTGCTAGAAAACCTGCTGCTAGAATTCGAACAATTGAAATATTCAGTCATGTATCTAAAAGTCAGTCATGTATTTAAAAATTGATTACAACTAGTTATAGGAGATTCTCTAGAGGCACGACCAAAAACTGTAGTATTTTTGTTTTGCTTTTTCCAATAACTTATAATATGCAGAATATGTTCCCAGCACCGTTTGGGAGATAAGGATTACATACAAAAGTTTTTTTATAAGAAAAAACCACATTTAAAAAAAAAAATCGTTACTCTATTTAAAAACGTGTTTTCTGAAAATCAAGGTTTCCAAGCGAAGTCAAATTGTCTATTCCGTGAACGTATAATAGTACTTAAAAATATGTATTTGGTAGCATACGATACCGAATTAGACTTAACGTTATTCGGTAATTTTTTCATCGTGAACGAATAACCGAACATGTTCGTTGCTGCGAAACGTATCTCGATGTTTTATTTTCAATCGTTAATCCCGATACGTTCGTGCGCAAACAGAACTACGTTATTTTCATTCCTAGGATTACCGTTTCGTGCACGGCATAGTCAATTCGATCCCTGGTCTCCACGATATCTCAAGAAATATTCTAGAAATTTCTAGAAATCCTCTAGTTTTTGAAAAATTATCAAATATTTTTGAAAAAGGTTCTAACTGTGACATAAAAACATAAACAAAAAAATTCTACATATTTGTTCAAAGCTTCAGTACAAAAATGCATCTGGTCGGTAACAAAATTTAAAGAACTCGGTTTTTTTACGCTCAAGGGATGCCCCCTATAAATTCGCGAACATTGTTTTGATTTCGAAGAGAAGTGATGGTTAAGTTGGAAGGTGGAAGGATAGAGTAATGACGGTGAATATTTGTTTTAAATTTTCACAGTGCAAAGCCATCGAAAAACACAGACGCAGGTAGATTTATTGCACAATTTTACTGTGCTACCGAAGAGTGAATTATCTTTAAAATGCAAAGTTCTTGGGCACCACGTTAATGGTTTATGAATGGGCTTGGAGCGCTGCCCTAATGGACTTAAGAAACACAAGAGCTGATTGCATCAGACCGCGTATCCCCCTTGAATACTTTCCATGGTAATACCTAAACAGAAGGTTCAGGCAACCAATACTGCGTCGATGTCGAAGAGAGTTGAGAGAAGATGAAAATTTCTATCCCCTATTAAATATATCGCACGTCGTTGTATTCGGTTCAGAAGCTTCAAATAAGATTTTGAAGCCCCTGTTCAAATGTGCGAATTGTACTCCATTTTTATGACTCCATAATATATGAGTGCAGTGTTCGAAGATCAGCTAGAGTATTTCAAACATCGATGCACTTGGTCGTTTCATTAGACAATCGAATATATGATCTTCCATCGACGATAGGATTGTACCGATATACCCAGAACGTCAAGAGCTGCTGACTCCAAAATATCCACACCGTTCATATTAAGGGGTGCAAAAGGACAATTCACTCACTGGTGGGTTAACACACAGCATTGGGCTGCTTGCATTGAACTCGAATCTATTAGCGCAAGATCCCACTCGGAGATTATTTTCAAGTCGTCAAAAAGTGAGTCATTTTAATTTACCTCTTTATCTCAACCCCCAGTGAATTCGGGCGTTTTTCGAAGGAATACGAATGAAAAATGCTGCTGTCGTTCGCAAACGAATGAATTGGGTTATGTGTCAACGACAGATGATCGTTGATTTAAACCAAGAACAAACTTGATGAAAGGACTTAGTTGGCTGTTCTCCTGCTTCGACGGAGTGTTTATTGTACGAAATACCATTGATCACGACACTAATCGATTCGTCCTTAAGGAAACACGTGATCCAACGAGCAAAGTTACTACCTACACCAAATGCTTATAGTTTTGCCACTAATTATGCCTAACCCAGTCAAACACTTTTGAAATATCCATAGCGACAACCTTACTCTCACCCAAAAAGTAGACGAAATGGTTCCATTTCTCTATCAGATATGCCATTAGATCACCAGTAGAGCGGGCCTTGCGAATACTATACTGACGGTCACTGAGTAATGCGTTGTGCTCCAGATCACCAGACTACCAGGTCAAAGTTTATTACACTCTCCATGACTTTGGAAAGTGCAGACGATATCGCCATGGATCGATATTTTGCAGTGCTCGTGGCATCACCCTTTTAAGGTATTGGCTGGACATTCGCAACCTTCCAACAAGATGGAAATACTCCTGAAGGAGATGTTGAAGAGGATACGCAATGGTTGAGCCAATGAAGTAGCACAATTTAAAGCTAATTTTGTGGAATACCATTGGGAGCAGAGGCTTTTTTGATATTGAGATTTGAGGGAACCCTTCTAACTGATCTTGTTTGAAAATAAATCTCATGCATTCCAGATGATGTGTTCTTAACAAAAAGCAGTGATTGATTGCTACCCGGGATTGAGGAGTTCTGTTTAAACAATCCAGCCAATAGGTTCGCTTTATCAAACGGGTCAGTGAATATTTGGTCATCTTTTAAAAAAGTTGGAATAAACGAAGACGTCTGGTTCTTTACTCTTTAAACAAATTATCAAAAGTTTTGTTCCCTTTGGAACAAAGAAGAACGTGCTCTCTGACGTGAATCTCGCCCAGAAATTTTTCGCGCTTTAAAATCACTAGCAATACAGCGATTTCTAGTCTTAATGCGAAGTATTTTTGTATACAAATTCTTATTAGAGTGCCAATTCAAAAAGGATTCCTCTTTGGACGTGACTGCAATCCTGCACCATTACAACCTGTATCATTAAACCAGAAGTGTTTAAAATAATTTCTAGCACCATTTGAGCCGGCGCATTCACGTTTCTATTAGCGAAATTTCATAATTTTCAATTGAAGTTGCAGTAACACAAACCAAGCTGACCTCTTCGGGGATTTAGGCGTAGAGAAGTATAGGTTAAAATATGAAAAAACAGCGGATAGGTGCGGTGGTCCGAATTACTAAGAGGTGCGTTAAAACTCACTTCATATTTTTCATGATGAGAAGTCAGAAAAAGGTCTAGGACTCTTTAGATTTACAGACCAACTCTGGGAATGCAAGTTGGTTCTTTCAGTAGTTGAATCAATTGGTTCGATTCTCAAAAAAGCTCAACATATTTATACCCTAACCTGAAAGGTGAGGGTATATTAACTTTGTGCAAACGTTTGTAACGCATAGAACGAAGCGAGTGCGGTATAGAAAAGTATATATATTCTTGATCAGCGTCACCACGTGAGTCGAGCTATCTATGTCCGTCCGTCCATCCGTCTGTGTGTTGTCCGTAAGCACAGGATAAGAATAAGGAGTCGAGATAATTGGATGAAACTTGGTACACATGGTCACATGCACCAAAGGATCTGCACTATTGAATATTTTTGGAATCCGCCCACGGACACGCCTACCTCCCATACAACGCAAAAATTTAAAACTGCATAACTCAGCTCATAATAAGTCTAAAACAATAAAATTTGGTATGTGTGTGTTCTATATCAACACAAAGATGTCTTTGAAAAATGGACGTCATCCGCTCACGGACACGCCCACCTCCCATACAACCCAAAAATTGAAAATGCAATAAATAAGCCTCTGTTTAACCTACAGAGCTAAAATTTGGCACATATATTTTTTATAACAAAGCAAAGATGGTTTTGAAAAATGGACATCATCCGCCTACGGACACGCCTACCTCCTATACAACGCGAAAATTTAAAATTGCATAACTCAGCTTATAATAAGCCTACAACAATAAAATTTGATATGTATGTGTTTTATACAAACACAAAGATGTCTTCGACGGACACGCCCACCTCCCATACAACCCAAAAATTGAAAACGCAATACATATGCGTCTGTTTAACCTACAGAGCTAAAATTTGGCACGTATGTTTTTTATGACAAGACAAAGATGGTTTTGAAAAATGGACGTCATCCGCCAACGAACACGCCTACCTCCCATACAACCCAAAAAGTTTAAAACTCAATAAATAAGGTTATGTTTGTCATAGAGAAATTAAATTTGGTATGTATGTATTTTATACCAAAAGTAAGGTCTGTTCAAAAATTGGGAGTAATCCGTCCATGAACACGCCTATCTCCCATAGCGAAAGCACAATAAAGGCATTAACTGTGAGCTACAGGAATAAAACTTGGTATGTGTAAATTTTTCATCAACACTTAAATGCATATAAAGTATAAGCTTCATCCGCCCACGGAGACGATCATTTACAATAAAAATTTATTGTTTTTGAAAAGTAGGTTTAGGGTATTTCATAGTCGGCCTAGACCGAGTTTAGACTTTCTTTACTTGTTTTCTTCTGGCGTTGACTGTTCTGAGTTTGGTTATGTCACTCGGGTTGTGAACATTAAAATCATCGACAACAACGATTTCTGTATCAAGGAACAACCCAAAAATCTGCGTTATCGAATCAGAGCGAGAGTTCAGTTTATTTAAAGCAGGCTCCCTCTCTTAATTCAGATTTCTATACGCGTAGCAGAAGTGTATTTAGAGCGAACGGACCCTGAGCAAAGCCTACATAGAGCTAAACTCTGCATCGGTCGGACTCAGATTCGGTTGGGATTGATACGCCACATCTGCGTAGACCATCAAGGGAGATGGTCATATGCAAAGAAAACAATGACAGTATGTTATACACAGGTATATGATCTAGTGGATCTTCATCGCGGCACACCTGGGTATCACTAAGTGCCATTATTTGAGGCTTATTTAGAGTACAATGTGCATAAACTGTGGTAAAATTCGTTCTCAGACCAATAATATTGCAAGAATCTATACGAAAAAAAACCCGATATCTTTGCACAGAGTAAATTTCAAACAAAACAAGGTCATATAAGGTAATTACTTACTACTGCATAAAAGATTAAACACTGTGATTAGGGGTGGGGCAGTGATGTATGAAGATATTTTGTAACGGGATTTGGATACCCAGGAACCCTAAATTTTGGTAGGTGACCAAAAAATGCTTTTGCAAAAAAAAAATTGAGGCTGGCGTGGAATTAAGTTGTACTGCATCGGGTATAAGGTCCATAAATACCCAAGCATTGCCCCTAGAGTGGTAAAATGCTGGACCAACTCCCATACAATACTCTTCCCCAAAACTTTTCGGTAACATATCTACTTCCTATCTCTACCCCTTAGGGGCTCCCATACAAAATTGAGGTTTTAAGGTGGGGTAGGAAATAGGTGCTCCTAGAAGGGTAAGATGTGTTACTGAACAACTTTTCGGGAACATATCTACTTCCTATCTCTACTCCTTAGGGGCTCCCATACAAAATTGAGTTTTTTAGCAAATAGGACCCCACCGCTCTAGGTGGGGTAGGAAAGAGGTGCTCCTAGAAGGGTAAGATGTGTCACTGGCCCCCATTGCTTTTTTCTTTCCAACATTTTGTCCGAGCATACTTACCCTCTATTTCCAACCCTTCAAAGGGCTCCTTTACAAATTTTTTATTTATTTTAAAAATTTTTTTATAAAATCGGCTTATACAGCTCCAGGGTGTTTTCCAAAAAGATGAAATGATGGACAAACCCATATACCTTTTCTTCTCCAAAATGTTTTTCCAGCACGCCTACTCATTATATCCACCGCAAATAAGAAATAAGAAATTTCTTAATAATAATTGTTAGAATATTTGAAACAAAAAAATTTACTTTTGTCATGGGATGGATATTTCTTATGATTTTAGGCGACGACTTGTAGCGACGATATTTTTTCCTCCTCATTTCGGCAATACAAATTGTTGTTGTAGAAATTAAATCAGTTGAGAATTCGAAGCGTGTGAAAAATGTGTCTGTATCGGGTGTGACGTAGTGGCTCAAATCTTTTTCAATTCCTGATTCATTTTCTTCGATGCCAATTGAATGAGCTATCGAGGATGAGTTATCTGACGATGAGATGGACGAATCGTTAGATGAAGAAGATAGCAAAATGATAGAAGTTGTAGAAGAAGATGATGTTGTAGATGGTATGGGTGGAAGAAGACGAGGAAGATGATAGTGAGGATAGGGGTGGCAACGAAAAACAAGTATGTGCTCCTTCAGTAAACGTTATTGGCTAAAAGGTGTAAAAAGGAGCCAATTGACATCGAAGAAAGTTAATCAGGAATTGAAAAAAAGGTTGGAGCCATTATATCACACCTGAGCGCAAGAAAAATTGCGTAATATACGTATTTATTTTACATAAAAACTAAATCGTGTTAAGAAAATGAGCGTCATCCGCCGACGAACACGTCCATCTCATATAGAACTCACAATACTGAAACTCTATAAACAGGCTAATATTTGAGCTACAAAAATTAAATTTGTTATGGATGTATTTTATATCAAAACTTAGACGTGTTAAAAAACGGTCTTAATCCACCGATGAACACGCCCTTCTCCCATACAACCTACATTAGCTAAGCATAGGAAAGTACATGGAGTTTGAACAAAACTAAGAAATTATTTCTATGTATTTCTTTTAGTATCTTAAAATATATTAAGATTATTAAAGGAGGTTTAGGATATTCCTTAGTCAGGCTAGACTGATTTAAGAGTTTCCTCAATTGTAAAATTCTATAAGTGAGTATTCTTTCTCTGAAAATAAAATCGACCACTTTGCTCTAGTTATTGAATTTTTATACATTTTGAATAAATATTAATTCTCAAAAAAACTTATTATTTCATGTCTATTTGCAAGTTTCCAGCAAAATCTAGTCTAGGTGTTGATTTGATGAATGAATTACCTAAGCTTCATAGTGTACTCATAAGTATACATAGCATTATTTAAAAATTTATTTCTTATTATTTTGAGAAATAAGAACAACACATGTAGATTTTCACTCACAACCCGATAACCCACCTCTGTGTGCATTACATACATATTTTTTTTTTTTATCTCTGCAGCTAGAGGCGTGTTACAACACCATAATTCTAGGTAATTAAAAACATGAAAAAATAAAACAAAACCAAAAAACAAGGCCAACGCAATCGTTTACCTACATAAATGAAAACGAGGTAAGACAAAAGAGAAAAAAAAAAAAAACACATAATCAGCCTAGTTACTTATGTATGTATGAGAAATATTATCAGAATCCATTAAAATAAATTTAACTGTTAGTAGAATCCGAAAACATGAGAAACTAACAAGAATTAGTTATGTTTCCATAATGCATAAACTACAACAAGAAAAGCAGAAACAACAACAACAACAACTACAACAACAACAACAATAAAAAATCACTACAACAACACGTAACGCATCATTTACAAATTTAGTCAGAACTCATAGCAGCGTGTCACGTACTAAGTAGTTAAGTCAAAACGAAAAACCAGTCAGCTTCAATCGAAGGGACCTCTATACAGTGTTGCAAATAAATACGGCAACATCAGCAGTTTATCGTGCTTTGTTAGAATAAATCTTAGCTTTTGTGATTAAAATCTACGCATATCTTGTGTCAAGATACGAAAACGTGAACTTCAAGATACGCACAACGACAACGACAACAACAACAACAACAACAACAACAACAACAACAACAACAACAACAACAACACAAAAATATAAACTAAATACGAATGAGACACAGCTGAGTGCTGCGTGTCTCGTAAATTTCAAGTGTTGCCTCTAAGCGTGTCTTTTGTGTATTGCCATTATTAATTTTATTGTCATTCGTGTTGTAGTAGTTGTTGTTGTTGTTGTTGTTGGAGGATTTTCATCACGTGATCCTTCCGCAAGGTAATTCGCATTAACTTATAGGCTTCCGAGCACATGCAGCGGCGCAGTTGACAAAATATTTCTAGAGTTCTAGGGGGCAGAAAACAAGTCTCCGCAAATAATAGGTTTTGAAAATATATATTTGGGATGTTCATGATGTTGTAAAAACCTTCAATTACAATCACTGCCTACGCCTCTCAAGCTTATGCATAAGTTTTTTGACAATTATGAATTTGTGGCAGCCGCAAACTTAATAGCATTTAATAAGACTCGTTTCCTTTGGTCCTACTTATATCCCTCAACTCCCCCTCTATTCCCCCCCAACTACTTCTTTGCTACTACATCTGACACCAATTCGAGCATATTTAATTGGCTCACATGCGAGGCAGACATCAGCTGCAGTTAATAAAGAAATTTTAGGCTTGGAAAGCAATGTAATTCTGCACATTCACGCAGATACCAAAGCTTATGTGTACTCCATATATGTATGTGTGTATGTAAATGCAAAATTTGCATGATTCTGCCAAATTTTATAATAAGAATTTAAGCGTGGCATTTTGAGCTTATTTAAATGCTGATGCGCTCCACTTCGCATTCATCATAAGTTGAGAACTAACAGAATTATGACAGTCGAGAAATTTTAATAAATATTTGCCAAAATGAAGAGCACAACCTTAACCTAAATGCAAAAAAGTTGTATCTACTTGATATAACTTGAAGGTTTCAACTTTTTTGCTTGGCTTAATTTTCAAATTTTAAGATAAGCTTTTTATTATCTTTTGTCCGTTTATTTAAAATACTTAAAATTAACTAGATTGTTAGAAGATTCTTAAATTCTGCTGGTTCTATGAAGATTCTGAGACATCTTCGTTCTGTCTTAATATTTTAAGAACTAAAAGAAGCACAAGATTCCAGCCTCTTAATATTCATAAGGCCACTTGGTAGTCCTCTGATCAAAAGTAGCGCAACCAAATTCATCGCATTTTGATTGACGAAAGACACTCTTCCAGTGTATTAGACCTACGCACGATCCATGATGCCAGCATAGACTTGGATCAGTTTTCGGATCACTATTATGACTATTATTTTGACGGATCACTATAAACGTCGACAGACTGCAGTCAAAACGTACAGTCGAATCCGTCGCTACTCGACTTTCACTCCTGTTTCTAAAAAGCACTCCTCCGTTTGATGATATACGCGCGCAGTGAACGCCACTCTATCCCCACTCTATGCGAAAGACTGCCAAAGCGGTGATATGGTATCACCGCACTCGCTGAAACCAGTTGCACGATCAGGAGTGTTGCGACACCACTGCAGAGAAGGACGCCGACTACAAAGTAACCCAGAAGTCGTTTGTAAGTCGTGCTGCTATGGAGTGATAACGAGAGTAGTGGAGGTTAGTGAGACGCTTTTTCATAAGAGAAAAGTGAGAGGCAGAAAAGCGTCAGTGCGAGAAAATTAAGATGCATGGCGACCGGGGCCTCTTCATGCAAGGACAAAAATGGGGAAAACCTTGAAGAAGAACCTACGAACAACCTTGAAGCAGACCTTAGAGAAACAAATCGACCCACACCAGCTTATAGTCAATTACAAAACCTCCTTCGACAGACTAACATGGAATCACCTTTCCTCAACCATGTCTGAATTTGTTATTCCTGCAAAGTTAATTCGTTTCTGCAAGAAGATACTATATCCTACAAGACCAGCAGTGCAGTGGAAATTGGGAAAGACCTATTCTACTTATTCGATACTTAAATAAATTTCCGCCAGGTGATTCCTTAACGTGTAACTTTTTCAATTTAATAATGGAGAATATCATCCAAACTGCTGACCTGAGACACAGCGGCACAATTTTCTATAAGAGTGCTATGCTGTTGGCGTATGCTTATGATATTGACACCATTGGCCACAATACGCGTAAATTCAGTGCAGTCTTCTCCAGGTAAGAAGAAGGGTCGAGTCTTGCAGTAAACGCAGATAAAACGGAGTATCTTGTGTCAACAAACAAACAGTCCCACGTCTCGGAAACTACGTCACCATTGTCAATACCTCCTTTGAGGTTGTTAAGGACTTAGATTTCCTGGTATCCAGAAATTCATGAATTCCTCAAATGATGTCAGTATTGAGAATAAATGAAGGATAACTCTTGCCAAAAGGTGTTACTTTGGGCTCAGTAGTCAATTGAGAAACAGAGCTTTCTCTCGACGAACAAAACTAAAGCGCTGATTATAATAGACGAAACGGAACGTTGTAGCACGTTGAGAAATGTCACGTTGCTATCTATTACACGAACTTTTTATGTGAGCGTTTATAATAAGACGGAATGGAACGGCACGCGACGTTGAGATCTATAGATTTTTGATTTTTGCGTTGCGTTCCGTTCCGTCGAGAATAAACAAATGCTTTTTGACAAATGCTTAAAAAAATATTTTTTGACGCCTCTTTTTTATAATGAATTCATATTTATTTTGAACACAATTTTTGGAAATGAAGTTAAAAGAAAGGAAGATTGATGTTTTTTAATGTTTGCTAATGTTTATTTGACCATTTTAACGATTTATTCCGTTTCTATTATAATCGTCACTTCATTTGAAAGCGTTTCATCCCGCTACGCTGACACTTGCCTACGTTCCGTTTCGTCTATTATAATCAGCGCTTAAAGCTCTATAAGTCAATAATCATGCCAATGTCATGGACGTTAACCAGCTCTGTTTTACAGAATTTAGAAGTGTTTGAAAGGAAAATCCTTCGCAAGATCAATGATCCAATCTACGTCAATGAAGGTTACCAAATTTGATGGAACAATGAACTGTACGAGTAGTTCGCCAACTTTGACACAGTCAAGGTCATAAAAATTGAGCGGCATCACTGGCTAGGTCTTGTCGGGAGAATGAATGACGACATCCATCTCCGTTGGAAAGACCTGGCATTGGATTACCTGACGCCGCTTGTTGTTTCTAACTGGCGCCAGCAAGCGCACGACAATAAAAGCTGGCGAAAGTTCTGAGACGAGGTAAAAACTGACCAACGGTTGAAAGTAAAAAAGCAAGTTAAGCCCATTATTTGACAGCTCGATTGGCTCGATTTGTGAAAAAATACAGCGAAGTCATTCGAAACACATCTAAGACAGCGTAATAGTTGACGATTAATGGATCCACACTTATGAGCCCGAAACAAAGTAGCAACTCTGTCCACTGCTTGAGTCTTTTCAAATAATCATTGATGCTACAAGTGGTGCAATTGTACCTTTCTGCACCGTCAGAACGAAAGTATGCCTTTTTTCAGAAGGTACATTTTTGTATTTTGTAATTTTCCATTTTCCATATTTCTGTCCATTATTTTTTAATGCTATGGCATGCCTTCCAGATGAAGTGCAGCAGCAGAGCGCTTTTCCTATAAATTTAAGCTCATTAAAACAAATCTTCGAAATAAGCTAGCCGATGTAATACATATATTAAAAAACGCAAGTTTTTAAACTTTATGCTTTCTTAGCTTTTTGGTAAAAATTTGCAAAAAAGTAGGGTTTTGTTTAAAAATTACGTTTTTCTCATTTAAAGAGGCACACTTTGAAAATCTCTTATAGCATCACTGCAAATAATAACAACTCAACAAAACTTGACCGCGGATAAAGAATATGGCTACCAGGTTTTTCCTTAAAACCGGTCATGTCACGTTTGAGCCACGCAGAACTGTAATTGCTGAATAGTAACAACAATTTAGTTGGATTGAAGACTTCGGAGAATTAAGGATCTACGAACCGTTGAGGGTACAGGCGTACAAAAAAGTTATAAAGTATTTTTTTGAATCGGAAAATGTAGGTCTTCTTTTGCAGTATGTGTGGGTCAGAAGACTCGTGCCAAATGCAAGGAAAACACACAAAAGCATTGCAAGTAACTCAACAAGCCATATCAGTTCGCTTAAAAGCCATGGGAAGGATCCAGAAATAGGATATTGGGTGCCGTATGCATTAAAGCGGAGAAGCGTTAGACGTCGTTTTTCACTTTTTGCATCGTTTTGTGAATGGTAATGCGAAATGGGTTCATTACCTTAAGCCCAAGCGCAAAAAAATTATACGGGCCGCACAGCGCCATACGCCAAAATCAACGTCAAGACCTAATATTCACAGTGACAAAGTCATGCTCTATATTTGGTGGCACCAATTGGGCGTGGTGAAACTGTGAAACAATAACGGGGCAACTTTACCAAACTCAATTGATGCATTTGAGTCGAGCATTGAAGCAAAAATTACCAGAACAGGCACGATTAGGTAATTTTGGAACATGAAAACGTTCGAACTCATGTTAAAACACGGCCGGTTAAAACATACCTTGAAACGCTGAAATGGGAATTCCTATCCCATCCACCGTATAGCCCAGACATTGTCCCTACCAACTACTATTTGTTTTCATCGATGACACATGAAGATCAGCATTTTCGATCGTTTGAAGAACTCCAAAAGTGCACTGAGAAAAAAACACATACCTTGCTCCGGTAAAAAATTTCTCTATTTTCGATATAGAAATTTTCTCTTTTTCAAATAAAATTTTCTTAAATTAGAATAAATTTTCACATTTTCGAAGAAATATTTCTTTACTTCTAGGAAATGGAAATATTTCAATGTCTCTAATAATGATAAGTATTTTTCTCGCACAAAAAATTCTCATTTATAGAGAAAAATTTATTGAAAATGAAAAACTTTTCTTATATTTTGATAAAGAATTCACTAAGAGAAGTATTTTCTTCAATAAAAACAAATCTTTTCTCAAAAATAAAAAGCTTTTTCTCAAAAAACGATATATTTTTTTTTTCATGGAAGCTTTTTACCATTTTTAGAGAATTTTTAGTATCGAAATTAGAGAATAGCATTCTCTTGAGCAAAGTCTATACTATTTTTCTCTAAATATGATGCCTTTTTTATCATATTCCGATAAGCTTTTTTCTGAGTGTGGATCGATTCTCGTATCGAATCAAAAGGCGCATCTTTTTTCAAAATGATATCCGAAAGTTTCAAATTGCCAGAAAGATGAGAAAAAGTATTGACTAGCGATGACCAATACTTTGCAAAATGAATTTGCAACAAATTTTTTACAATAAAGCGTCAAACTTCAAAGAAAATCATTCTCCCTCACGATGTGAGTATCCACATTCGTGACCCGCTTATATTCATAACTTGGCAAACAATGACTTCTTTTTGTTTCCTTATATTATGGAAAAAATGTGTTTTCTACACCCAAACCATTGGTTGAGGTCTTTCAAAACCTGGTATCGGCGGTACCAACCTCAGAGTGGCAAAACCTTTTCAAAAAAGATTCGCAAGAATGCAAATTGGCCTCTTTGGGTAGTTAAGTGTTAAGCGTCAGCCCAGAGGTCTCGGGTATCCTGGCTAGGTCATGCTTTTAACTGAAATTAAAAAATCAACTAATTTTTAGAGTCGTAGTTTTGGGTTAGAGCATTGCTATTACTTTTTTTCGAAATCTCCCTAATGCACTCTTTTAATATCCTTACAATTACTGAAAAATTATCGCTTGTAAATTTTCAGGTTCGTAGATCATGTTTTGCACCTTCAAAATAGTATTCTGTTGAAAACGTAAATTAACCGAGCCAGAAATGAGCGAAAATATGGAAACACTAACACCTCAGGAAGTAGAATGTCCTCAAATTGCATCTTCACCTACATACTCATTTCTAAAAAAGGATGATAGAGAATATATGGGACTGTAAAGGAGTATAGCTCATAGATAATTTATTGCAAGATGTAACTCCGAAAAATGGATCTCAATTATCCACGAATGGGGATGTGCTTCGTTACTTTGTTTGTTCTCAATCGTGGGCCCATGCAAAAGGATAAAAGGGATGATGTTATAAAATTCGTTATTCTGAAGGCAGAATAGTTTTGGAAGAATTTTAGCATTCCTGTGACGTCCATCATAGCTGGACACTGCAAAGCTAAACTCAAGAAATTAATTGTGCAATACGAAAAGCTTCGAAAAGATAAAACAAGAAAAACTTCCAACCTGAGAATAAAAACTTTCTAAAACCTCTTCTTCTACTCTTTGTCATTGGTCAAGACCAGTGTTGCCGCGACGGTTTTAAAACAAGTATCCATAAAAAGGTCAGAAATGTATCCAAATGTTTCCACTTAAAAGAAAACAAGCATCCAGGTATCAAATTGCAGAAAACAATATTGTACTCACCAGTCACAAAAAAGTAGTTATGATTTTTATATCTATAAATTTTTATAAAAAGTATTGAATTAGAAGCGTCATATACTGTGTTTTCAGGTGACAAACCTTTTCAGTCAAGTCTGCCTTGGCTCGAAAATAGAGAGATAGATAAGTAGGAGAGTAAAGGGTTATTAAGAGAAACAAGTCTATAATGTTGTATGTGTGGCGGAGCGCTATATCAACTTGCGAATTTAAATCTGAGGCAAGTGTTATGTCTTTTCCTCAGTTCGAGCTATAAAACAATCGCTCGTTTACATGCAGCGTTAACTACGAGTAAACCCAGAGTTAACTCTACATGTAAACGAGGGATTGTTTTATAGCTCGAGTTCAATAGCTCACCAAAAACCATGGTAAAGTGCTTTGAGTCCAAACTAATGAAACAGACCAAACGAAGAAAAATACTTAACGAACTATTCATCAAAGTTTGGGTCCGTATTTTTTTGAAGTCGAATTGTTTTAGCCGCGTATTGATCAATACGGCGAAATGAAATCAATTTAACATCGTGTCATAACAAGAAAGCTAAACTTGTCGAACACCTCTAAAACAGCTAGCTGCCATTTGTCTTTTTTCTACAAAAAATTGGCAAAATATGTGTGTCTTTTACACCTTTCAAATTGATTTTTTTTTTATATAAATAGTAAAGTTATAGGTCTGTTTTCCTATTCACTTCAATTAACTTGAAGTTACTCGAACGCGTTTCTTTACACATTTTTCCAGCACGAGAGAGAAGAAGAACAAGCAAAATGTCACTGTTTGCTACTCTCTTTTAATCCAATTTTACTTGAAAAATTTCTCCGAGCACGAATCTTAAGCTTTAAACTTCTGATTATCAGAGTGATAAAATTAAATTGTTGTGTTTTTTTGTGAAAAAAATGTATTCAATTGTTTCGCAAATTAATAAAATTAGGTAAAAATAATTAACGGTGTTAAATTTTATTCTTTTCTAAAAATAACTGTTGTGCTGGAAACTCATTTTTAACCGTTTCTGTACTTTTTGACAAATATGCTCAATTCAGGTTTTGAAGTATTATTATTTTATCTCCTCTCTGAAATTTTTATACCGTCTTATGAGAAGTATATAAACGTACGCAATCATCCGCATTTGTACCTCTTGTTTCAAAAAAAAATTTTTTTTAAAAAACAAAAAAGTACAATACTTGCAACCAAAATTTTCTCGCATCAGCAATACTCGCATGCTTATTTTAAGTTGTCATAATACGTAGCCTACCTTATAAATATACCTTGATTGTGGTCATACTTCAAAATTCAAAACTCACACCAGACAGACCATATTCTTAAATCTTCAGATTGTCACCTAGTGGAAAGTTGAACCAGGCAAGTATATCAGACGCCATATAAAAGCAAATACAATGTTGAACACAAGTTCGTGTTATGGATATATTATATCTAGCCAAAGATACAGCGGCATAGCAGGAGTTATTCTGACTGAATGTGTTGTATTTGTAATTTTGACGTATGTTTTTCATGCTGCTTTATTTGCACTTTAGATAGGATGTTATGTAGAAGAGTAGCGTCCTCTATTCGTCATATGTATCTATGAAAGGTCGTTGGTGTTGTTGATTTTTCATACAACAACTTCTGTTTATTTACTTATTTATATTTTATGGATTTCGCTTTTTCATGGATTCATGTCTGGAAATTCAAACTAACTAACAACAAATGCATGATGCAGCAGCGCATCACCACGTAGCGCAGTTTGTAATCAAATATTTGCCTATAAATAAATGCATGACTTTATTTACAGTTGTTGTTGTTGTTTTTATTGGCAGTTGTTGCATCGCAGATACATGTATAGCCTAGCTACATATGGACAGATCGTCAGTCATGTCTGACGATTGTTAAACAAAATGTAATGTTTAGTTATGTGTGAAAATGGAAAAGACTTTCCAAGATTCACTTATTTTTATAACAGTCACAGAATAATAAAAGTATGACAAAATTTGTTAGAGCTGATTTTTTTTTTAAACACACAGTTCGAAAATGTAAACATGACTTTTTGGCAATATTGGTAAATTGTCGTTATATGACATTAAATTACAGAAGCGGTTTTTCTTCACTATCTTAAAATGTTGCCAACAGCTTGTTAATCAAAATTATTTCCCAAGCTTATAAATTGATTGATTTTTATTTTCTTAATCAGTCATTGTTTAACATTGAATTATAAGGTAATTCGGAGAATTTACTTTGTATGAAAAACACCAGCAATTTTATCAAGTGACGCCGGATTCTTATCAGCGTTGAATTTCTAAAAGAATTTGGAAGTTGTGAGTAATTTCACTAAAATTGAGTCAAAGGTTCACTAAGTAGGCTTTTTTTAGAATTTTGTGACGCTTTTTTATGTATTGCTTAACCTTTTAAGACCCCATAAAAAAAAATGCAACAACTTTACCCACATGCATACATACATATTAACATAAAAAGTATAAAACCAAAATACAATTTGACGCCAATTACCGCTTATCTATCAACAATTATAATATGCATCAAGCGTACATTAAATGTCTGTATGTTTGTATATATGTTTGCACAGACGAGGCGAAAAACTTATCAATGACTATTGATAGCATTGAAGAACTAACAACCGAAGAACTGGCGCTGACTTGTGGTTCGAACAACAAAAATAACAACAACAACAACAACAACATCAACAACAACATTAGCACCATAGAGTTAAATTGACACGCTTGACTACTTTAAAACAAAACACTTGGAAACACACACAAAAAATACTTTATATGGTTCAAAACAAAATAAGAAAACGGTATGTTTGTTTTTTTTTTCAGCCAGCTACATATTTACTTAATTAACTTAATCGCAATAGCAACACTTGTCAAGGGTTAACGTGCTGTTGTTGTTGCTGTTGTTTGATATTTCTTGCTTTAAACCAGCACTTAAGTTTTAGTGGAGTTGTTTTTAAAATATTTATTTTTAATTTTTTGTTTTTTTTTTTTTTTCAAATATCAACGTGGAAACCATTAAAGTTAATGAATGAACGAGTTGGTATTGAGATTATTTACGGATGTTTAGAATAAATGAAAAATTGTATAAATTAGTCACAAACAAGAAGCTGTTTAGTACACCATAAATCAGTTAAAATTTATGTAGTTTTAAAAAATTTGCGATGTTGATAGCAAAATTTAAAGAATTTCATACAAAAAAAGTGAAATAAATTGTCATCGTAATTATCAAGTTTTGGTTTTTTTTTTAAAGGAAAAAAAAATAAAAAGTCTACGTAGACAGAGGGTTTATAATGATCTTCAAAACAATTAAAAATATATTTTTTGAATACAGTTTTAGCGTGAAATTTCAAGTAATTTGTCATTATTAAAAACGTGCTATAAAAAATACCGTCATATAAAGAACATAAATTTCTTAGAGAGCTAAAAATAAATAAAAAAAAATAATAAACCAAACTTAAGAAGCGAATTAAGTTTAATTTCAGGCGTTCATTTAATGTTTGGTACAAATAAATGACTATTTTTGCGAATTTAAAATTTTTACAATATTAAATAACTCTTTTAGGTAAAAAAAGTTGCTTATGTAGAAGGTGTCAAAGTAGAGTGCACGAATTTGAGGTCTGGTCTTCTAGACCAGTTTGTGCAAAGCAAAAAAAATAAACGACATTTTATTAAAAACGAAATTCTCCAAATTAAATTTCAAGGGTTAAATAACAAAACTAAAAAATTGAGTGAGTTTAAAAGAATCTTATTTTTTGTACACATAATTTAATTAAATTCGAACGAAGGCATTTTTTCCAAGTAATTATGTTTTAATAAAAATGCCAATTAAATATATCATTTTAAGAATGTCATTTCGTAAAACACGTTTAAAAGTTTTTTCAAAGATTTTACGAGACGGTTGTTACTACAATACAGTGGTAGAAAAGATAATAGAATCGTTCATATAATTGAAAAATTTGTTCATAATTATTTTAACACTAATTATGAATAAATTCGGTTAGCTTTTACTTATATCTGGCGTTCAAGTTGAATTATGGACTTTGGTGTATTCAGGGACGTGTAGTAGAATTTTATGGCAAATATTTTTGTGGGACATTTTAACCCTCTAAAGCACTGTTTTATGGGAATTTGTTATACCTTTTTTACAATGGGACAAAAAAAACCCAAACACTGAAGAGTTAGAGGGTTAAAGTGTTCTATAAAAATGTTCTACAAAAATTATTCTCGTAGTTCCATTCCATAGCTAAAGTCTTAGGGTCACATGGTTTCCTATTACGATTTACAATAAGAATTTTGTAAAAAAGGGGCAAATTAAAACCCCCTAAAATAAAACTAACACGAAGAATTTCAAAACACGGATACATATATATTTATACCCCCACGCGTACTGCGTAAGGGGTATATTAATTTTGTCACGACGTGTGTAACGCCCATAAAGAGGCGTGGTAGCTATAGAATAGTAAATATATTCTTGCTCAGCATCACCACTTGAGTTTATTTAGCCATGTCCGTCTGTCTGTCCGTCTGTCTGTTTGTCCGTCTCTTCGTCTGTCCGTCTGTCTGTGGACACGATTACAGCCGTAATTTTGAAGCTATCACGCTGAAATTCGATATTTAACCTTTTTTCTTAAAAAATAAGATCAAGCTCGAGAATGGGCTTAATCGGATGAAAACCACGCCTACCTCTCATAAAAAAACGAAAACTTCATATAGAAGCAAACATTTAAGCTACAAAACTTGAATTCGGTATTTGAATAATTTATGTCAAAACTGAGGTGTGCTCGAAAAATGGGCGTGGTCCACTTACTAACACGCCCACCTCCCATACAACTCTAATATTGAAAACTATATCTAGAGGCTTCTGTCGAAGCTACAAAATAAAAATAAGATATTTATTATTTTTGTACAAAAATTGAGACGTGTTAGAAAAATGGGCGTCATCCACTAACGAACACACCCACTTCCCATATAACCCCAAAAATTTAAAACTCTAAAAAACGGCTTCACTTTAAGCTACAGGAAAAAAATTTGATACGTTTGTATTTTATATCAAAACTAAATTGTGGAAAAGAGTGGGCGTCATCCGCATGCGAGCACACCCACCTCCCATACAACCTATTGAAGTGAAAACTCTATAAATGGGCTAATATTTAAGCAACAGACCTGAAATTGGGTATTTTTGTATATTATATCAAAACTGAGGCGTGTTAGAAAAAATTGGTATAAACCACTCAAGAACACGCCCACCCTCCATGAAACCCCTAATTGAAAACTTTTCATGAAAACAATTTGATATGAATGTATTTTAGACGTCATCAAAATAGTAAAATTTTTTTAAATCTCATACAAAAATAGCTACAATTTAAGATATTGTACCATTACGAATTGGCCGTGAGGGTATTTTTACTTCGGCTGAGTTGAAGATATACCTTACTAGTTTTTTTTGTTTTTTTGTCCTCTCTAACAGAATTCGTTGTCGGAACGTTGTAACTGTTTTTTTTTTGTGTTGGAAAGTGTAATTTGAGCATTAAATGCATCATGTTGTATATCAAATTAAGGGGAATTAATTTCGTATTCTAAATATAATATCTAAGTTATACCTTAATAACTCGTTTTTTAAATTAACTTTAATTATTCAAATAAAAACTTATATAATATAATATAAACCGCTATAATTCAAAAAGTAATTGGCTAACAGAAAAGTTTCTTGAACACCTTTCGAATGATACCAATATTGATACAATATTTCCGGCTTCATCAATATTTTTGTACACTTTTAAGTGGCTTAAGGAACCCCCGTGCCAGGTGTCTGGCAGTTGGTTTTTATGTTCATAATGATGGCCTCAATAACATATATAAAATTCAGCTTTGATACTAAGACGTGAGTAGGACCCCTTTTTTAAACTTTTCAAAGCTCAAAAGCTTCTAAAGTTCCCTCGACCTTGGATTCATAATATCCAAATGTTGTTACCCACTGTTGCATGCAACCACACAAAAAAATCTTAGCTTTGATAAAATGACGTAAGTCTGACGGTCGCTGGCTCTTCTTAGTCTATAATTCCTTGAAGTTTCAATCAGTTCCAATATATCTCGCTTTGTTTTTTTTTTTTCTTTTTTCTGAGATTTTCCTTTCAGAAGCGGTTTAATGAACTCTACTTATTAATAATTTTTGAATAAAAATGTAGAAAAAAACTTTTTTTAAAAGTAGAAAGTCTTGCTGCAAGGATAAGGGAGTGGAGTCGGTATTGCATCTCTTTTCAATTCACTTTACATAAAATTGGAAAATACTTTAAAGCTATGGCCATTACGATTCGGATGAATTTTTAACTCTGTTTTTTTTTAGGTCTTGTATTTTGCACTATCAAAAGATCTTTCAGCAAGAGGTGTCACTTTAAATTTCTCATAATTTTTGAGGAAGCAACATGCAATTGTCATTCGACAACGCACAATGGGAAAAACAGCAAAACCCAGCATTGGAGCAAATCAAAAATTTGTGGGGAATGATTTTTTTTCTTCACGTTCTTTAATGTACACATATTATTGGTTCTAAAAACATATCTTAGCAAACTATAGTTCAAAAGCTTGCAGATTTATAGGCCTCGAAAAAAGGCCTTTTTCAAATATTTCGCTTTGCGTCAATATCTTTTTATATAGCTATATTTAAGTTTAAATATTCCACTTATTCTGCAACGAATTGCAACCATTTTTGAGACACAAAATTAATAAATATAGATTTGTTATTATTTATCTGTTTAATTCTTTTTTTTTAAATTGATTTAACGTAAAGAGTGTTTTTTATGAGATTTTTTTCAATATGGATTACTCTATTGTCTGACAGTTGTTTTGACAGTTTAAAGTGACGTCTCTACTCAGAATTGTTTGGCAAATCCTCATGAATAGGTTAACTCCAGAACAACGCTACCAAATCGTGGACATTTATTTTCAAAAACAGTGTTCAATTAAAAATGTTTATAGAGCACTTCGTTAATTTTATGGAGCACATAATCGTCCGTCTGAGACCACCATAAAGAACGTAATTATCAAATTTCGGCCTACATTCACTCTTTTGGGTGCCAAGCCACCGAGAAGAATGAGAAGAGTGCGTACAGAAGAAAATATTGCTGTCGTTGAGGCCAGTCTTTATCTTCATCGGTCCTTATTAAAAATGAGGAAGGAGAACGCGTTACCGTGAATAGAAATCGATACAGAACCATGATCAATGAATTTTTGTTGCCTAATCTTCAAGATATGGATATGGACGAAATGTTATTTCAACAGGATGGTGCCACTTGTCATACTGCGGACGAAACAATCGACTTATTGAAAGAACATTTCAACGACAACATTATTTCGAGAAATGGACCGGTGAATTGGCCTTCACGTTCGTGTGATTTGACGCCACTTGATTATTTTTTGTGGGGATACGTGGAGTTATTGGTTTATGTGGATAAACCAGCAACGATTGACGCTTTGGAAACCAATATTCAACGTGTCAGTGCTGAAAAACGCCCTCAAATGCGTGAAAAAGTGGTCGAAAATTGGACCTCCAGAATGACCTTTGTGCAAAATAGTCGTGGTGACCATATGCCCAAAATTATATTTAAATGTTAAATGCCAAGAAATTATCTACCAAATAAAAAATTGGATTGGCCATTTCATAATTTTGCATGTGTTTTATTTAAATTTCAAATCAGCAAGCTCTTAAAAAAACACCCTTTAGATATATATACTATTTTATGGAAAAAGATGTTTTTCAAATTATGTATTTTTTCGAATTAACAGATTTTTTTTCATTTTAAATAAACTGTTACTTTTCCAAATCAATTTAAATCAATGAAATCTTTTAGTTTCAATAAGTTGAATCTGTTGTTAACAAAGCCCTATCAAAAGGCTTTGCAAGAAATTGAGTAATAATTGATTTAAGTTAACGTTTTTTATAGTAAAAAACTTTTATGTGTACTTCTGTAATGATGGCCTGATGTTTCCATCCAAAGAATAATTTGAATATACAAGATGTATCTATATAATATGCGAATTGAATTTATTTTATTTGAATTTACCTCTTTCTTATTTCAAAAGCACTAAATAAATTTTTATTAAAATTGTATGTGCATTCTTCTTCCTATAAAACGTATTCTTGAGGATCCTGATAGTGAGCTAAAAATAATTTTAATCGTGGGGGGTGTGATTAGAAGTTATCACATCTTGAGCGTTCGTAATCGTGAGTAAAAAAAGTAATTTTATTCGTGAGCGTCCGTGATTAGAAGAAATCACATCGTGATCGTGAGTCAAAATCACTCACGCGCTCATCTCTACTTTCAATACTTTTAAAATCAAATAATCTGGAAACTTCACTTAATTTTGAATCAAGGTTTTAAAAACTCCTCCAAAACTACTTGACCCATGGATCTATATAGTCCAGATTTTTAATGCCTTCATAAGACACAGTTACTTAAAGGCATTAATGAAATTTTTCATTTTATGTTAAAGCTAAAGGTCGCTTTTATGTGTTTTAGTTGAATTATTTTTTTATGAACTGATTGGTGCCTATGTGGGGTTCGATTTTCAAATAAACCCTTCGCCACGGGCCTGTCTCCAAAATATATTTTTTTCAAAATGCTATATTTTATTCTATTTTAACAAAGAAACTATTTTTAATTTCGATATCTCGGAATTTTAAATCAGCCTAAGAAAACTTAGTTCAAAAAAATTAAAATACGGGTTGCAACAGTAAGCTGAATATTTTCAAAAATTTTAAATTTTTTCATTTCATGTGGTATTTTTCATATGATATTAAAACTCATCACATGAAAAAATACCTCTACCAAGAGGCTCATTAAGAGACAATTCCATATTTTCCCCAATTGAATTCCAAAGCAATTTTCATGAAATATTTAATTGTAAATTTGCAAGATTCCGTGAATTTGCGACACCTTTTTTAAAAAATTAGCATAAAGTTAGAAGAATTTGATTTGAGTTTCATAACTAGATAAGCGTTAATTAGACAGTTAAGTTAATTAAGATACATAGTTTTAAAATAATCATGCTGCTAACTTCCTTGAATAAAATATCGCTTAAAAGATCGAAATTTGTCAACATAAACTTCGTTTAAAGGTTTGTGGTAGTCGTTAAGGAAGTAGTTTTAGAATTAGTTAATTTATTAGAATTAGTTAATTTATTATAATTTAAAACATTCATTTTCTTAACAAAGCAGTTGGATACTCTTCAGAAAATATATTCGACAAAAATTCTAAAATGTTTTTGTGAATGTAATTGATGAAGAATTTACAAAATAAAGTAAATAAATTATTCACTATCTCTACAAAAACTCTTTTAAACAATTGTATAACAATCAGGCTCGAAATAGCACGAACAATTTAAAATTGATAATTTCAATAAAATATATAAAAAGAATTAAATTCAATAACAGATTCTCGCCCGTACATCAACTGAGTATGAGCTGTCTATAAACTGAGCTCGTGACAGGATTTAACAGTTGAACTTGACATATAAATTTACAGTGCTTTTAATA